>OX465189.1:2982200-3478031 GCA_949987655.1 Polymixis flavicincta | reverse complement strand
AATATTACCTAATTAACCTTTCTTAGTCGAACCTGTGCCATGAAAGCAGGAATAGCCCAATATTGATCGAAGAGCCCAATGGACCGGCAAGCGAAACAGTGTGACTGTCTGATGGCAGTTGAAAATGAGTTATCAGCGGGGTAATGGCGTAACACCCTAACAGTAGGCATAGCTTTCATTTTGACAGTTCAACAACATACATTGCGTTATTTACGTTGTTGACCGGACAACATTTTCGAAAATTTGAAGCAATGGATAAGCAATAACTATCTAAATGTTTCAGATTGTGATTACTATGAGACGCAATTTTGTGTTTTTTTTTTTTTTTTTTTTTTTGGCAGGAGTCGGAAATCCTCATGGACACCCAGACTGCCTCACTAGTGACGCAGTCTGGGTAGTGCCAGACTCTTACCGGCTAAAACCCACTCCTGCCTTGCCAGTTAACCTCTGACATGATCAGAGCCTTTTTTAATAATTTAGTTGTAATTGTGCTCTTTATTTCCTTCTTTCAACTTGTATATTGGGATGTTGGAGTTGTTCGTTTCTTTCAATATGCTAATTTTATCTGTGTATTTATTTATTTTTGCCTTACTTTGCTAACATAACTTATGGCTTACAATACTAACACACTCTTATTTCTATTTTTTATTTATTTTTATTTTTACTTTTTATGTTTTTATATGTTTTATCTTGTTTATTATACTTTGATTTATCTATACTATTCTTATCTATTACTTTATTTCGCTATCTCTATTAAATGGCTATCTTAATACAGGTTAAGTTTTTATCCAGTGCGCAAATTTTAACCATGAATTCAGCATATCATTCTAGAGCCCCTAGCGCAGAAATTTTTCGCCGGTTAGACAGAAAAAAAACAGCTGTTTCATAGAAAAGTGCAATACCTACGCGGTCAAAATGTATGGACCAGCTGTATAACCGGCGAAAATTTTCTGCGCTAGGAGCTCTAGAATGATATGCTGAATTCATGGTTAAAATTTGCGCACTGGATAAAAACTTATCCTGTATATGAACAATATATTACATAGTCATAATTTTATAATCTAACCTTATTATTTACTATTTTAATTATATAATTTAATGAATACTATAATGAATACAAAAACAATGCAACTATCGACCCGAGCTATAACTGGCTTTTGCTGATTTGGGTACCGGTTGACGACCCTAGAACTCTGTAGTGACGTGGCACAGCGTCTTATAGTTGGTCTCACTAGTTTTATTTCGTCAAGATTTTCTGACCACAACGACAGATTTTGCTGCTTAAATTGTGCCAGTTTCGCATGAAACTGGCTCCAATTTGCTTTGATAAATTTAAGGCCTTCGTGGTCTAATCCCATCGTGTCTTCCACCTTTCTCCAGCAATGTGCCATCGTCAGCCTGTCCGGTGCGTAAACCGATACCTCGGCGCAGTTGATATGGTGCTGGTGCAGTATTTCAGCGATGCAGATAGCTACTCGTACAGACACGCCCTTAACAATACGCTATCGACGCTCGGGCCAATGCGTCCCACTTCTTCCACACTGGGCATTCATTGCTGAACGCGTTGTGGCTGCAGTTCCCCATCTTAGCTCTAGTACAGTTTATGCACACCGCTGCTTCGCCCAGCTGTCTGTCAGGGCAGTCTGCTCTAAGATGCGGTCCACCGCAGTGGCTGCATAAGTCGGCTGACTCCTTGCAAAACCGCTTCCCATGACCGTAGCCCAAGCAGCGGGTGCACTGTACCAGAGGCGTCTGGTCTTCGACGCAAACCCTTTGGAGGTCGATACGGAGCTTCCCTCCTTCGATTGCCCTCCTCCAGATAGTGGGAGATACAGTCAGCACCACGTGGCTCACAAGGGGGCTCCTTGCTTTCCTCCTATACCTTATTTTCATCCTTTCTGCCTCGTCGCCGAGGTCGTGGAAGATCTCCCGGTTCTGATTCTTGAGGGCATTGACAATTTCCTCGTCAGTGTGTATCAACAACACATCCCTCAGAATCAGAAGCGGGTCCCTGTTCGTCACTTCCTCGACGACGAGGTTTTCTCCGACCGCTTGTATTCTCTCCTTTATCTTTCTTCTTTCCTCCTTTGTTGAGCACCCCACAATTATCTTCCGGTCCTTTGCCTTCCTCACTCTCTCCACTTGTACCCAGCCCTCTTTAGCATCCACCGCTTTTCTTATCCTATCGAGGACCTCCTCTCCCGTGTCGAAATCGTCTTTGGAAGAGACAACCACGGAGTGCAGCGTCGCTCGCTCCAGGGCCTGTCCCCCGAACTGGCACTTTTTCGCTGTCGCGACACCCGCATAGGATGTTTCTCCGGCGCTACGTTCATTCGCTAAAGCATGCCTAAGTTTTCCCACGCTTTCAGTGTTTTCCTGAATTAACAGGCTGTGCTGTTTTATTATATTGACAAGCTCGTCCTGCTTGGTGTTGATGTCAACATAGGTGGGTTGGGAACGTTCTCTGCTAATGAGGTCCGCTGCTGGTGTGACTGCAGGTACTGGTGTGGTGGATACTTTCCTCTGTTCGGACTCTTTATGAGACGCAATTAGGATGCAACTTGTCAACACGGATGTTTGCTGAGAAAAGATATGAGAAGTGGATATGGTCGATGATAAGGCTCGCGGTTTGGTAAGATACCTGGATGAGACATGTATAAACCAGGGAAGCATGGTAGAAAACGTATAAGACCATACTCCCAAGTTGTTGAAACAAGGCCGCCAATGAATAATAACGTGTAAATTTTTGCAAGACACAGTCTTCAAAAATCCTTAATCGGCTTAGACAAGAGCCTGAGAAGCCTTCTAACAGATAGAGACCAATTCTTTGGCATACGACAATTAAATTAAAGGTACAAGTTGTAACTCAGTTGCTGATAGCAACAATACTCTGTGGGGCATTTAATTACCTACCGAACAACAATGTATGTGCTCTTATCATTTATATAAATTTGTATCAGTATTATCAATGTTTTTCCACATTCAGTGTTGGTTCGCCGCCGCAACAAAATGTCATTCGCGCTTTACTTTATTGGCCTCGGTGTTATTTTGTTTATTTACAGTAAAGTAAGGAAGGACTCGGAACCTATCCTCGGTATATATGCGGTCCCAGGAAAGTGGTATTACGTCAAATATGTGCTGTTCACCATCTTGTATCATTTTAGAAAGGTAAGTTCTTTTTTCTTTTTATCCGAGTTTGATAGGTGTGTTTGCTTACCGGCTTTTATATATGAGTACTTTTTTTATCTTTTTGTCTTTACCCCGAATTATTGTTGTGGGAGTTGCATGATGAAATGGTTTGTGACAAACCTCGAACGCAATGCAACCAAATTCCAAATCGGGCAAAGCTGTTAGTAGCTATAGCCCAGTACCTACATATTTGTTGGAGTTTGAAAAACTAAAACATCCTGTATAGGTACCTACTAAAAATTTGGGTTACGTCTGGCACACGCGAGCAGTCAGCTGTACTTTGCTGCATTAAGTAGGTACATATAATATATTTGTTGTTTCATATACGAGAATCCAAGATTAAAATAAATATACTTACCTAATTCATAATCTACCTAGCCTTTTCCCAATTATGTTGGGGTCGACTTCTAGTCTTACCGAATGCAGCTGAATATCATTATTTTCCATAGGCAGTCGCCTATCTGACCTCCACAACTCAGTTACTGCATTGCCCGTATCATGATACCGTCCTCTCGGTGGGAATGAGTCGGTGAAAATAAATGTAATTAAGATAGATGACTTGCAAATGAAAGTATCCAACAGGATGTCTGTTTATATTAAAAAAAAAAAACAATGCTTTACGTGCAAATCCTCAGCTGCACTGACATTGCCATGATTAAGTAGACAGGTAGGTACTTTGCTGTTCATATCAGTAACTCCCGTTATTATCAGCACTGCGAGAGCTCAGGTAGCAACGCAGGTGTTGATAAACCACTGATTTGATATTAATTAACAATTATTAACAAATCACGCGTTGTCCATGCGGTTCTGTTAATTAGCACATTCATTATTTATGATGGTAGCTATCACTGAATGGGTACCAGACTTTTGATATGACTTTTTCAAAGGAACGAATCAAGCAACAAATTTTTATAGAATAAGGAATGAGTCTCTAGAAAGATGTACAGTCGCCAGCAGGTCAAGCTATCCCAAACTGTAAAATTTTCCCAATTGAACATAAACCTTATTCCTTTGCAATAAAGTTGAAAAACCATCAAATAAATTTGACAGATTGGGGTAGCTTGATGTGCTGGCCTCTGTACTTAGCTAGAACCTTACTTACCGATTTTAAATGCCATAGAAAAGGGTACCCCTTCAAGCAATTACATAGGTACACAATATTTATACTAGGAGATTCGAGAGTGAGATTCATCCGGGCGTTATACCCAGAACGAGAAGGAAAGAGGAAAAGTCATCTTCGTTTCTTTCCTGGTTTACAAGAGACTGTTTTTAGACTCGGCATAATCTTTTCCTGCACCTATGTCATACCTACCAAATGCTTTAGTTCGTGGCCATCTACGAGAGATTATTACACCACACTGATCCATTCATTGCTGCTTCATCATCATCATTTTAGCCTCGACTCACCCCCTGCTGGGTCAAGGCCTCACCCCTATTCTGCCATAATTCCCGGATCCCTGCGTCTCTCATCCAGGTGTATTCCACGTCTTTTGGACGGCCCTGGTCTATACCCTAGTTGTTGCTGTTTACCGACCCTTTAACAAAATCGCTTCTTTATTGCAGTTTAGGAGCAAAAATTCCGCGGCTGGTCCGGACGGCCGGGCGGGGCAGGGGGTGAAAGCCATAGCAGACCCAACCCTCATGGATAGAGCGCAGCCGTTGAGCAGTCATGCCAAGGTAACCTTTCCATTGTAACCCTTTTAACATTTATAATTTCTCGGATACTTTAGCTACCTTTTTGCGCATTCTTTCATGTTTTTTTTGCGGTTGGTAATTTACTCCAGGGGTACCTAGGTGAAAAGTTTTGTTGTAGGATTTTGTCAGGGTTCCAGAATCTTCTGTCTGTAAATGTAGGTGTGTCGATGGCAATGATAATAGGAAAAAATTAAGGGACCTACTTAAATGAATAGTTTTCTAAATAAGTTTGGCACAAAATTCAGCATTCATTTTTATTAATGAAATTTCAATTTTTTGATGAAATTAAATTACTTACCTATTACTGTATAGAATCAAGTTCTTGCAACTTATCAGACAGCTGTGCTGCTGGGGAGTTTGTTGCGCCACTTCTTTTTCCCAGCTAAAGCACTAGGAAGTGTCGAAGGGTGGGCGTTTTTGGGGGACTGTCATATGTAATTTTAACGTTCGAAAAGTGCTGACTCTCAGCCTAGTTTGAATAAATGACTTTTGATTTTGATTTGATTTTTATTTTGAGCAACGCGAATACCGTTCGCTGACGCAGCCAATAGGGCCTCACATGTATAAGGTGACAGGGCGGTGCAAGATGGGAGGTGAGCTATACCTGAGTACCTACGAGATCCAGTACCTACTTGCCATGCATACAATGATTCTTTTCAATAAAAACATGTTGTAATGTTTGAGGAAATAACAGATATTTATACTCATTTGGTGACTAAATGTCTAAAATATGTAGGTACCTACCTAATTAACAGTTAATATGGCTGCTCAATATGGCGCTCAATTTCCGCAAGGAAAAATATTTTCATGTATTCAACTTATTTGGGTTTCGGTATCATCGGTCCTCATGGCTGGCCTCTATCAGACTCTTTCGGACTAAAATCAAACGGTACAAACTACGTCTAGCATAGGCCTGGCGGGGGAGGGGCATATAAAATCTGTCCTCTTTTATCTATTCCGCCGTGATACTCACTCCCGGCAGTGCCTGTTGGTAGTGGATCATAGCTACAGATATAGGGTGGCAGGGAGATCGACGATCGATCGATTCAGTAGGTACAGACGCCCCAGCAGGTCAACCTATCCCAAACTGTCAAATTTTCCCAATTGAACATGAACCTTATTCCTTCGTTATAAAGTTGAAAAACTATCGAAGAAATTTGACAGATTGGGGTAGCTTGATGTGCTGGCCTCTGTACATGATATTCGAAACCTATCTGCGTTGAAATTTTTGTAGGTTTTTTTGATGTTCCATACATCATGAAACAGGGCCTCAAGTCTTCTATTACAATAGTGTTAGAATGATGATCTATCATTGATTTCATAATTGTTGATTTTGACAAGTTTGGTAATCTACTAATGGGTCGGCCACTGACACTCCATTGAAAGAAATGGCATTTATTGGTAATCTCGTACATAGTGACAAATGAAAGACTGACTTAGGCGGTAATCTGCAAAAAAAATTACAGTTCCTAAAATAATATGTTAAAAATAATACGTAAAAATATATAGGTAAATGAAATCTGGCAAGAATAAAAGTTCAAATTTAGTAGTATTTTTTCGAAAATCATTATTACCAACGGGTTTTACAATACTGGCAATACGACAATGCCATTATAACACAATTCTATTACGAGACCATTGACCGACCAATGATCGACTATTATGAATTTAGCAGATTACGAACTTTTAGCAAAATGATATAATGAGATCGTGTTGGAGTGACGAATTTATAAAAATAGCGGAGTTGAGCCCCTGGTGTTTTATTTTGAAAACTGACGAAACATTTCTATCCTATAGGGTCTAGAACCGTGTGCTGAATTCATGGTTATAATTTGCGCGTCAATACCCCTGCCGCCGCAGAACAAGGGTTGCTAACTACTATTAACTGCTAGGAGTCCTAAATAACTTTTTACTCTTTCCACACGGAGGGTATAATCATGAGGACATTCAGTGATAAAATGGTATAGGCTCACGGGTGGTACCTGGAGGGTAGCCTATTGCTAATTTTGCCCCATATAACAGCCTATTAACTTGAACTTTCAGGCCTTCGATGCAGTGTTTTTCATATCAGCTAATAGCGAGAAGAACAAAGGCGTGTATGTGATAGCTGGTGTTGAGCGCCGGCCTTTGGGCATGTGCAACGGACTCTTTTACATTGGCGTGAGTATAAGTTCGTAACTACTTAAGACTTTCTATCTTCAGGTAAATTCTGGTTACAGTTTTTAGCTGGTTCTGGGCTGGGACCAACACTGAGTTACACGAAAGAGAATCCTAATTCTTGTAATGCATATTTGCATCAGGTCTTTTGTCCCCCTGGTGAAATCGAATTCAGTTTAACATTGTTTTTATCACAATTTTGTAAAATTAGCGTCTCATACGACAAAGTGACCATTAAACATGGTCGCTTTTTTGACTGCAGCATTCTTAATCTTAACACATCCATAAAGAAGTTGATTTGTTCTGCAGCTCCCGAACAAAGGCTTGTTATGCAGTAAGAAGCTACCTGACACGGTGTTATTTGGATCCGAAATTGGAGAGTTTGGAGCCGAAGGTCTTAAGATCACGCCTGTAGTTGCAATGGGAAAATGGACCGTCTCTTACAAGGGACAGATGTGGTAAGAAAATTTTTCTTTAATTTGATTATTTTAAAGTTGTGACTTTGTAATTAGCGTAGCGTTGGAAGGCCTCCCCGCAAGGTGGACGGATGACGTGGTGAACGACGCAGGAATGCGATTGATGTGAGAAGCACAGAACTGGTTGAAATGCCGGTGCTTGGTGGAGGCTTATGTCTAGCCGTGGATAAACTTTTTGCCTTCTTTTTCTCTAAAGCATACCTAAGCATATAAGCCTACCCCCCCGAGTGGGTTCCCGCATTGTCGTTGCGGGGGGGCTCAGTAACCGTGGATTCCGGCCACGGTGAAGCCAAGAGGAACCCAAAGGTGGGGCCGCTCGTCAGGGCTTTTGCCTCAAAGCCGACGACGTAGCGGCCAAAAAGTAGGTTGCGGTGAGGTGCACCGCAACTGTGGTGGGCCGCGATGTCGAATGGGAGGCATCGCGGCTGAGGGTTACGGGCTGCGGTAGAGGAGGAGTGCCGGTGCTTCTGAGCAGCGCTCTTCCTTTCCGTGGCCTGGACAGGGCCGCCACCGTTTGATGGCGGATGCGGTGGGGCCGCAGGGGAAGAGGAGTGTCGGTATAGCGTCAGCCGCTCTCCCTATCCCCTGCGGCCGAAAAGTGGTAGATGGGACGGCGCGTTGTGTTCCACACGCGCGCCGTCAAAGATGTCAGCAACCACTGGTGGGGTCCGCAAGGGCCGATGCCTGCCAGGGGTGCGGGTTTGTTCGAAAGAGATACCACAGCCCCTGGCTTACGGGCTACTGAGGGAACACGGGTGGGTTTTAGTCAGTAAAAGTCTGACACGCCCTCCTGCTCTACTCAGCAGGAGAAGTCATTTGATGATTTCCCACCCAAAAAAAAAAAAAAGCATATAAGCCTATAATGTTCCTGATTACTGGAACCCAGGCCTCAGGCCTCTTCTCTGTGAGAGGGAGTGGGACATAATCCACCACACGGGCCCAGTGTGTCTCCGATATTTTTTAGCTCACGGTGTTTTCCTTCAACGTTTATTAGTACCTACTAAACAATTTAAGAACTTTTCATCAGGTTCCAAAATGAGCCAGACAAGTTGGTCGATGTCGACTTCTTCGGAGAATGGAACGCTACGACGAGGCACTTCGATTTCGACTGCGATCTTCATCCTCCGGCGATCATCAAGTCAATAGCCTTGGAGAAATGGAGCAGGGAATACTTTGAACATCTGAAAACGTGAGTACAAAAAAGAAAGTCGTCTTTTCCCAACCATGTTGACGTCGGTTTTAAATCTAACCGGATGCAGAAGAATACCAGTATTTTACATGGACCGACTGCCTATCTGATCTCCACAAACCAGTTACTGGTTACGATACCCCTTGGTAAGACTGGTTGTCAGACTTTAGGGCTTCTGACGACCCGCAACGACTGTAAAGATTGACAGCCGGGACCAACGGCTTAGCGTGCCATGCCATGGCTAGAAAGAGGTTAGTTACCCTTTCTAGCTGACAACATATACAAGGTGTAACTTAAATAACGAACAACCTTTAAGGGGTCATTGTACTCATCATTATGAACAACTTTTACTATGGGACCAAACCTGAAATCGCGAAAAAAAATTTAGCGGTTCCCTACATTTTTGTTCGCATATCTCGTCAAAATGAATGGAAAAGTTGTTTTTTTTTTTCGCGATTTCCTGTTTGGTCCCATACATCGATCACTAATAAAGAACGTCCCATAGTAAAAATTGTTCATAATGATGAGTACACTGACCGCTTAAGAGGTTGTGCGTTATTTATGTTACACCTTGTATAGAGAAGCATGAAAGAAAAAGACATATTAAATTGCCAGTACATATATGATATATGCAAGGAACATAATTTTGATCCATTCACAATCAGCGTGAATTCGGCCAGAAGGTGCGTATGCCTTAAATTTTTCAAGTAGCGGTAGGATATATTATTTTTTTTTTTTTTTATTTATTTTTCTATATTTTTAGTCATATAAATGCAAACTTTGTTTTTTCTCTATTTATTAAGACGATGTGTTTTTTTTTCTTTGTTTTTGTGCTCACACCGTAAACTATTATTATAATACGTCTATACGTGAGGGTTTGTAATTGATTTTCTGGTGACTATAGTTTCCTTTTTTGACTATTTTTATGAGCTGTAAGTCCTCTATGCGCCGACCCCAAATAAATTGGGATAGGGGTGAAGACAAAAATGAGTTTTCAATAGTCTGTGTTGAGATTGGCCGCCATGACCGAAATTCCGACTGGAGGATATTGTTATTAATTTAATCATACGTTTCCTGTTACAGAGCTCACCAATCTCATTACGAACAGTTTGGTACTTTGAAATGCAAGTTCAAGATTGGGAATGAATCTTTTGAATACACCCTTCCATCCTTCAGGGATCACAGCTTTGGTAAGACAACTAACACAGCTCCGCAGCACAGCAATTCCGTTCCCGTTATCATAACTACTAATCACCGGAGACAAAAACATTTTCTTAATTTAATACAAAAAAAAATAACCGACTCCATATAAGCACTACAAAGTGAAAAAATAATTTAATTTCGGAAGTCGGTGTCTTTGGTGTAGTTAACACATGTTTAGTTCAGATTTCACCAATGAAACTAACCGCGATCACTCAAGCCGCGTTCAATTGCTGTCAATATTCCATAACAATTTTGACACTGACACTGACAGTTCTTGAACGCGGTTGAGATTGGCTGAACGTATTCAGTTTCATTGGAGAAATTCGTCCTGATATATCGATACCAATTACATTTAGTTTAAGTTAAATTAAGCTAAGTAACAGCATTATTGTGGCAGCGACTATTGTTTTTTTTTTATCATATCTCTTTAGTACTTCGTTTAACCTGTAGTTAAATCGTGGACAATGGTGTGGGTTAGACGTTTATTAAATCATAGTTTAAGTATTTCTCTGTATTTTGTAGCATGTAACTGCTTTTTGTCTTTAAAAAATAATCTACGGAGTTTTGCTAGCTAAATTAATGTGTCCCTGTATACAGGATAAGCTTTCATGCAGTGCGTTAACTGTAACCATGAATTCAGCATTTCATTCTAGACCCCCTAGTGTAGAAATTTTTCGTCGGTTATTCAAAAATGAATCAGCTGTTTCATAGAAAAGTGCAATACCTACGCGATCAGAATGTATGGAACAGCTGATGTTTTTTTGTATAACCATATATACATGGGTCCTTGAATGCCACTGAAACTTGTACATTTTTCAGGTCAGAAACGGGACTGGACTCTTATGCATAGATACGCGTTCCACCACATCTTCCTGGAGGACGGGTCCAGCATTAGCGTTGGAGTTGTCTGCCAGCCGTCCACTGCCTCCATGTAAGTTTTTATCAGTACCATTATTATTATTCCATTAAAACGTTAACGAAGTAAAAGCAGTAGGTATTATAAGGATTTTCGCAGCTAGGTAACGTTCTGTTGTTTTTGCCTTCCTTCCTTCAATTTATGTAACGTATAATTATACGTTAAACGTATAATTAATTATAGATACATTATACGTATTGTATTAGCTATTATTTTGGTCTTTGTCATGATTAAAGATCACGAAAGAAAAAGCAATGTTACCCAAGTAAGATAAGTATTTTCAACTTTTCTAACTGCCGTCTTAAAATGGCTTGCTCTCATTACTTATTTAAAAAAAACGTCAAAAATCTCGACTAGGTGATACTTAATAAGGCGTGTGCCTACCCAAATTCAACTAACTTTAAAAAATCTAATAGATAGTTCAACACCTTTGTTTTTCAGCTTAGAGCTTGGACAGATAGCCCTTCAAAATGGCGAGGTGCTGCCAATTAAATGGGTGGACTTGAAGCTCTACCAGCATGGAGAAAATGGGACAGCTCCTAGGGACTATGCCTTCAACTTCAAGGCAGGGGACGAGGAATATACTGTTCAGGTATGTACACGTTCGTACTTTAAATATGGTGTGTAAGATGCGTTAGGATCATCAGCATCCTCCTGCCTTACCCCCAATTTATTTAAAATCAGCGAGGCATGTCTTGTTCTTCAAAGATATTGCATTGCAGTAAGTTCGTAGTACTGATAGGGTAGGTGGATCGACAATCTTCGCAGGGTAGTTGGTGGCAGCTGAATGAATAGACTGGCCAAGGATTAAGTTGAATGGCGCGCCATTAGATAGGCTTGAAGCCTTTGTCCAGCTGTTCCAAAGGAAAATATGAGGAAGTCTATGTTATGGGTTTGGTTTCCGCACTTAGTCCTTCAAGTGGACCATTGTGCGTGAGCCATGGCGGCCTTTTGATGTTATTCCAGCCAGCCCACCTCCCTCCAGAAGTTGGCTGTAACTCCTGGTCTGTTGAGAATATCGGTGTAAAATTTGGGTGTTTTGTTCTAATCTGGGCTACGCCTATGCAAAGCACATGCGCAACGGTTTCCTCAGCCTCCATGCAAGCCATGCACAAGGGGCTGTCCGTGATGCCTATTGTGTAGAAGTGTTTGAGGAAGTCAGTCATTTCCAAAAATAACTTTGAAGATCCTTATAATTTATTCATACGCCTGCTTATTTCAGGTCCTAGTTGAATATGAGTCGGTCCACTACGTGTCGTCTGACTGGGACGCGCGAATGGTCGAGAGATTCTGCAAGTTTGTCGTGAACAACGTGCCCGGGCGAGGAGTCTCCGAGTTTCACTACAGACATAAGGATGGGAGACCAGAGTCAGCTGCCAAGGATGACCCCGAATGGTACAGGAAGATGTGCCATAAAATATAAGGACCAGAGTTTGCTTTACTCTGTCGTGCAGATAGTCACAGGATATGCTTTGCACTACTAAACATAGCAAATCCAATTACTTACTTTTCTATAAGTTAATAATGTTAAGCAATCTTATTTACCGTCAAAACTTTACAATTTTTTTTAAACCTTTATTTTACCTACTGATAATATTCATGCAATAGTTGATCAAAATATTTTATCACCTTTTTTGCTAACTGTACTTTAATTTTTTTTTTCTTGTGGTCCCGAAAGACTACTAATAATAATAATTGTATTTAAAGGTGGCATCTGGGACCGCGGTCCCGGTCCTAAAAGCCCCACGACCCAACAATGCAATGCACTAAATGTATTCAATATTTTTTTAACATTTTTTCTTACTTGTATAACTAAGCGTACCTACTGACTGAATTGACGTATGTACTTATTTATTGTTTAAAATTAAAATAAGTTATCGAACACGACTGTACTTTTTTATTCCATTTAGGACCGACCTACCTTTATCGCCCTACAAAAATATCAAAAAGCGTCCGAAACTACAAATAGCCTAGGTAGTAACTTACTAATAAAATAAATACCACGGCGAAACCTTGAGTGCTACATCCTACCGATGTAATTAACCATTCGGTATCCAATGCTTGCTATAATCTTTTCAAATTATTGGTCGTTAATACACAGTCGTCAATGTATATCGTACCAGTGGCAGCATCGCCGGCTCCCGACCTTGGGTGGGAATACAGGGAACAGTCCTTTGCCCGCTCCAATTATATCGCTAATCGAATTGACTGACTGGACCACGAATGGGATAATTGCGCACGCGCATCCCATTTTATCTACATGTAGTTTAAATTTTAGTAAAGAAAAAACAACTATTTAGACATTATTCAGAAGAAGAAGCCGGACGCATTCCGGAGTCCCAGATGTGCCAGGTTCATGGCAATAGGCTCGCCCCTTTATGGGACTGAAACATAATTGGCGAAATAGGGCATACTATAATAGGTACCTACACTTTAGCCTAACCCTTTGGGTATTACAGGCGTGACATTATGTGTTCTAGAATGATGATCATTGCTGAGCATACATGCATCTTTTTCTTTACCAGCTGCCTTTTGAGGATCGCTGGTCTATTTAACAGCGAGCTAAAGGACTAACGCTACTCTAGTCCACGATGATACTCATCATCTTAATCTCGATCTTCATGCGCCCATGGGAGCATAAAATTGGAAATATTCGAACTTTAGTTAGACTTGACGATTTACTTACTAGGTTTGGATAACTGCTTAGATTCCAAGCTAGGCCTCCATATTGTTGGCTAAGTGCAGGATTTCATCTGATGAAGGACCCTGGAAACCTTATAGTCACCTGGAGTTGCTGGTACCATATAGAAGGTAGAAGGAAGGTTGGTAGAAAGTCCGCCTATTCTCACCCATCTTTAAAGCGTAAGAATCGTGACGTGTCCTCTCTACCGATCTAAATTTCTGAGAAAATTGAGCTAGTCCCGTTTCAATAGCAAATGTTGCATCAGCCTGTATTTGGCGGCAGTGTTTAGGGTCTCTAAATATGTGAAGTAGGTATGTCAGAACGTTTACACAATCTGGCAGTCGGCAATCACGCTCGATAGAGAGGACTATGAAGATTGTGCAGTTCTGAGTGAAACCACAAAGAAAGAAAGTAAGTAAATACTGGGTGTCATGCCATGACATCGACGCGCAATCTTTAACCATGACACTCGGTCACAATGTATGAAACGAGTTTTTTTTGTTTTTACAAAAGACGAAAAAATTTAACGCAGGGGTTCAGAATGTACTTAGAGCATGGGAACAGATTGCTTGTCCTTACCTGTACCTTGCATATACCTACGCATCAACTGAGATTCTAAGTTGATGCGTAAGTCTTAGAACGTCCTACTTTTGTTTCGTCTGTTTAAAAGCGACTCCTACCTACCGTTACTAATTTTGCCAAATAACATTCAAGACCTACAACATGGATTTCGACGCCATCTTAGAAGACGTGGGCCAGTTCGGAAGGTACCAGAAGATGGTCATCTACCTGATCCTACTTCCAGCAGTAATTCCTTGCGGGTTCCATGCGTACGCGCAGCTGTTCATGGCCGCCCATGTGGAGCACTGGTGCAGGGTGCCCGAATTAGACATCATATCGGATGTTAGTCTTGCCAAGAATTTGAGGTAAGTGAAGTAGCTGATGTGCTTAACTTTATAAAATAGGTACCGTTTATGATCATAAGTTGGTTTTTTTAATCGACTTCAAAAGAAGGAGGTTATCAATTCGACACGTTATGTATCTATGTTCGGGGATAACTCCGTCATATTTAGACGGATCTGCAATGTTCTTTTTTTATTCGTAAGGGGTTTTTTCCGAAATGGTCCCTTTTAAGGTTCATATCGATCTGATGATGCGTTTCGGAGACAGACAAAAGGAACTCTTCAAATAATGACAGCAAATCAACCGCGATTGCTGCATGCATTGTTTTGACCCCAAGGATGATGAAATTTCGAATTAGTGTGGGGTAGGTACTATAAACTAAAAAGTGAAAACAACCGACTTCCGGAAAACGTATCGTTAATTTCGGAAGTCGGTGACTTTGGATATCTATGTATTTTAAATTTTTTTCACCGACTTCTGAAATTAAAGTAATTTTTCACTTTGTTGTAGTGTTTTTCCGGAAGTCGGTTGTTTTTTAGCGTAATCAGGATACGGGTGTAAGGGTGAAATTCAAAGATTTTATAATTTACTAAGTAAAGGAGGCGTTTCATGCGGATATCAAGATTAATGGTATGAAATACCTATATGGTTAATAATCGTATGAAGTGAAACGGGGAGTTTGTTGCGCCACTTCTTCCCAGCTAAAGCACTAGGAAGTGTCGAAGGGTGGGCGTTTTTAGGTATTTGAAAGAGTATACTCCTGAGGTGGTCCCATATTGGCACCAAGTCAGGATCTGATGAGGGAAATCGAGGGCAACCCCTCAAATCTTATATGTATTAAGAATGTTTTTCATGTGTTTTCTCAAGCTACTGAGACATTTGCGTATGGTCATCATCATCACATGACGCTGAGCTGATGAAGGAAGATACAACTCTTTAACTTAGGAGTTAGGTGCAGATACCGGGCATAACTCCGTCATTTATAGACCGATTTTGTAATTTTTATTTTATTTAGAAAGGTGTTTATTTGGAAATGGTCCCATTTAAATTTCATAGACCGACTTCCAAAAAACACTAGAAAAGAAAGAGTCGAAAAAGAAGGTCGGTTGTTTTTTTTTTTTTTTGGAAAAGTTTTTATTATATACTCGTATAAGATCAAGCCCCTAATTTAAACGAACCACCTAACGAGCTTCTCAGATGTCCTTACTAATTTTATTTCTGTGTGTCGGAACTTTCTAGTATCCCAATGGAATTGAAGAATGGTCAACTAGAGTACTCTGAGTGCACCATGTACAAACTGAACTACAGCGACATCGCGAAGAACTACCAGGGTATTGGGGGTGATCTGAAATCTCTGAAAGGATCCCCAGCTGAAGTCATACCTTGCAACAACGGCTGGACTTATGAGAAGAGCGTGTATAAAAGCACCGTGGTCACCGAGGTAGGCTTTCAACAATGTCTGATGAAAAGATATAGGTATAAATCGCACGATGTAGGAATGAAACCAAGGACCCCACGTTTAACAGTCGGTAACTCATTCGTGAGACCACTAGACTGTTGAGGTACTCCCATTGATATTTTATGAAGCTAAAAATCAGTAGGTACCAGACACTTCCAGTGATATTTAAATAATAATATTAATAGACTAGATCAAGACCAAAACGAAAGCTCCTTATATCTATAGCTATCTATATGTTTTGTAGTGGAGTTTCATTGTTTCGTTAGCCTTATTCCGGTTTCTTTTGCTGCTAAATTAAAAACTCACATATTATTAAAATGTAACTATCTACGCACCTCCGAAAATTGTTTAACACATAAATTCTCAACAGTGGAACCTGGTTTGCAACGGCGACTTCTACCCTACCCTTGGTTTAGTGCTTCTGGCTGTTGGGGGCATCATTGGCAACTACATCTTCGGCTACCTCCAGGACACCATCGGGAGGAAACCCTCCTTTTTCATCTACCTTTTTATCGAGTGCATATTCGGAGTAGCCACAGCTTTCTCTCAGAACTACGTGATTTGGTGCATCTATAGGTTTGGTGTGGGGTTCACCGTGCCCGCTATTATGACCACGCCTTATGTTTTAGGTAATTTAAAATATTTACTTTATTTTTAATTACTGAACGAGACACAATAGAAGTTTTATTGTTATTACGTCCTAGGGCGTCAAGTGTCCTGGAAAATGTTAAATATCCTTCAAAGCCTACGCTACGGTTTTTCTGTTTGCCAAATGGCTGATATCTTTAGAATAGCTAGCTGTTATACAGAATACCTACTAAAAATTCCAAATTCAAGGAAACCCATACAAGAAACCAGAAGAAAAGCAACAGTTTTTGAATTATTTTTAGGTATTGCACAGTTGACTCGACTTTGGTAACTTTAATCCTCCTTTCAGCGATAGAACTCGTGGGACCTCGAAGCCGAACCCTCTGTACCATTCTATCCAACATTGCTTATTCCACGGGCCTAATTCTGCTGGCTGGCGTAGTCTACCTGGTGAGAGACTGGCGCCACCTAGCGTTGGCCACCACACTCCCCTTCGTCTGCTTCTTCCTGTACCTATGGCCAATGCCAGAAAGCCCTCGATGGCTTCTAGCCAGAGGAGAGTTCGAGAAAGCTGAAGTTATTTTGAAGAATATGGCCAGGTTAGTTTAGATCCAAATATATATATTTTGAGTGACATTATAAAGGACGTTATTAAATAGACTTGCATTTTACAGGATTAACGGCAAATCCTTACCAGCAAACTACATGGTGCAACTCCATCGAAAATACCAGACAGACAAATTAAAAAAAGATATCGAAAAGACCAAAATGAGAAAATATGGAATATTAGACTTATTCAGGACACCTAATTTGAGGAAGAAAACAATTATAATCACGTTTATATGGTTTACAAATACAAGTGTTTATGTTGGCCTGTCATACTATGCGCCGGTTTTGGGTGGAGACGAGTTCCTAAACTTCTTTTTGGCCGGGATAGTGGAGCTGCCCACATATTTGTTTCTGTGGCCGTCTATGGAGAGGCTCGGAAGGCGATGGACCCTTTGCATGAGCATGGTTGTCGGAGGTGTTGCGTGTTTGACCACGTTCTTAGTGCAACACGGTGAGTGTCAGTTTTACTATACTACTAGCTTTTGCCAGCAGCTTCGCCTGCGTGGAAATTGGAAATTATCCCTCGGGAACGTACTACCGAGATTAAAAATCCTATGAGTTAATCCAGTTTATAAATTAATCCAAATTTGTTCGGTAATAAACAAAATATAAACATACAAACTCTCACATTTAAAATATTAGTAGGAAACCGACCCATCATTAAGGTACGCACGGGCACACCTTCCTTTATGTAAGCGCCACTTCTATACAATGTAGGTATTTTCCTTTCGGAATTCAATCAAAATAAAGCATCGAATAGACGTACGTATGTCTTACTTAATTTTAAATTGTTTTCAGAAACCTACGTAACTCTAGCTTTGTATTGCGTCGGCAAGATGGGCATATCGTCTTCTTTCGTTGTGTTGCCCCTAATGGCCTCAGAATTATATCCAACAGTGGTCAGGGGCCTTGGCATGAGTCTCAGCTCCGTACTCGGCATGTTGGGCCCTATTTTTATACCACTCGTCAATTATTTGGTAATGTATCAAATTAAATATAATGAGGTACCTACTTCGTTAATTACGGTACGCGGACGTTATTATGGCTCAACGAGTTTTGGAAAAAAGTCGGATTTGTGGTCTTTGTCAAGCATACTTGTGTGACAGTCCCTTCATGAATCGATGTGCCATATTAAAGTCCGGGTACTGTACCAACTATAGCATCTAATATGCTTAATGTTAATCCAGTACATCATTCACTAATAATAATAAAGTTTCATATTTTCAGGGCTCTGACATAATGGTTCTTCCATTAATTATAATGGGCGCTTTACTAGTAGCAGGAGGTATAGCCAGTTTATTGTTACCGGAAACCCTGAATCAACACCTGCCTCAAACTTTAGAAGACGGTGAGAAAATGGGCCTCGATACTGACTTCTGTTGCAACCCACCGGTCAAAG
Source organism: Polymixis flavicincta (assembly GCA_949987655.1). Classification (NCBI taxonomy): domain Eukaryota; kingdom Metazoa; phylum Arthropoda; class Insecta; order Lepidoptera; family Noctuidae; genus Polymixis; species Polymixis flavicincta. The sequence goes on along the minus strand of OX465189.1, from coordinate 3,459,565 downwards.
AAACCAATTCGAAGCATGAAGGAAAAGAAACCAACGTGGAACAGCATAATTGTCACGCATGCAATGCTTTGTGTTCTTGTGAAATGGTTAGCGTATCCCTGGTTGATAATATTGCCGCAGTTATTGAAAAAGACAGTGAAAAAGTAGATTTTATTATTGTTAAACAATAACATTGCTAAAGTTATTTAATTGTATTAAATGCTACCATAAACACACAAACGTATTTTGTTTTTCCTAAAAAAGTTACCAGATAATAGCCACAATAAGGATCGCCTTTCGGAATTAGACTGATCTGCTTTAAGAAATGGGTCTGTAATTCTTCAAAAGGGTCTTATCACCCTTTTTGAAGAAGAGGACGACTACGCTCCTCCGCCACGCTTCTGGAGATCTCCCAGAGAACAGGACAGAGTTGAAGAACTCCCGAAGCTCCTTTAGTACAGGTCTTCTTCTCGCTTTTAGGAGGTCGGTCGTAGTCCCGTCCTCACCTGGAGCTTTTACATTTTTAAGCTGTTTATGAGCCGCCTCGATTTCGTTTTTACTGTCTTCTGGCAGGCCTTCCGTGAAATGGCGGGTGACTCTAGAATCCTCATTTTTAGGATCAGGTCGAGATGCATACGATGCGTACAATTGGCCGTAGAAGTTTTCGACTTCCGAAAGGAGCTCCGCTCCGGCTTCGTTACGACGATATCCCCACTTGATTTGGTCAATTTCGTCAGGTGGCTCCTCCTAAGTGATTGGACGAAAACTTTCGACTCTCAATTTGGTCAATCGCTTCCTCTATAGAGTGTGCAATGGAGCGCGTCGGAGGTTGCGTTGGTTCCTACGCACGGCTACACATCAAGCTATACATTTCCAGTTTACACTGATCTCGCACTGTGCGGAAAACCCATACAATGCGAGATCAGCTTATACTGGAAATGAATAGCTTGATGTGTAGCCGTGTGTACCAATGTTCTTATATATTTATTGAGCACCTTGTTATGACGAAGTGATATGTGGATTTCATGTCGTTCCGTCATAAGCTCCAGACGAGTCTCTTCCGAAAGTTTGGACTTCTTACCCGTACGCTACATTTTACAAAATCTCGTACACTTCTCCCTGAGGATTTCCACCAGTTGATCGAGCGCCTGGTCGACGTCATTTGTGGTTTCCACGGCAGCGAATAGGTGCTCCAGGTCTGACTGGAAGGTTTCGGATCCCAAAATAGTTAGGAGCATATTTGGACGGAGCCTAGACTTCATCAAACGAGTTCGCTCGAGCTTGAAGTTGATATTCAGAGAGCCTCAAACAATGATCACTACCGGTATTAAACCTGTTGATCACCGAGACATCCCTGAATATAATATGCTTTTTATCTGTTATGATATATCTATCTCATTTTTCCTTAGTCGGGGCTTCGCCACGTCCACTTCCTTTGGGGCTATTTCTTATAGAAGAAATTCATCAAGAAAAGCCCCTCCTTCTCAAGGAAGTTGACAAGCACTTGCCCTCTAAGATTTCTACTGCCAAACCCGTAGGATCCTATTACTGATTAGCTGCAATAGGGTATTTTCCAATTTATTAAAAACTATTCTAATTTGAAGATTGGGACGAAATATGTAAAAGAAAAATAAAAGTAAATTGATTTATATCCATTTTCTCAGTTAAAAACGATTTAATTAAACCAAATTTATTTTTCGTTGTTTTGAATTTACCGCCAAAACGCTCCTTACGATGACTTTTTATCACGTGACGTTAACTTTGTGTAAACTAAAGTAGTTAGTAAGTAAACAAGTGTGTGTCGTGTTTATAATTAACAAGATTTTTTATGGATAGAAAGTGGAATCACTGGTGCGCGGTGCCTCTGTGCACAAATACTTCTAAAACTGCGCCAAACGAAGTTTTTGTACTGGTGCTGTTTACACAAAGCTGACGTCACGATGTCACGTGATAAAAAGTCATCGTAAGGAGCGTTTTGGCGGTAAATTCAAAACAACGAAAAAGAAATTTGATTTTAATTGTTTTTAATGGAGATAATGGATATAAATAAATTTATTTTTATTTTTCTGTTATATATATCGTCCCAATCTTCAAATTAAAATAGTTTTTATCAAATTGGAAAATACCCTATTCTGTACTCCCACTTTAGCGTTAAAATCGCCCATGAGAACGTTGTGGTGGGGTGTAAGGGAGCACACTCACCATCTCTGTGCCCCAAGTCAACCTCACCTGCTTGTGGTGCACCCTGCTGATTGACAAACGAGGCTCTGAGAACCGACAAATGGCGGGATAACCATTTCTTAATAACACTTCGCAGCTAAATGGTGCAGTCACTAATGCGAAAAGCTTCAACCTGCGATCGCAAACCCGCAAGCCCAGCGTGGCGAGTATGGGAAAATCCTCCAATGGCGAGCCAGAATCAATCACGGCCCGTAGTTCCCTGCCGCTTGCTATTCCTGATTTTGGCGGCGGTCACGGTAACTGCAAGGTATGGGGTGCGAAGAATCACCAGGTTACGAATGGCCGCCAAACCCAGCTGACCTTGGCAACGTTTAGCGGACACACGTTACGGCTCGACGAACACCTAGTGCAGCTTAAAGAAGAGCTCTGAAAAATAAAGTGGCACATTCATGAGTTAAGTGAAGTCCGAAGAGAAGGGAAGGACACAATAACCCTTGAATCAGGCCACCTTTAGAGACCAGCAATCCCAGGGCGGGGTCGGGTTCTGATAAACAAACTCCTTTGTGATAACCTTTTGGAAGTCTCCAGTGTCTCGAACTTGGAGTCTATAAGGGGCTTCACATCTTATATCGGGCGGTGTTACAACATAAATCATTTTCTTCATAACTAGTACCTACTTGTAGTCATTTTAATGAATAATATATATTTCAACAGTGAAAACGAGTTGTGTTTTTTTTTTGCCAATGGCGGGAAAAATTTATCAGTTTTCCAATGCGCGCGCATCTGACAATGGCGACCGGGCATAGACTAAGGCCGCATTCCGAATGAGAAAATTAGCGCTACGAGCGGTCACATCGTATCTTATCATCGTATTTTGCGTTCCGAGTTAGATATCACGATTCTGACAGCTAAGAACCTTCATTTTTGCCATCAATACGGAACGCTCGTGATTGCGATAAGTGTTCACTCAACGTTAAAACATATATTCACTATATTACTCGTTTACACCACACATTTCTTCTTCTTACAAAGAGTCGATGCGACTCAAAACAAAATAGCACAACATTATTTTTGACAGCGCTCACGGTGATATTAGTATGCGCATGTCAAGACGTCATCTATGACGATTCGCGGGACGTCGTTATCGCCCTCACGCCAATTCGGAACGGGTGTGAGCGCGCTCAAATCGATATTATTGTAACTCGGAACGTGACCTAAAACAATGAGGTTTCTTTTTTTTGGCTTTTCGCGGATAGGGTTTTAGCCCCGTACAGGCCAGCACATCAAGCTACTCCAATCTGTCAAATTTATTTGATAGATTTTCAACTTTATACCGTAAGCATAAGGTTCATCTTCAATTGGGAAAAGACAGTTTGGGGTAAGTTGACCTGCTGGCGTCTGTACAAAATGGGAATTCAAAGTTTTCTTTATCACAGAGAAAATAAAATTTGAGTATAAGTTTTATTTATTAAAAACGTACAAGTTGAAATTATCTATACGAAGTTGCATGAAATGAGCAAGCAATAGGTTGCATTAATTTATTCGTACAGACGCCAGCAGGTCAACCTACCCCAAACTGTCAAGTTTTCCCAATTGAACATGAACCTCATGGTTACGGTTTAAAGTAGAAAATCTATCAAATAAATTTGACAGATTGGAGTAGCTTGATGTGCTGGCGTCTGTACTATTGAACACGACCTTTTTTCTATCGAAACTCTTTAGAACAAAGCAACTCGACCAAAAAAAACTTATAACTCACTAGTGAATAATAGTAACGAAAAAGTCACAGTTTGATAGTAGGTGTCGTTATGTGCCTAATTGCGGTGAAATTAGAGCCATTTTATGAGTAAGTTTGTTGAAAAATTATACGCAGAATCATAGACATTCAACGAAATTTATTTTTTGTCTATGTAATGTAACTACGGATGAAATCAGCTGTCATAAATGTCAGAAGCCCAATCAATGTGCGGCTTTTGGATTATGAAATAAATATTATTTGATGAAATAAACTCTATTACATTAATTTTATAATTATGGCTTTATCGTTTTTACGCAGTAGTGTAATTGCCCGAAATGTTAAACATCAACTTTATCAAAACAAACGCAGCGCTGGATACGTTGTCCTGTGAGTAACATTGATTTTTATTTTGTAATATTATCTTTCTGAATGCAAATTATCACAAGATTATTGAATGAAAATGTTTTAAAATACAGACTCTGCACATTCTGTTTCTGAATGAGAAAGATTTAAGTGTCTCATAAAATTTCTCAGAAGAAATGAAGAATTTTGTACACACTCCTCAATCCCGCAGTCTCCAGTACCTACTAAAGCTTTATATTTACGTAACATTTAAATCCAGAGCACGCATAGATAAGTTCACTTCATTACATATATTATACAAAAATAATGTTGTTTAAAATAATGGTCAGTGGGTTGTCTTACTGGCTATATCTAACCCAGAAGTCACTGCTGAGCATATTATGTCTATATTCCCGTGAAGTGAGGAAATTCAGATTTAAGTAATTCATAATGGAATACTAACCAAACTATGTATATTTTCTTTCCAGTATTCCAGAAATAGGCGAAGATGCAGAAAATACTTTACTGTCAGATAACGGACTGCCAGAGTTCAACGATATCTCAATCGAAAAATGTATAGCAACTATCAGCAAACAAAGTCTGGAGTATGAAAATGGAGTCAGACAGGTTGAACATGCCTCAGAGAACTGTAAAAATGCTTTTGCTGAAGTATTTAAGCCATTGGAAAAGCTAGACTCACAGCTTGAACTCACATGGGGCATGGCAAAGACACTGTACCTTGGAAACAGTTCACTTATGCCTACAAAGTCATATATTCAAATACACGAGAGAGCACACAAAGCACGCTCCTCAAAATTCAACAGCATACCTATCTTCCAAGCAGCTGCCACAGAAAAGAATCGCCTTAAAAAACTTACTGATGAAGAACAGAGGCTACTTGACAAGTACATTTTAGAAGGTAAGCTGAATGGCCTGGACGTAAAGGGCATCAAAAGAGAAAGATTGAATAATATCCTGTCAGGGTTGCAGAAAGAGAGGCAGATGTTCAGAGACAAAGTCAATATAGCAAATAAGGTTTTCACTCACACCATACAAGATCCCAGTGTTATGAGAGAATTCCCAGAGGGTTTACTGTACTCTATGGCGATGGGTTCTGACCCTACTAAAGGACCCTGGAAAGTAACATTGCAGCCTCACATCTATGAACCATTTATGCAATATTGCTCTGATAGAGAGCTACGTTGGAATACTTGGCAGGCACATGTGCAAAGGTGCTCCAACTATGTCAATAAAGAAATTGAGACCGCTACAAATCTAGAGAACATAAGGAGTCTACGAAAAGAGCAGGCTGCCATTCTGGGGTATGAAACTTATGGAGATATGAGCATGGAAACTAAAATGGCTGGCTCAGTTGAAAATGTTAACAATGTTCTTGACAGCTTGTTAGAAAGTGCTAGATCAATGCAAGATGCAGAAATTGAATTGCTTCAAAGATATGCACAAGAAAGAGGCTTTGATGTCAAATTAGAACACTGGGACATACCTTATTGGCAAAGAAAACAGAAATGGTCACTTTACGGTTTTGATGAAGAAAAAATTCGTGAATATTTCCCTCTACCTAGAGTTATTGCTAGTCTCTTCAATTTGTGCAACAAATTGTTTAACATTCATATTGTGGAGCGAACAGGTCCTCACAGTTGGCACAAGGATGTCAAATTCTATGATGTGTATGATGACTCAAGTGAGGCTCCTGTAGCTAACTTTTACCTAGACCCATATGCACGTCAGGACCAAAAAATACGCATTCATGATGATGCAGGATGGCATATTGCAATCAGAAACAAATGCACATCCACTGCCACCACTCCATTGTCCGCATTAATATTTAATTTCCAAGCTCCATCCAATGACAAACCATCCTTACTGTCCTTTAATGAGGTTGGTATACTGTTCCAAAGATTTGGCCACTCACTTCGTCACTTACTAACCAAAGCTAACTACTCTGAGGTGGCTGGACTCTCTAATGTAGAATGGGATGCTGCTGAGGTATGCGGCCAAGTGATGACTCACTGGCTGTATGATCCAAGTACCATCAGATCAGTGAGTGGCCATTGTGAAACTGATGAGCCTCTACCAGATGAAATAGTGAAGAACCTCCAAAACATCAGAGGCCACATGGCAGGGTACAACTTGTGCAAAGAACTGTACCTATCCAAACTTGACTTGGAACTGCACACCAAAAAGGCTTTCTGGAGAGATATTGTGAGGGAAATGTGGCCAAAATACCATGCATTACCTTTTGACAAGTATGATTCCCACCCCCTTTCATTTACTAAGATCTTCTCTGAGGAGTGGGGCAGTGCGTACTACTGTCGTTTGTGGTCTAGAACGATAGCTGCAGACATCTACAGTGCATTTGAAGAAGCCAGGAAAGGTGACCAGGATATTCTTGAGGTGGGGAAGAGATATAGAGACACATTCTTGGCTGTGGGAGGCAGTTGCCACCCCAGTGAGGTGTTCAGGAGGTTCCGAGGAAGAGACCCTTCACCACATGCCCTACTTAAGAATCTTGGTCTGCCCAAAAAAGTAATGATTGAAGAGTAAAGAAGCATTTAGTTAATAGAAACATAAAGTTTATTATAATTTTATTCCTAATATTATAATGTTTCTGTTGTAACGCTTTGTATTTTTTCTCTAGCAGGTTTATTCAGAATCAGGATTCTGTTCCCATGCCCGTTCCATGTCGTAGATATCTTTCTTGATAGTTTCGTCATCGGGCAGCAGTTTTCCGGCCGCTTTCATTTCGTCTATAGCTTTGCTGAGGTACCCGACGCGGGCGAGCGCGGCTGCGCGGCGGGCGATGCACTTCGCACGACTCCGCCGGTTACTTTCACATGCTGGCTTCATGAGGTCCAAGGCCGTCGAACAGTCGTTCAACTAAAAAAATAGGTTACTTATATAAATAAAGCCATAGTAAGCTTAGCTAAGAGCCTAATGTTATGACTAGTTAGCCCCATGTAAAACGGTGGCGAGATTATTGCCATCACGGCATAAACGCAGACTCATACAAATAATCTTAGTTAGCCTACGATCTTCCCACTGCTAGGACACAGACCCGCACCCATTGCGTAACTCACGATTTATCATAATCTGTTTCAATTTGACAGTTCAACAATATTCATTGCGTTATTTACGTTGTTGAGCAGACAAATTTTTCGAAAATATGAAGCAATGGATTAACAATCTGTTTCAAAACAAAACAGATTAAGTATGATTAATCGTGAGTTACGCAATTAGGGTGCTGTGTCAGTGAGAGGGAGTGGGCCGTGGTCCTCCACACGAACTTAGTGCGGGTTGGCCAGAAGTCACATGTCTTCGAATTTTCGAAAAAGCTGCTTGGGTTCGAACCACGACTTTCAACCCGTCGTTCAGGGTCCTTACCCCACCACTGCTGATAATTGCAATACTGCACAATACTTACACATTTATTGAAATTTCCTAGTGCGAAATGCGTAGCGGATCTATTAGCGAACAAGCTCGGCAGTTTGTCAGACAGTGTGATGCCGTGAGTGTAGGCGCTAACGGCTCCCAGGAAGTTACCGCTTTTGAAGAACTCGTCACCCTTCGCCTTGCACCACTGAGGATCCTGCTCCTCCGGTCGAAGATCCTCAGACATGAAACCTATAATTTACAAGTATTTAGAAACTAAGCAGAATTGCTGAAGCTCGAAGTGGCAACTTCCTGAATTGTCCTGTTACTAATAGGGATAGGTACTAAGCAGTCATAAAGTTCACTCTTCAAATTCTAAACGAAAGGCCATCACGTATAGAATAATAAATGTTTCCTTTTTATAATAAAATCACCATGCTCCAGATTGGCGGCAATTTGATTGTATCATTTCAGCCAAAAGACGTTTACTGATGAACATAGGCAGAACCGGTCAAAGTGGCGGTACTTGGGGGACCCCAAGCACTGCCATTTCGACAGGTTCTGAGCTTCTCGCATTCAGCGGATTCCTGCGGCCTTCACCAGGTCAACGGTGTATTGATTGTATAGGGAAGAGCCTATCTTCATAATGTAACCCGCTTCGTCGCTTTTTACAATTAACTATAAAAATATCCAGGTTAAATGAGTTGTTATATGTATTATCTATATCCTTACCAGTGGCTCGTCTCGCCAGTGTAATATTCTTCAGCCAAGCATTCTCTTCATCAGCAGTAGACTCTCTACTGGGCGTGGGAAACGTCCGAGGCGTGTGCTTAACCTCCAAGTTCATTGTCTGTCTCAACCTTGGCAATACTCTCTTGGCATTCTCCTCTTTCTTCTTTTCAACATATTCAGACCTTATCGGGGTCTTTGTCGGTTTCGTGGGCGGTTTCTGCATGGCCTTAATTGCTTTTGCTTGAGTAACTTCTTTTTTGGCTTTTTCTTGTTTCTTTTCGTCTTCAACGCTTTTTTCGTCATCAGATGGAGGTAGCTCAACTATTTCTACGCCTCTTCGTTCTTGCTGTGGAGCTGGCAGCTGTTTTTTTTCCTCATCGTTAACTTTGTTAACTCTCCAATCTTCTAACTGCTCCATTGCCTTCTTCCTTTCCAAGTCCCGTCTGGAGTCCATTAGTTCGTGCTTTTTATTATCTATCTCCATCGCCTGCTGGACAGTAAACCTGTCCAATTGACTCTTTTTTATTCTTCTATCCTCCGACTCCTGCTTCGCTTCTTCCTGGCATTTCTCGAGAACTTCCTGCCTTATCTTCATCTTCTCATCCCTTGTTAGCTCTTTTTCCAAACATTCCCAAGCAATATTTTCATTCTTGACTAAATCTAAAATAATTAAATCGTCTTTCACTAAGCATTTGCTTTTCTTTATGTTCACATCATGTAGTAGAAAGAGTTCGAACAAGAATGGACTAAAGTGCGCCTTGATGTATTTATCAGAAGGAAAAAGATCAACTTTTTCATGGCGGACCGGATTTAGTGGTACTCTTATGTGGACTGTATTATTAGATTGAGACCAAGTGAAATCTTTTACTAAAATAGGCATTTTGTTAAGAATTATCACGAGGAAAACGTCGATGGCAAGCGCTCCGTGAAAACAACTCTCGTCGCTATAGCAATGAAGACAATCTTGAATTTGGCGCTCATTTCATTCCAATGTACGCAAAAAGCTATAAGACAAACCGAACCACGAATTTCTATTTTCATTTATGGCAGCTCTGGTCATGTTTTATTCTGTCTCCGTAAACACGACCTTGTTTCCTGTAGTTATATTAACCTGATTATTGTAGGTGTCATATTTATTCTTCACAATTTTGCAATACAGGATGTGCCTGCGCATGTAGATATAGCACACAGAAGCACATAACTGTTATTGTTACACATTATCATCAATTAAATAATTTAATATAGGTAGGTACAAACATTGATAAGTGATAGGAAAAGTAAACAGCACAATTACAGGCAGAATAAATTGTCACAGTTCAGCGCCGACTGTGACTTTATCAAGCTACCGGAGCAGACAATTTTCTCTTCAACATGACTTCAAAAGTGCAAACCGGTAAGTACAATTCTAATATTGTTTTTGGTAGCTGCTTGTTTTATGTTTTTCTTAGTTCCTGCAATAAATATATAAATATTCTTTGCGAATCCCACATTTGAATCCGAGAAATGACGAATCTGGCTCATTTGTTTGTTCAAGATTAAAGATAAGATTAGGAACTTGTAATTTATTTTTTGGTCGAAAAATGTTAGAAAAATAAATATTTATGTAAATAATTTGTTACGTCAGCAGGAAAGAGCGTAAGTACCTAGGTTGTATAACTACCCGCTTTCCTGTTTTGGCGCGTGGCCAAAATTGGAACTAATGCCGCCATCTTGAATTTTAATATAATTTTATTCCTGTGACGTTTTCACGCCGGTACGTGAACAGGGAACAACAAAACACACTGTATTTCATTCAGCTGCCAAAGAATCCTTGTTTTAGCACTCTAGGTACACCTTACTAGCCTGGGTATTTTACCATTTGGAATAGGCTAGGTACCTAAAGCTAAAGGCCACTCCACAGAAATGCGTAATGAATATACCTAATGTCCATAGATTTCAACAATTATAGTTCACAGTTGCGTTATTAATTCTATTTCAGTTCTTGGAGACGTGAGCCCTTCAGAGCTGGGCCGGACCTTGACCCATGAACACTTGGGTATGAACTTCGAGCACTTCTATAGGCAACCGCCCACAGCACTGGCTGATAAATTCACTCCTGAACTAGAGCTCCAAACGATTGGCTACGTGAGACAATACCCTTATAGCTCGAGGTATAATTTGAAGCTAGATGACTACCAAGCTCAACAAGCCGTCATATACGATGTAATTGAGTACAAAACTGCTGGTGGAGGTGAGATTTTTTTTTTTTGGTTGACAAGCTAGCCGACGATCCACCTGATGTTGAGCGGTTACCGCCGCCTACTGGGCACCTGCAATACTGAGGCATCATAGATGAACACGATAAATTCGTCACTGTATTGCAACCGAATTGATTTGCATTTGTGGGGCTGGTGTATCGTTTTCAGCCCCAATCAGTTATTAAGGCTTCTAATCCAATATATATATTGTGAGTTTGTACTATCCATTGGACATGAAATGATAAGTATCACTATTCACTAGCTCTACAAGCTAAATTGGACATAATCACTTGTAATTCCATCTTGTATTTCATCACTCCATCAGGTACCATTGTGGAAAACACAACTGAAGGCATTAACCGGCACATATCATTCTACCAGAATGTGTCGCAAGCGAGCAACGTGCACATCGTGGCCGGAACAGGACATTACATTGCAGACTTGCAGAGCGGCGATACTCTGCGACAGTCTACCGAAGATGTTTACAATCATATGCTGCAAGAGCTGACGAAGGGCTGTGTTAAACACCCTGATGTTAAGGCCGGATTCATGGGAGAGATAGCCAGTGTATGGCCATTGAGAGGTCAGTTAAAGTCATAATCTAGTCTAACCTTTTCCTAAAAATATGTTGAGGTCGGCTTCTAGTCTAACTTCAGCTGAACAGTAAGTACTATACATGGAGCGACTGCCTATCTAGACTAGATCAGAGGTCAAATATACCTGGTATCCGTATAATATGTAGTAAATGTACCTGGGCGTTGACGTGGCATATCGAGTTTTAGTATTTCGGCTATGTTGAGTGAGCTATATCCTTGTCACTCATTACTGTGCATTGCATCAATGCTACACTATAGGTGCACTAGAGAGCTAGTTTGTCGATTGTCAAGTTCCGCATTTAGTTATACACAAATGCGAAAATCTTCGGTCGATTAAATGCCCCAGAATAAATTAACAACCGAGAGACCCTGAAAAGTGTTGGTGTTTAATTAGGTACTTATCTACAGATTTTGAACGCAAAGCCATACAGGCTGCCGGGGAGTTACAACCGCAAGTTGGTTGTGGAGTGAGCTTCCATCCCCACAGAACGAAGGAGGCTCCCTTCGAGATTATCCGTCTGTACCTGGAGGCCGGTGGCTCCGCTAACAAAGTCGTCATGTCCCATTTAGACCGTAAGTAACTCTACGAGAAATAAATTATTCTACCAATAGATAAGTGCCTACCTATCTATAAACCCATTTACTTACCTACTTTCTATCCTAAAATGAAGTATGGTGGTTCTAAGATGAAGTATGTCTACTTCGGATTTTTTTAAATCGGATTCGATTGCTAGCAACCCGGACTCAGGGCTTGTCCCTCTTTTTCATGGCACTAAGTACAGACGCCAGCAGGTCAAGCTATCCCAAACTGTCAAATTTTCCCAATTGAACATGAACCTTATTCCTTTGTGATAAAGTTGAAAAACTATGAAAGAAATTTGACAGATTGGGGTAGCTTGATGTGCTGGCCTTTGTACCTGGTGAAATCTTATCAAAAATAATCACTAATCTTACGAGTATCTTAACACTTTTGCTCATCCCCTCGGGGAGTACCTACTGGCGTGATGTTATGTAGTTATTTTAAATTTTCAGGCACATTGGTAGAAGATGATATTCTATTAGAATTCGCCGAGTTAGGCACGTACTGCCAGTTCGATTTGTTTGGAACAGAAGTATCATATTATCAACTGGAAGTGACGACGGATATGCTGAGCGATGCGCAGAGGATACAGAAGATATCGTTGCTGGTTGGCGAGGGCCGAGAGGACAAGATACTCATGTCGCACGATATTCACACGAAGCATCGATTGGTGAGTAAACAGGGTCAAATAAAATTAACTAGCGAAATTCTACAGACGTGATCGGTTTTGATATCAAAACAAGATAAAACTAAAAACAACAGATTATTTCAACTCGCACTTTAAGTATTTAGTACCTTAAAGTACGAGCCTGCGTTCTTTACGTACGCGCGTCTGTGAAGTCTTTCTTGCTAGCTAATTTAATTTGACCCTGTATTAATAATTAAGTTTTCTAGGGCATCATCATGAGCTTTTGACATATAAAAGTGTTTGTACAAACCTTCTTACAGAAGTAAAATGGTTTATCATTTATCCCTCCTGCCTTAAGACCAGGTTTCGTAAAAATATCGCGACGGGATGTTATCGCGCACTATTTTTTCAAAGCTCTGTGATGATAATTCAACAGAGTGCACCCCGCGCGTCGAAAAAACACTGTTTGATTTTCAAATCTTTTTCAAATTTTATGGTTTTTCGACCCCGCCCAGTCCTTGTCACAGATGGTCACACTTGTAAACCCCCTCCCACCTTGTGTGACGTCACATATTTTTAAAATTTAATATTTAGAAGGAAGAGTAGGTAGGTACCTGGAGTTTTAGTATTTTAGGTTTTAACATGTGACGTAACAAATCTTTTGCCCCTGGCCCTTGTCACACAATGTTACATTTCGTTTCCCACCCCCATAACGTGTGACACAATTTATGGATGGCCCCTGTAGTGAGTTGAAGATCTAGTGCGCCGAAAAATCCCGTAGCGACACCTTTACGTCCGTCCCAATGTGGACTTAGCCCAATTTATTTGGGGTCGAAGCAGCACGATTTCTTCGTCATTTCATTCCTAGTTATATCATCTTTCACACAATCCATCCATCGCTTCTTTGGTTTTTCTCTACTCTTGGAACCACCCACACACTCAAAACTGTCCTCACGATTTATTCATTCCTTCGTATTACATGTGCATACTTTGAGGGTGGTGCCCGGGTGTAAAAGAATAGCACCATCCCATTTCTTCCAGTGGGTGTCGTAGGAGGCGACTAAGGGACTTACTAGAGAATGGGCAACAGCGTTCTCTATGCATTTTAACACCATACTGCGATCGCCAACCCGCCTGCCAAGCGTGGCGATTATGGCAAACCCCCTTTGGGGGAGGCCTATGTCCAGCAGTGGACGTCTTTCGACTGAAATGATGATGATGATGACTTTACGTCTTCCGGTACGCGGTCGCCACTCCAGAACTTTTCGGCCGCATCGGCCATCTGTTCTGCGAGCAATGCCAACTGCCACTTAAGTTTGGCATTTCTTCTGGCTATGTCGGTTACCCTGCTTTTCCTGCGGGTCTCTTCATTCCTGTATCGTATTACCCAAGTCAAAATCAAAATCAAAAATCAGATAGGCAGATAATACTGAGTTTGAGGATCACTGAGTGATAATAATGAGTATTAATTCCAATTGTTTACAGACCAGTTTTGGTGGCCACGGCTATGCACACATCATCAACAACGTGCTCCCAAAGATGAAGTCCAAAGGCTTCACACAACAACAAATAGACAATATTACTATTGAAAATCCTGCGCGATGGCTGGCCTTTGAAAACAAGTCTTATTAATTTTTTTAAGTGTTAATTAATATGTTCAGTGTATGCTGAGCTACACTATGTAATCGTATGTGTAAGTTATTGCTTTTGTAAAGGTATAAAAATGTACACAGGGTTTAAGGAACATGAACGCACACTGTCCACCAGCATTGACAATTTTCGTCGTTTATTTAAAAGAAAACTACTATTTCCTACAAAATTCAAAACCCGACACGACCAAAAATGTATGTAGCAAGTGTAGCAACAGATTTTTTTTTATAACTGACGATTATTTTCAATAGGGAATTACACCCATTTTTGAAGTGTCCTAATTAGATTCTAAAGTGCTAAGTGGTGCTAATTAACCATTATAAAATAAACACTTTTTTAAAAATCGATTAGTGCCTTAGAATGCTTTAAAATTTTAGAATTTCAAATTACGCGCGTAATTTGACGAAAACGCTGGAGGCAGTAGACGTCATATTGCTCTGTGGGTATGACGTCAGTTTGCTGTAGGGACAAGATCTAAATGATAATTGTTTATAATTTTAAAAAAAATGAGTTATTATTCTACTTATCGTTGGTTTGCTGTTCCTGAATGCAAAATATTATTTTAAAAAAAATTACTTTGGTTACGAAAATAAGTATTGTAAGTACAAAGTTGTTCAATTGACTCGCCGTATGACGTAATAACATGGCGGCTACTATTTAATTGTATTCAAAAACACATTAAATAAACTGAAAACTTTGAATTGAATTTTAAAATTTATTTTGTTATTTCATGAACTTAAACGTGACTTAAACTAACATTTTCCGACTGCATTTTGCCTAAGCTATCTCAATAGTATATTTTTAGATTATTTCTCTTATAGAGTTAAATGCCCTATTGCCTAAAATTTCTACACTCGTGACATGAATTACGGAGCCCTAAGCAGCCATTATTATTTGGTAGCTGTTTTTGATACCGGCGTGCTACAATTTTTTCGTAAGTTTAAATATGAAATAAAAATAAAAACCAACTTTAATTAAAAATACGTTATTTTATTTACAAATACATTACTTTTGTTTCTGAACAAATAATATTTATAATTTTATGAGCGTACAAATGTAGATGACCCCATTTCGATAAAGAATGTTCGTATTTTATATTTTACATGTCGTGCCACTGTCTTGAACAATCAAGAATATCTTATCAAAAGCAAATATCAGACAGAATAGTTGATTGTTTTATAAATATGTTGTATTGATATGGGTCCTGGTATAATTTTTGCAAGTCATGAGCGCACGTCATGACTTTTATGCCATTGTAATAAGGTCTAAATTGCAATGGTTGACGCGTGCTTTTGAAGTGCAACAAATATACTAAAATAGTTTAAGATTGTATGTTGTCTATTATCTCTATCTTTAAAAATAAGTAAGATTTTGTATAAATAAGTTAGTCTTAAGTTTGTCAGTTTTTCTGGTATGATTAAAGGACCACATCCTGTGAAACTCATTTCGGCATTTAAATGAGTCCTAAATGAACTGTCTTAGTATAATAGTATACTTTTATGTCTGTATATGATACACCGCACGTTGGCACTACATGAGAAAATGAACATGAATAGGTACTTGAATACAGGGTAACTTTAAATTCATTACCATTATTTTAGGGGTGAAAATATTCATCAATATGAAAAAACGATTTAGAAACATTCGATTTCTGAACGTTTTAGTGAGTGTGGCACAACTGGGACTAGGTCCCGTGTTCACCAGCATTATTATCAACAGATTAACTACATTAACCATTGAAAGGTTTAAACATGCAATCGGCTGATCAGATGTTGGTGAACACGGGCCTTTACACCCAGTATCTGGAACGTAAATCAACGCTAAAATTTGAAAACAATTTGTCATCGCTTGTAAACTGCTGATTGGTTGAATGAATTATCTACACAGCCAATCGCATCACTTTACTGACGTCGAATTTTGATGCGTCGATAATACTACGTTACCACGCACAACGGTTCGAATGGGAGTCTACGTGCGGAAAAGGGAGTCCCATCATCAATACTACGTTACTGCATCAGAACGTATAAAAACAACAGACGCTTTTTCGTCATTTTTTCTTGCGTAGTTTCACCCTGAAAGGATGATAATAAATTCAAAATCAGCCAGTACAAACTATTGAGTCCTAATCTTCTAAATCGAGGTTCTGAAGTTCTTCATCCAGGTCTTCGTCAAGGAACAGGTTCTCGTTGATAGGGACAGCTGCGGCGGCGTCGTCGGAGGGCGATGCGTCACTGGAGCCCTGCGACCCGTCGCCGTCG
Organism: Polymixis flavicincta; assembly: GCA_949987655.1. Lineage (NCBI taxonomy): Eukaryota > Metazoa > Arthropoda > Insecta > Lepidoptera > Noctuidae > Polymixis > Polymixis flavicincta. Next base: position 3,443,254 of record OX465189.1, on the reverse strand, counting down.
CCATTCTCCAGCCCCTGGTTAAGCTGCTGCAGTCGGTCATCCGTCGCTTTGGTGCCGGTGTCGTCCGCCTGAGAATAGAAATTATAGTATTCAATGTGCTACTACTACTTATAAAGCCAAGCACACATTACAGCCGCAACAGGCCGCAGCGCAACTCGATTTCATACGATACGCATCTGTAGTGTGCGTTTGTAAATAGAGAAAAAAAAAAATCAGCAACGACACGATTTTTTTTTTTCACCGGGATAGTTTATAAGCAGATGAGCGACATGACCAAAAGTTCATGTCGCTCAAAATTATATGAAATAAAAAAAAACGTGTGGCACTCGGAGACTGCCGCGGTAAAGCTATTGCATAGCATTTTTTATCAACTTATGCAATAGGGTATTTTCCAATTTATTGAAAAGTATTCTAAATTGAAGATTGGGACGAAATATGTAACAGACAAATAAAAGTAAATTTATTTTTATCCATTTTCTCAGTTAAAAATGATTTAAATCAAATTTACTTTTCGTTGTTTTGAATTTACCGCCGAAACGCTCGTTACGATGACTTTTTATCACGTGACGTCAACTCTGTGTAAACCAAAGTAGTTAGTAAGTAAACAAGTGAATGTCGAGTTATTAATTAACAAGATATTTAATGTATAGAAAGTGGAATTACTGGCGTACGGTGCCTCTGTGCACAAATACTTCTAAAACTGCGCCAAACTAAGTATTTGTACCGATGCCGTTTACGCAAAGCTGGCATCACAATGTCACGTGATAAAAAGTCATCGTAAGGAGCGTTTTGGCGGTAAATTCAAAACAACGAAAAGGAAATTTATTTTCATCATCATCATATCAGCCGAAAGACGTCCACTGCTGGACATAGGCCTCCCCCAGGCTCCTCCACTTCGACCGGTCTTGTGCTTCCCACATCCAGAAAATTTATTTTAATCGTTTTTAATTGAGAAAATGGATTTCAATAAATTTATTTTTATTTTTCTGTTAAATATATCGTTCCAATCTTCAAATTAAAATAGTTTTTATTAAATTGGAAAATACCCTATTATAACGAAAATAACCTAACACCCCCCAGTATGAAATGGCTAAAATACTGCTAAAACGGTAAGAAAATGTCATAAACTATCCATAAATATACGATGTTGTGTATGAAAATTCAGATAAAGCAGTCAAAATTGCAATTTTAACATGTCATTCCTCCGTTGCTATGCAACAGTCCGACCTGTCAATTTTAACATGTCATTCCTCCGTTACTATGCAACAGTCCGACCTGTTGCTAGGTGTTAGGTTATTTTCGTTACGGAATTTCTGGATTCGGTCTCCACGCTCAAGGCCCGCGATAGAAGCTATGCAATAGCTTAAAATATTAAATATAAGTTATATTAAATAGCGGTTTTCCGGTTCCGGTTGTCAAACTGTAAACATCGCCGTTACTTAGCTCCGTAGAAATTGTGAAAATATATTGTGAAAACTGTGAGATTCACCGTGGATTACATCTCAGTGTAAACTAAACAGTTGGATCTAACTATCCTTGAGTGCTAACCATCATCCTAACAAGATTTACACTAAAATCGCAGTGCAAAAAGTGATTGAAAAACAATTTGAGGTTATAATTCAAGAAACGTCAAACGACCGACCATAGACACTCGCAGATCACTTCGGGAACCGACGCGTTCGGAAACGATCAACACTCAACATCAGCTGTCACTTGGGCGGAGTGTTACCATTAACAAAAAAAATACCGAGTTAGAGGAAATTAAATAAGAATGGCAACGCAGCTAAAAATGGACGAGGAGGTTCCATTAAACGAACAAATGCACATGCTGTGGAAAAAAATGCAGAAAGAACTTCAAATTCAAACCAACACTATAGCCGAAACTGTACATAAAACAATAACAACAACACTAGATGAAAAATTGAAACCAATAATGGAGGAGAACGAGGCACTGAAAAGCGAGGTCCAAGAGTTGCGAACCAAGATTAAAAACCTAGAACTAGACTCTAGAAAAAACAATATCATCATTTATGGAGTAGAAGAGAACGAAAACAACAACTTGGAGTTGTTAAACAAAGTTGTGGAGACTTTAAATGAAGCAAATAAGAAGATACATTCTAATGAATGGGATAGATGGGAGATTAGTAAAGCGCGTAGAATCGGGAAAATAACTGAAAAGAAAATAAGACCGATCAAAGTTACGTTTACACTCTTATGGAGGAAAGAGGAACTTATCAGAAACAAGAGAGCTTTTCCTGTGAACATAAGTATAAATGAAGACCTTCCAAAAGACGTTCTTGAAGCTAACAAGTCTCTGTTCCCGAAACTCAAAGAGGCAAGAGAAGCGGGCAAATACGCAATAATCAGGAATGGAACTCTTCTAATAAAAGAAAAGACAGAATCAGGGAAGAACGAAAAGAGGAAGAGAGCACCCACTACACCCCCTTCTACACCACCAAATAAATTTGGCAATGTGCAAGTGGAAATTGCACAGCCGCTGAGCCCCAGCTCTCCAAAACAGCCAAACAAAATATCTAAAGTTAACCCCTTCGAAGCCATGAGGAACAAGAAAAAACCACAAATAGAAACACAACCAAAAAACTAAGAAAACTCAACAATCCAACCTCTATAACATTAAAACCCACTGGAAGTCCCTGGACATCCAACAACAACAACTATATGGCAAGGATAAACCGGAAACAAAAACCAAAACAGATTACAACACAAACAGATACAACAAATGAAAAACATTCTCCAAGACGGCTGGTCATCGAGGAGAATTACGACCAATACCCTCTAACAGGAAAAGGAAAAGAAAACATACAAAAAAAACAAACCACTACAAGTAAAAACAATGACATTTCAATCGCAACATTCAATGTACTATCCTTGAGGACTGATGAAAGCCTAGACGAACTTTTAATCGCCCTAGAAAATATTAAATGGAATATAATCGGCTTGGCAGAAGTACGTCGTCTCGGAGAAAAAATAGAAGATTATGGACAGTTTGTTTTATACTACAAGGGAGAAATAGCTGGACACTATGGCGTTGGGTTCTTGGTATCAAACGACCTTAAAAACAGCATCGAAGAGTTTATAGGTGTCTCTGACCGCATTGCCGTACTGAACTTATTGATCCCGCCAACCAACGAAAAATGGTCAATCATACAGATATACTCACCGACTGAAAACTCCAGCAAAACCGAAATAGACTCCTTTTACAATAAATTAAATTCAACGTTAATAAACCAAACATGTAGAAACATTATCTTAATGGGAGATTTCAATGCACAGATAGGCAGCAGGAGAAATGGAGAAGAATTAGTCTTAGGCCAGCACAGTTACGGTCAAAGAACGAGAAATGGGGAGAAACTCATCGAGCTCGCCCATGAACATCACCTAACCATCCTTAACACCAAGTTCAAAAAGCGTAGAAGTAAAAGGTGGACTTGGACATCACCAGGGGATAGATATAGGAACGAGATAGATTACATCCTCACTAACAGAATTGAACTATTTTCGAACTGCGGTGTAATCCAAAACCTAAACTTCAACAGCAACCATAGGATGCTCAGAGCGACACTCCAGACAAAGAAATCCAAACATACTAGACCATTCAAAGCTAAACCGAAACAAATTAACCTGGTAACGTCAAATGAAGAACTGAAAGAAAAACTACATAACTTTAGAGAAATCACAGAAGAGTTAAGTACACAACAAACATTCAATAAACTAGAAAAGCTACTCCAGGCAAAGAAACAGAATAAATCGACCAAATCACAAACTAGCGAAAAGTTGTCTGAAAAAACAATTAAACTACTACAAGACAGGAGAGACTTAATAAGTTGTCACGTCAAAACAAAAACTATGAGGAAACAAATTGCTAAGCTCAGTAAGGAAATTAAAACAAATATGAGGAAAGACCGCCGAACTTTAAGAATGAAAACTTTTGAAAAACACATCGCTAGAACAGGCGGAGTTAAAAAAGCGATCAAAGAACTTACAGACAAAAAGGACTGGATACCGACTTTGAAAAACAAAGCAGGAAATATCAAAACAAAAAGGCCAGACATTATCTCTGTAGCTACAAAGTTCTACAAGGAGCTATACTCGAAACACTATACAGAACAATCCACTGTAAGGTTCACTATAGAAGCGGTACCTAAAATACTACAACAAGAAATAGAGAGAGCTCTATTGTCACAAAAGAAAGATAAGGCCCCAGGGCCAGACAACATCACTAATGAGTTTCTTATACAGGCCAAAGATATTATGATACCAATCCTCGCGTACCTTTTCAATGATGTAATGGAAACCGAATACATACCGGAACAATGGACAACCTCGACAATCATTCTACTACATAAAAAGGGAGATAAAAACGATATTGGGAACTACAGACCGATAAGTCTCATGTCCAACATCTACAAGGTCTTTGCAAAAATAATATTAAACCGAATAACTCGAGTCCTGGACGAGAATCAGACAAGGGAACAAGCCGGGTTTAGAAGTGGATTCTCAACAATTGACCATATTCATGTCGTCAGACAGGTTTTTGAGAAGTACAAAGAGTACCAGCTAACATTCTATTGCTGCTTTGTAGACTACTGTAAGGCATTTGACTCCCTGCATCACGAAAATATATGGCAGGCTCTAAACAACCAAAGAGTAGAAGATAAATATATAAGACTGATACAAAACATTTACAAGAACAGCACTGCACGGGTGAAACTAGAGAAGGAAGGAGAAGTGATTCAGATCCAAAGAGGGGTTCGGCAGGGCGACCCGCTTTCACCAAAACTCTTCTCGGCAGTCCTAGAGGACATCTTCAGAGAAATGCCGTGGGAAAAATTAGGCCTGAATATCAATGGCGAAAACTTAACCCATCTTCGATTCGCAGACGACCTAATTATTTTCGCGACAAACCCAGCAGACCTACAAACAATGCTCAACGACCTCGATAGGGCAAGCCGTAAGGTAGGACTATCAATGAATACACTAAAAACGAAAATCATGTCCAACGGAGAAGAAGTACCCATTGTTGTCAACAGCAACCCTATTGAGTATACGAATGAGTATGTTTATCTTGGCCAACTGATATCTATCGACGAACTTATGACCAAAGAAATCGCAACTAGAATAGGCAAAGCTTGGAAGCGATACTGGTCCCTCAAAGACATAATGAAAAATATAGAAATGGCTATGCCAATAAAAGCCAAATTATTTAATACTTGCATACTGCCCGTTCTTACATATGGATGCCAAACATGGGCTCTAACAAAATCCAACTTAAAAAAACTAGAAGTTTGCCAAGTTGCCATGGAAAGGAGCATGCTGAACAAACGAAAAAGTGACAAGATCCGAAACACAACAATTAGAAAGAAAACCAAAATTGAAGATTTAACAGTCAAAGTGAAAAAACTAAAATGGAGATGGGCAGGTCACACTATAAGAGGAAAGGACAAATGGAGTAAAGCTGTGACAGAGTGGTATCCAAGGGATGGGAACCGCAAAAGAGGCAGACCGTTTAGAAGATGGGCAGACGAGATTAAAAAGGCAGTAGGCAACAGTAATATATGGACAAGGACAGCAAAGGACCGTACTAGGTGGAGAGAGTTGGAGGAGGCCTTTGCCAAAAGGCAAACAGACAGTGAACCGGAAGAACAAACATAGATTAATAGAAACTAAATTGTGTAACAGTACTGTCTGAATAAAAGGCTATTTTATTTTTATTTATTTATATATTAAATACCAACAACAAACTGCTATATTATGCAGTATTACAAACAGAAAACCATAAATAACTTTAATAATAATAATTTAGCCCACCGCACTGTTCACAGATTCCCATGAATAAATTAATAAAACTTTAAAGACGCTTTGAGGTAAACTGTTCATGATGATCAAATTATTATTTTCATTATGAGCAGTGCTGTGATGCAGTTACACTACTTATTATAAAAATATTAATTTAAGTATTTCCCAGAAAAATTTACAGTACCAGTGGGAATGCACAATTATAATAAAACAGAATCTCACCTCTGATGCCTCCATGCCAATAAGATCGAACTGCACTTCTCTATACTCGTTATTGTCTTGATCCTCATCATCTCCGTAGGTAGCGAGGTCCACGGCCTCGTCATCTTCATCATCAGCGTCAGCAGCAAGCGCCGGGTCGAACGAGAACATCTCTCGTCCGGACAGTCCGACGGCGCGACCTGCCTTGAAGTCGGTGCGACGTTGGTCTTCAGCCTTAGTTAGCGCTTCCTGATGAAGTAAAAAATCATATTTTATTAAAATATTTGCACCAGGGTGGAGCAGGAGGGCGTGTCCGACTTTTACTGCCAAAAACCCACCCGTGTTCCGTGTCAGAAAAGATGCATGGAGTTGCAGCCAATACCAGGGCTAAGATAACTTAATATCTACCTACTTTGATGACTTGAATAATTAAATCTTTATTACAACAACAAAAAACTAAAATTAATTATTCAAATTTTGTTGCTGTGTACACAAAAGCGGTTGACGCTGACTCAGATGTCCCCAGTTGTAACTTTGAGCTGCAACTTTAACAACATGTGTGTGATACTTCAGAATAATTAAAAAAATGTGTTTTTTTTTTTTAAGAAGCGAAATTGTAGTGATCCTCCAACCCTGGGATTTGACAATCTTTGACTAGGTATTAGTGAATTAACTATTAGAGTTTATTAGGTATATAGACTGGGAATGTGAAGTTTAATTTATTTCCTCGCATAAATTGTTAATTTTGTACAAATTTTACAATTTCCGATATTATGCCAATCAAACAAAAAAAAATCCACAAACCTGCTTATCCTTAATCTTCTTCTTCTTCCATGCGAGGAAAGTTTCCAGTGTGATCTTGGTCTGGTTAGGTCCAAGTGCTGCCCGCTCTCTCTCTATAAGGTCCACCAAAGATATCTCATTCTTCTTCTCCTCCATTTTTTTCTTGTCTCTCTTGAGAACGAAGCCTGCTGGTAGTGCATGCCTGTATATGCATTTGGTACCAGAAGGACATTCCCAGAACCAACCATACTTTGATCTTTCTACGGCTTCTAAGAAGTGTTTGCAGATCTGTAATAGTGATACATCAGATAATTAAACTTTCACAATTTAATCACATAGCTCTGCCATGTGTGCCATGCCATACCAATCCAATATAAGAAATAATTTCAAATAATTGAAATTATATGTGACTTTTAGAGTGATTACAAGGCTCTGGTTTTTCATCTACTGCCTTTTCTTTTTGCAATGATGTCAGAGAATATTTGATAATAACTCACAATGTCAGTACTGGGCCGTTGCTTGTCATCTCCATGCTTCTTCTCCACTACTTCTTTAAGCTTCTCCTCATCCCAATTGTCCATAGTGTCCTCGTCATCTCGCATGTCCACATACAGGGAACGTTTTTCAGCCTGAAAAAATAATTTTTATTAAGTGAAATTAAAAAAAATCTAAGTTTTTTCGTTCTGCAGCATTTTAGCATTTAAAGCTAAAAGAGCATGTAAAGGTATGAATTGTTGAATCTCTACTAATAATAAAGCTGAGGGGTGTGTGTGTTTGAACGCGCTAATCGAGGAACTCGGTTTAAAAAAAATCTTTTTGCATTTGATAGCCCAATTCTTCAAGGTTATAAAGCATACAGCATAAAAAGGAAAAATTCAAAAAGAACGCGAAGGGAAAACGAAGTAAAATTCGTTTTCCCTGCATTCCCTGCATCGCGCAGGCGGGAGATGCGATGCGACTGGTTGAGACGGCGGAACAAGAAATTTCACGTGGACAAAGTGGCAGATAGAAGCTAGTAGACCATTCTAACCTAGGGATAGTGAAACTTTTTCTTTCGCGTGCCAATATTTACTAAAGAAATATATGGCGAGTCAAGTTGTTGCATTTTTGGCTATATTATTTAGTCCCATTTGGATCTTAAAGTCGTCCCATTTGCCTTGCACCATCAGAAAGTCTTGGTTCCACACCCTGTCAAATGCATTACCACAGCTTAATTGTGGTTTAAGAGTGGTTGTAAAACTTCTCAACACAATTATCTTCACCATCCCTAGGTTGGGGTTTGATGCAGCGACAATTCCAAGATTTTTTTAAATCCACAGAAAGTGAGTCCTCTGATCTCCCCTACCATACTAAAGTGAGATGGTAACTTTAGTATGACTTCACTTGATTTTTATATGATGGTCGCAGGCCAGATTTCAATGCTTCGCGGGCCATAGGTTGACCCCTTCCCCTGACTGAAAGACGTTGACTAGACAGTCAAAGTCTTGCCAGTCATCCTCACCAAGTCAACCTGCTCATTTTTTAAAGGTTTCCCTTTCTCTTGCATGTCCTTGCACTGTATATATACTTTATTCAGCAATATAGATATGATTAGCTTTTTTTTTTCTTTCAATATTGTAAAAGGAAACATACCTTTCTCTCAAGAGTCAAGTCGTGCGAGAACTTGCACCTATCTCCTTTAGTACACTGGCCCTGCTTGAAGAAAGCACATACCACAGATTTGGGGTCCGTACCTGAAAAAATATTTTTAATATGAGACAATTTTCAGGATTTTATTTCATTGAACTTATAATCAGTCAGATAGAGGGCTTAGAGCCATTACCAATAGTTCTGTATTGGTATTTAGCAGTTCTTGTTATTTGATAACCTGGGTATGTTCCAGTTCGTTACCAGTACTCCACCTAAAAAGTACCAGTACCAAATTTAGGTGGTACTGATTCTGAAAAAAATACTGGTATTTCAAGCCCTGGCCAGCTAGCATTAATATTTAATTTATATTACATTCATTACGCATGCATGGCATCGACTGGAGACCATAATGATGTTAAGACTTGCAATTTGGGATTATGAGCGAACGATAAAACTAGATATCTGACTGGATAAAATAATATGAAAACTGATGAGGGAAAAAAAAAAAAAATTAATTGGGACAATAATTCCAGTATGACATACCTTTCTCAACCTTTTGTGTTTGAACAGGTTTGAACAATGCTGCTAATTCCTTCTGTTCCTTCAGTTTGGCCTCTTTCTCTTTTTTCTTGTCATCCATAGGCTTGGCGGGATGGATGCCGCCACTTTTGACCTGTTTCTCAACTTGTTGGATAAACTTCTGTTGCTTGGCCCCCTTCTTGTTTTTAAGGCCGAAGGTCTTATCCTGTGTAAGAAGAATAACTGATTAGAGATGCCATTTTCTAGTTGTGCAATATGATGTAAACAGTGTTAGTTTATTTCGTTTGTGCAGCAAATGCTCTCATAATATTAATTTTTTAAATACTGGTGTGCAAAATTCTTGCAAAATAAATGACGCTAAGGCTATTATGATGTCTAGAATACTACTGGATAACGTGTGCCCTACATTACTTTAGTCACCAGAGCCAAGAGCGAAATCAAGACCGAATATTTAGTAGCTCCTGCGATATGAAAACTTTTATAGAAATCGTTTATAAATTACCTCAATAACTTTATCCTTCTTCTTCGCTTCTGTCTTTTTGCTAGCACCTCCACCGCCAGCGGCAGCGCTGCTTGCCTTCTTCGGCGGCATGGTTATGTCGTGTCTCAAAACTTCAAATGAATAAACAACTACCAAAAATCCCTGCCCTTAATCTAAACCGTGTAGTATTAAGGCTTTAACCCATTAATAATGTATTTATCAATAGTTTACGCGTTTTTTTCAGAAATTGTAAATATCTTCCACGGTGCACCAAGATGTGAATTTTGTGGAAGATTTTCGTTCCAGCTCTACTTTAGTATTGTTCACTCACTTTTGCCATTATCTTTTCGTTCTTGCTTTTCCTGGTTATGGGGTGAATTAGTTATTCTATTCTAATGTCAAAGATCTACAATTTGTATACAGGGAACGCTCGTGGGTCTGACAGTTATTTACAGATAATCTAGAAAATTTATTAATTTTTTAAATCAGGTTAAATCTGTGGAAATGGTCTTCAAGAGAATTTAAATTTGAAATGACTAAATACGTAATAATTACTAAATTTTAAAAACCTGTAAAAAAGTATTCCATGTTTTTTTGCAAGAACTTCTGAGGTGAAATGACAACACCGAGATCGTTTGTCAAACTTTGACATTGACATATTGATGAAAACCTTTCTTTCGGAATTGCAATTTTATAGTCTGTGAAAAGTGGTCAAAGTGGTTGATTGTTCGTTGAATTTTGGTCCTGCCGTGCGTAAACGTGAAATAAACACTGGCCTAAATTAGGCCATGGCGAACGATACACCGTGGAAAATTGAAGAGTGCATAGACAAATAGCCTGTGTTTAATTTTCATTAACTAAAGTCACCATGGAAATTGTCGACGTTGAAGAATGCCAGTCCGATCCTACAGCGGTCACAAGAAAGAAAAGTTTATGGGCTAAAATTAACACTAAGACTACGTACAGTTATTTATTTAACATTGCAGTATCAATACTATTGCTCACATGCCTGGTTCTGATACTTTATTTTTTCAAAGAATATTTGAAGACGATTTTATACTGGGTAGACGCACAGGATCCCTGGATAATATTTTTGTTGTTTATGGGTTTATTTTTGATCGTGAGTTTTCCAGTGACGATAGGTTATTTGGTGTTAATAATAACTAGTGGATATTTGTTCGGGAATGTTAGGGGTTTATTGACTGTTCTGGTGAGTGCGAACTTTGGCGTGGCGGTGGCCCACTTCACCCTAAAAGCGTTGCGGAGCTACCTGCCCCTGGACCGGTTGCTCAAGAACGAGACGGCGCGGGCGCTGCTGAAAGTGATCTCGGGGCCGCAAGCCTTCAAAATTGTATTTTTCGCGAGACTGACGCCAATACCTTTTGGATTGCAGAACACAATATTTGCAGTGAGTGGTTGTTCATTATTTGCATATTTAAATGTACTAAAGACTGAGTGATACTCTTTAATATACCTACATTCTTAATCCTTAAATTCAGTAATGAGCCAAGGAGCTTTTTCTGACAAGACAATACTAATTTATTTTTTACCAGCTTTTGCCAGCAGCTTCGCCCGCGCGGAACTTTCATCCCCTATTTAACTCCTTTAGGGGTTGAATTTCGTAAAATCTTTCCTTATTCCTTGTCTACATTATAAAGGGAACCTCTGTGCAAAATTTCAGCTTTCTAGGTCCAAGGGTTTGGGCTGGGCGTTGATGAGTCAGTCAGTCAGGACTTTTCTATTTAATTTATATAGATTATTATTTATTTAGTACCTAACATAAACTATTCGTGTTTTTGAACAATAGGAATTAATAATAATATTATCCTTGTTATACAATATCATGTAACTGTAGACCATCCAATCCATAGTAGGCTGAGATGTAAAATTTCCTGTTCCACTGCCCTGCTGGGCAGTCTTCCTTATAATCCCATACTAATTCAACTGTATCAATTAACTGTAAAATATGTAATAACTTAATAAGAACTGTTTTAATGAATACTTAAAGTATACATGACAAATCTTAAAAACATCATCAAAATATAATAAAACCTTTATCAGTTGTCTGTGGTAGATAGGCTAAGTAGATTGGTTTATTATCTTTAGTAAAAAAAAAAAAACACATTCTTATCTAGACCTATTTAAAATTGGAATCAAGGTTCATTCAGAATACCAGTGTTCAGGGCTCTAGAGAGAGGAACCTTGTTCATACTTAGCTATTGTGGAAAAATGCTGTTTCCTAATGTAATGTTAGATACATGAGAAAAGTTCTCATGTCTGTGCATACATTTTTTCCTGTTGGCCTCATCAAGGCTTCTCAGCAAAAAGTACCTAACGTAATTGAATGTTTTTTTTTTTTTGCAGATAACATTGAATTAAGTAAACTTTGCTAAATAATATCTTCCCACAGCTTGGTCAGGTTAAGTCTAGGTTCTCTGTAAAGGTCAGAAGTATTTATTTCAGCAATATTTTACTGATAAAATTTTAGACTCATACCTATATGTTGCATTTTTATATAGTCTTATTTATACTAAGTTTCCAGCAAATATTTGTTACTAATTAGATTAGACAACAGGAACCACTGAACCAATACATACATACACTTATTAACATAGTAGCAATTACTATCTATGCATTCACAAAACATTTACAACTTAATCAGTAATAAAAAAACTCTTTTAACATTTTTAAACTCTTCTATAGCATAACCATAAATGTTTCTATGCTACCTACTATGGTAATAAAATATTCTTACACCTCACACCCCTACTGCCTGCTTGGGGTGTAGAGGTCAAGGTCACGTAATATCAGCATTGTTAATCCTTTATACCCTAAATTCAAGGCTGGCAACTTTATGGTGACCATAAAAAATAACTTAAACTTTCCATAGAGCCTTGGGGCTTGGACAGTATACACGTAAATATTTAAAAGTAGAACTTACAAGAACGTGACCTTTTAGACAAGCCTTCTGAAGACTAGTTTCTGCTGGCGACTTCTTTCGCGTGGAAGTCGTAAGATAGGTACACATTATACTAAAATAAGAGCCACGTTTTTTTACAAAACTCCCTCTGCCCTCGGCTGCGTTCGCCCGCGCTATAGGTAGGGTCATTTCGCCTGTTCGCGTCCATTTAGTGCAGTTGGCAAGTTTGACGGCGATAGTAAAAATATCCCGGCTCTAATTTATATGAAAAAATTATGTAATGTGTTCATTATATAGTCTATTTTAAGATTACATTTCCGTTTTGTTCGAAACATCTTGCGTTTGTTTTTTAAATAGATAAACTTCAGAATTAGGCGTTTTACCCACTTTGCGTCCACAAAAGCCAAATTGCGTCCACCCGTGGACCATTTAGCGTCCACCAGCTTAGAAAAGGAATATTATACATTTTTAAAAATTTGTAAAGAAAAATTGTATTTTAACAATTTCTTTATTTAAGAATATAATTAATATTAAAAATCAACATTATTATCATTAAAAACATCACTTAAAAATAAAAATCTTCTTAACATTGATTGAACATAAAATTAGGTAAGTAGTAGGTAATTAATGATTGCACCATTAAGAGTAAAAAGTAATCAGATCTGTTAATTTTACCCCAAAATCACAAATTTTTCAAACCACTTTTGACCTGGGCGATCATCTTTGAAATTATTTTTAAACTCCCCTTCTCGAATTATTTTCTGAACAGTATCCAACAATTCTTGCTTTTTCACAGGAAATCCACATTTGGAAATGTTAAGAAGCCATTCAACTACTTTTTTTCACCATCTACTCTTAGCGCTGGTTCTGGTCCCGGTTTCTTTACTCCATCTCTTCTGCGCCCACTGATTTGGTCCAATATTGTGGTCTTGGGAATAGCATATTCTTTGCATATTTGTCTTATCGATTTATTCTTCTCTCGAATTTCATTTAACGCTTTTTTTTAATCGTCTTCTGTGTATGTTCTTTTTTCCTTCTTCTTGTCTCCGAAGAACTCATGTTAATAGAAAAAAATAAAAATAATTACTCATTTCATTTAAAAATAGAATTATAAACACGTAGTCATAACAAAAAATGTACAATAATAAAAATCAATACATTTTAAATTATTTTTACAAGCAAGCCAATTGTATTTCACGAAAATAGTGGACGCAGTTTGGTTTATTATTATCCCCTGTAGGTATAGTTTGCGTCCATTGCGGACGCAAAGTGGACGTTTTGTAAATTCGATGTAGTAATTCGCGTCCACCTTATTTTATAAAAATATAAGCAAATTCATAATTAATATTACTCCTTTTTTTATTATAAAAGTCTAGAAACAGCTGTGTATCCTAAAATTCACATAAAACAATTAAAAACTTACCGTCGAACGCGCCGCTGCTCATTATTAGGGTTCCGTACCTCTAAAGGAAAAAACGGAACCCTTATAAGATCACTTTGTTGTCCGTCCGTCCGTCCGTCCGTCCGTCCGTCTGTCAAGACCGTTTTTCTCAGGAACGCGTGGAGGTATCAAACTGAAATTTCTATATGATACTTAGTTCTACTGTCCCTGGAAGCTGTAGAAAAATCAACCTTCTAAGTCAACGCAATCAAAAGATACAGCCATTTAGGCCGCAAAATTCCGCAAATTTTCGAAACTCGCACGGCAATCAAAACCTACAGGGTAGGTACTTCCCGTGAACTTAGAATCTTGAAATTTTGTACGAAGTCACGTCTTATAGTACAGATATAGGAAAAATTACGAAAACCGAAATTTTTTAGTTTCGTCATATAAAAAAAAATATTTTTGACAATTTTGAACTTTTACTTATATACCCACAGGTTTGTACGGAACCCTCGGTGCGCGAGTCCAACTCGCACTTGACCGGTTTTTTTTTTATCTAAACATCCCGCGCGTACGCACTCCCTGATGAACAGTCGAGACTAAGTATTTTTTCTCAACGGGATTGGTTTGGCGCACGGACCTTTTGTCCATGTTTACATGTCTCTTATACATTGAGGTATTAGCGGTAATGACTTTTCGTTTGATTGGTGTGTTAGTTTACTTATTTTCGAGGATTTTTAAAGGGAGATCCGTAAAATGGACGCGAATTGGGCGATGGACGCGAACAGGCGAAATGACCCTACCTAACTTATTTTTCGCTTAGCGTTTTTCTGTTTTATTTTTACCGGGCGCCTAAGAGTCATAGCGTGATGTTATCTTTAAGCCTATAACTTTCCTCAGGAATTGGACTATCAAAAACAAAAAGAACTTCTACAATCCGACTGGTAGGTAGTAGGTATGTAGTAACAGAGAACAGCGCGTTCAAACAAAAAGACTTGTTGGGGATAGGTACCTACTTAGGTATGAGCCTAGATGATTAGTTGTATAAGTAATCTTGTGGTATGAGCATAGTATTTACGCAAGGTATTAAGTAGGTACTCATAATATCGCGATGTGTACCTACTACCTGTACTGCAATCGTATTATCCTCGTACTAAGCACGATAACGTAACATTTTATAGAGTGTAATGCTGACTGTCACAGCATGGATAAAAACGTCTAAAGTTGAGAAAACTATATTTAAAAACACATCAATAAGACAACAATGAATGCAAAAAACTTCATCGAGACCAGTCGCGTAAGAAAATATTATTCACACTTTGCTTTAAATAATAATTTTATGCGTACCTAACTGAGAAAAATCTTAAATACGTCATTGCAAGATCCGTATCACATACCTACTACCTACTTAACTATTCCACGTAAGTTTCAGATAATCGAACTGAACGCAATCCGTATGCCTTTATTCATATTTTCCTGGATAAGGCCAATAAAGAAAAAAATAAGTAAAAAGAAACCCCACGGATGACAAAAATGCCAACTAAAAAGGTAGGTAGGTATCAAGACATCGATTTTTTTTTTTCGGATTTCTTATAACCGTAGTCACACGTCATTACCAAGTCATGTAATTAAGGGATAAATCGTGCAGATTACGTGTGACTCAACCAACATAACCCTTACTTTTGGCTTTGCCGTATATTCGTGTAAAAAGTAGAGAGTCACGCTCAATTATCGTAACCGAGAAAACCGCAAAGAGGTTTAAAAAACAAAAATTTCAGCAGACGCATCACTACTGTACTGCCTGCCAGCTAAAATAACACATTAAGTAACTATTGCGATAACCAATCTTTCACAAGTGATAAGCTGTCATCAATATCGTTACCTATCCTTTTCCGATTAATTTGGGGTCGATGTATCACGTCGATACATATGCAATCATCTGCAATTATTACCATACGTATATATTTATGCCAATATTTCTGCATATAATTAATTGACGGAGTATGCAACGTGGGCCACTGACCACAAGTTGTCTCTGGCTTTCGAAAAAAAAACCCGCAACGTTATTAATAGCTCATGTATTTCAATAACGAAAGGCACGAAGTCCAATCGTTTAATTCCGCGCGCAATCGGACCGGCACCCTAATAGGGTATTTTCCGATTTCATAAAAACTGTTTTAATTTGAAGATTGGGACGATATATTTAACAGAAAAATAAAAATAAATTGATTAATACACATTGTCTAACTTAAAAACGATTAAAATCAAATTTATTTTTCGTTGTTTTGAATTTACCACCAAAACGCTCGTTGCGATAACTTTTTAGCACATGACATGTGACGTCAACTATGTTCATACGGCACCGGTACAAATACTTAGTTTGGCGCCGTTTTAGAAGTATTTGTGCACAGAGGCACCGCAGACCAGTAATATCACTTTATATCCATAAAAATCTTGTTAATTATAAACTCGACATTCGCTTATTTACTTGCTAACTACTTTAGTTTACACAAAGTTGACGTCACGTGATAAAAAGTCATCGTAAGAAGCGTTTTGGCGGTAAATTCAAAACTACTAAAAATAAATTTGGTTTAAATCGTTTTTAATTGAGAAAATGGGTAGAAATCAATTTATTTTTATTTTTCTGATAAAAATCTCATTCCAATCTTCAAATTAGAACAGTTTTTGAAAAATTGGAAAATACCCTATTGCGTAACTCACGATTGATCATAATTGGTTTCGTCTTCACAGTTAAACAATATCCATTGCGTTATTTATGTTGTCGAACAGACACATTTTTCGAACATATGAAGCAATGGTTTAACAATCCGTTTCAAAACGATACAGATTATGATGAATCGTGAGTTACGCAATTAGGGTGCGGGTTTCTGACGTTTCTCTATTATCTCGAATGGCAAACAAACTGGTTTTGATTACATTAGAGCTGTACCTACGATCAAGCTGCTTCCTTGTTAGCACTATCATTTACCCGTCATGTTCACGATTTGGCCGCGACACGTTTCATGGAAATGCAGCTATTTATATCCTTCTGTCTTCATCTATTATTCCATGCTTGACTACATTAATTGGAAACTTCATAGAAACCAGTTAAACAAACTCCACAGTTGATAAATGTTCCCTGCTAGGGGAGAGGACATCTGAACAAATGAACAATGTTATCGAAACTTAGCTTAGCTTAGTTGTTGTTGTTGTATGGGCTGTTTCTATGTATCGCAGAAGAATGTCGTGTTTTTTTTTTTTAAATGAATGTCCATGATCTGACCTGATAACCAGTGGTCAGTAAATCTTTCTTGAAATAAATATCATTACGTGTCGTTTCACAACATCCAAAAAGCAACAAACAACAGTTAATCTTCAAAGAGTAAATCCATCGAGTACTCAGTTTATTCGACGATGCCAATTTATTGGGCACGTTTCCAATCTTCAAGATGTAACTGAGATCAGAATCGCGAGCAGATCGTGAATGATCAGCGATTCGGAAGCTTTAGCAGAAACTGTTCATGCAAGGAAGGACTCTTAATGAGGTGTATGATCTTTTCTAATAATAAAAACTATTTTAAAAGCAACTGAGGACTTCTTTGAAGTATCTTGACATTTACAGTCCGAAATACTAATTAACTAGTCTCACTCAACTTCTTAATGATAGCAATTATGTTAATGTTTGGTAATGACTAACTTATCTTGGTTTTTTCGGTATCTTGAGTTGCTATACGCGGGACGTTGATGCCTATCAAACAATAATTATTGTACTTTAGTACTCCAAATCACGAGCTCGAAGTATACATATACATCAAAATGTTCTTGAATCCAAAAGTCTACTCTAGAAATCTCACCGTGAAAAGTTAGGTGTCACTATTGACAGCTTAAGTTTTCATGACGAGTTCTTTATACTAGAATAGATAGGCTACTCTCAATTTCTAAGGTGAGTCGAAAATGTACGTATTACATCGGATAGGGAAACTAGTGTCTGAAGTAGTTAAAAACGTCATTATAGCCCTTCCTCCCGAACTATGTATGGTCGAAGGGAGGTTTCTATAAGCACCATGATTGGTACGCTTATCAGCAATTACAGTTTCTTGTTGAACAGAAAATAAGAAGGTGCCGTAGTGAGGTAGATCTAGCTAGAACATTCGAAGTTTATTTAGTTTTGACCTGACACTTTAATCTTAAACACTTTTTATCATCTCACATTATCACATAAGCCAACAAGAATCTAGTTTCTCGAAGAAACACATTGTTTTTTTACGTTCCATGCATGTCTGCATTCGTTTCTTACGTTTATTTTTTCGTACAGTTCTATTTTCAAACAAGTTTTTAAAGCCGATACCGCGCTCTTTATTTACTAAACCACCAAAACCTTGCTTCTTGCTAAGATAACAAAACTTATACTATACACTAGTTGTTTCATGAGGTTTCACTCACATCCTTGGGAACCAACCCGGTACCTACAACCTACATGTAGGGTTTACTACCATTTCATGAGAAAGTCGTTCCGTCTTCTTCTTAGCGTGTTGATGGCAAAAATGACACGGAACGGGAATACCGTCAATGTGCAATGGGATTATATGTATGAACTAAGAGGGTTATATTGATGACTAGGTTCCGCCCGCGGCTTCGCCCCCGTGGAAGTCGGAAATTATCTCGCGGGAACGTATTACCGGGATAAAAAGTCAGATCAGCGATTCGGAAGCTTTAGCAGAAACTGTTCATGCAAGGAAGGACTCTTAATGAGGTGTATGATCTTTTCTAATAATAAAAACTATTTTAAAAGCAACTGAGGACTTCTTTGAAGTATCTTGACATTTACAGTCCGAAATACTAATTAACTAGTCTCACTCAACTTCTTAATGATAGCAATTATGTTAATGTTTGGTAATGACTAACTTATCTTGGTTTTTTCGGTATCTTGAGTTGCTATACGCGGGACGTTGATGCCTATCAAACAATAATTATTGTACTTTAGTACTCCAAATCACGAGCTCGAAGTATACATATACATCAAAATGTTCTTGAATCCAAAAGTCTACTCTAGAAATCTCACCGTGAAAAGTTAGGTGTCACTATTGACAGCTTAAGTTTTCATGACGAGTTCTTTATACTAGAATAGATAGGCTACTCTCAATTTCTAAGGTGAGTCGAAAATGTACGTATTACATCGGATAGGGAAACTAGTGTCTGAAGTAGTTAAAAACGTCATTATAGCCCTTCCTCCCGAACTATGTATGGTCGAAGGGAGGTTTCTATAAGCACCATGATTGGTACGCTTATCAGCAATTACAGTTTCTTGTTGAACAGAAAATAAGAAGGTGCCGTAGTGAGGTAGATCTAGCTAGAACATTCGAAGTTTATTTAGTTTTGACCTGACACTTTAATCTTAAACACTTTTTATCATCTCACATTATCACATAAGCCAACAAGAATCTAGTTTCTCGAAGAAACACATTGTTTTTTTACGTTCCATGCATGTCTGCATTCGTTTCTTACGTTTATTTTTTCGTACAGTTCTATTTTCAAACAAGTTTTTAAAGCCGATACCGCGCTCTTTATTTACTAAACCACCAAAACCTTGCTTCTTGCTAAGATAACAAAACTTATACTATACACTAGTTGTTTCATGAGGTTTCACTCACATCCTTGGGAACCAACCCGGTACCTACAACCTACATGTAGGGTTTACTACCATTTCATGAGAAAGTCGTTCCGTCTTCTTCTTAGCGTGTTGATGGCAAAAATGACACGGAACGGGAATACCGTCAATGTGCAATGGGATTATATGTATGAACTAAGAGGGTTATATTGATGACTAGGTTCCGCCCGCGGCTTCGCCCCCGTGGAAGTCGGAAATTATCTCGCGGGAACGTATTACCGGGATAAAAAGTATCCTTTGTGTTAGTCTAGGTTATAATCTATCTGTGTGCCAAATTTCATCCAAATCCATTCAGTAGTTTTTGCGTGAAAGAGTAACAAACATCCACACACAAACTTTCGCGTTTTATTTATTAGTAAGGATTTGAATGATTATAGCTCTGTAAATATAATAACTACACGTTACCGTTACGTAAAAAAAAAAAACCCTCAAAATGCAAAATACTTAGGTTACCCTGGTGGTGGTGCTCCCTCTTATTATTTGTTTGGTTCAACCTAAATGATGACATTCATCGTCATTTCAGCCGAAAGACGTCCACTGCTGAACATAGGCCTCCCCCAAAAGGGGGTTTTGCTATAATCGCCACGCTTGGCAAACGGGTTGGCGATCGCAGTATGGTGGTAAAATGCATAGAAAACACTGCTGCCCATTCTCTAGTAAGTCCCAGTCACCTCTAGTAATTTCAAGTAATACGTGGTTTTTGCTCTCAATGTGCAATGGACACGAAACTTAACAGATAATTGAATGAAGAGATAAATGGTCCTGGTCAATTAACCTACTCGTAATAATGACAATTACAGTATGTTCCGAAATCCGTTGGAGTGCAGTTTTGATACAGAGGCTGGGTGAGGTCCAAGCATTCATGATTCAGCTAGACAAGATTGCTGAACTTGATCTAATTATAAGAACCAAATGGTATTTTTTTTTTTTTTTTTTTTGGGTGGGAAATCATCAAATGACTTCTCGTGCTGAGTAGAGCAGGAGGGCGTGTCAGACTTTTACTGACTAAAACCCACCCGTGTTCCCTCAGTAGCCCGTATGCCAGGGGCCGTGGTATCTCTTTCGAACAAACCCGCACCCCTGGCAGGCATCGGCCCTTGCGGACCCCACCGGTGGTTGCTGACATCTTTGACGGCGCGCGTGTGGAACACAACGCACCGTCCCGTCTACCACTTTTCGGCCGCAGGGGATAGGGAGAGCGGCTGACGCTATACCGACACTCCTCTTCCCCTGCGGCCCCACCGCGTCCGCCATCAAACGGTGGCGGCCCCGTCCAGGCCACGGAAGGGAAGAGCGCTGCTCAGAAGCACCGGCACTCCTCCTCTACCGCAGCCTGTAACCCTCAGCCGCGATGCCTCCCATTCGACATCGCGGCCCACCTCAGTTGTGGTGCGCCTCACCGCAACCTACCTTTTGGCCGCTACGTCATCGGCTTTGAGGCAAAAGCCCTGACGAGCGGCCCCACCTTTGGGTTCCTCTTGGCTTCACCGTGGCCGGAATCCACGGTTACTGAGCCCCCCGGAACGACAATGCGGGAACCCACTCGGGGGGGAGAACCAAATGGTGGAAGCTATATCTTCTCGTGATTTTGGTCTGTTTTCACTATCAGTGAGTCAATCTGCCCAGTCGTTACCAACTACGTTGGAGTCGCACCATGTAAACTAGTAACTGCGTGATGGACGCCAGATAGGCATATCTGACCTGCATAAGACAGTCAGACTTTTGACCTTCTAACTACTTACCCGTAAAGACTGTCAAAGGTCTACGAATGACAGCCGGGACCAACTGCTTAACGTGCTTTCCGTGGCACTGAATGAAAATTAAATGAAATGGCTGGTCATCCATCCCCGAACCGACAGCGGCAAGCGTAGCTTAACCTTCGATTCCCCTATGCAGCTGTAACTATTTCGCCATGAGCTCCCTCTTTTTTCACCATCTGTGAGTACGACTTGGTGTCCCATTTCCGTTAGTGGTCTTGTTTTGGACCTTGGACTCAGAAATACTCTCAAGAACATTTTTTTCAAAAAAGTTGTTTAAGATTTTATTGAAATGACTTTGATTCCCGGCGAAGAATAGCCGGCGGATGCCGCCGCCGCCGCCGGTTTAGTTTTCTTACATGAAGTTTATAAAATAAAACATTTTACTAACACATCACACAGAGCAGTGGTGGCTCTCAAAACGGTAAAGGAAAATATCGTGAGGAAACCGGCATGTCCTAGAACCAAAAATTCGAAGATATTAGACATTTACCAACCCGCACTGGGCCTGCGTGGTGGATTACGGCCCACGCCGTCTCACAGAGAGGAGGCCTGTGTCCCAGCAGTGGGAACGTTATAGGCTGATTATGAATACATCAGAGTGTCAATAATAAAAAAGAAATAATAAATAATAAAAAAAGACTTTAAACAGACTTTTCCACACAAAAGCGGCCATTAGAATTCTTCAAATCTTGCGATGATAAACTTCGTAACTACTAGCACAAGAGTTTTTACATAGCTTGTTTGCAGATTCAGTGCTGAACTAGTTTTCAGTGCTATATTAAAATGGTCCATATTGCATCCTTTATGTGAAAAACATGTTTGTGTAGTAACTTGCATTGAATTTCACGTCATATCACACCATACGTATTCGCTATTCTACTAGACCATCGCAGAAAATAGGTTAAAGCATTAAATCTGTTGGCATTGAAGTAATATTATTCCTGAGAGTACCAACAATATCTTGGTCTGTCTAAATCTCAATTGTGAATTGTTTTGGTTTTGTTCTGCTACGATAAATATCATCACCACATTCAACATCTTAACCTTTTCTTGACGTTCTGGAGTCTGCTATATTCAAAAATCGCTGAGTTACATTGTATCTGCGGCCCAGTTGCTTAACACACTATCAATTACAATCTGAATCAAATTTTGAAGAATACTGCTAATCCATTGGTTCATATGTTCGGAAAAATCGTCTCCTCAACAAGCTAAAAAACGCAATGAATGTTGTTGAACTGTCAAAATTAAAGTAATTGTGTCTCTGTCTCGTTCTGATTCCTCACTCATCTATGACTGTCAATCAATTCATGCTATTGTAGCCCATCCATACGCGCTACTACAAGTGACTACAACTGGTTCACCGCCTATTTCATCCGAACGGATGTATAGCTGTGAAAGGTCAGTGCTGTCTTTCACAAAGACAGTCACTACCCATGCTTAGGTTTCGGTCTGTTTCGCACCGGTAGCCCTAAAATCAAACAGCGTTGTTCTAGTTGGTGACTTCAATATGTGTACCGCCATCTTTAATTGTCAGAGCTTCGTTGTTAGGTTACGTGGTACAGTTACGGTGAAACTTTACGTTTTGGGAACTTCTGTCCCTTTTCTCCTTAAACACACACAAATACACAGATTAATCAGATTCATTCAAAACTGTTAATAAACACGTACCTACATTGACGTGATGAAAAAAAAGAGTATCTACATACTAAGATATCTTCGACGTCGTTGACATCATTTAATCACAAAGTGCATTGTCTAAGAGTTTCAGTTAATTGCCCACTTATGATTGCGTACATTACTATCGTACACGCCCTCAGTATGATAACATTAAGCCATTGTTCTTGGCGTGGTATCTAGGACGATCGCGTTTCAACAATCTTGGCCCGTTTCGCTTTCACTGCGCGCCACTGAGTCGGACTGGCGACATTTTCTATTACGTATGCGTTACAATCCACCGTCGTGGTGTTTGTATTGATTGTTATTGTGTGAATCGCCCACGCAAGGTAGTCCACGAGCCAAAATTAGACGCAGTTCTTACAAGGCTGGTCTGAGACCTAAACTAGAGAACCGGTTCGAGCAACGCGAATTTCTAAATTTTGTGATTCTCAATGGCTCATAAATGGTTTCGCTGCTTGAAGAGACATTCATAGCTTGCACCAGTTAACGAATTTGGTAAACAATACCCTACTACACCTGTCACGCTTTTGGACTCCTGATTATCACGGAAAGCGGTGTAATGCCGTTACTTTCCACATTTCTTACCCACCTGCCTTATAGCCCTGGCTTATAATTAACCTAAGCGCACTTCTATTTGTACACAATACTTGTAATTCATAACAACGTTATGAGCGAAGTGCTTCATCATCTTGGAATATAACAAAAGTATCCTGTGAGGCTGTGACCAATGTCTTGACGCGTTAAAATTCTAAAACGGTCATCAGTTTTTATTACAGCGTCGTCATTGTCTGGTCTCATCAATAAACAAATGGTAGCTATCAATAAAGAACTTGATGACACGTCACGTGGCATGTCCATTAAACTGCATTATTTAGTATCTGAATTGAGTCCATCTTACAACCAAAGCACAAAAGCTAATCTCAGAAAACCTTGGTACCGAATTTTGTACTAAAATGCCATATCTGGATCGAAGTGATGATAACTTATAAAGTAGTAGGTAATCCAAGGTCAACAGTCAATACGCTTATCACAAATGATTTATCATAACTTTGAAACGCCATTAAGGATTCAATACTTAGCTTGAATTTTTATTTTACTTCTACACTTGAGTGGGACTGCCTTCATGTCCAATTTAAAACGTCAGTCAACAACTTATCTCCTTATCATGTAGCGTTTGTGGCTACTCCTACGGCAGTAAGTGGTGTAATGTCCAAGATATCAGCCGCTCTTATCTTAACTGAAACCTGTTCTTATCTGGTGCAGGGGCAGTAAACTTTTGTCGCCATCTTTCTTGGTCCTGTGCCAAACGTATTTACATTTATTATTTGAAAACTACATATAGATTCTGCGCAATCTTTTTATGTGGTCTTAGTCTGTCGTTAAAATATCTGGCGCGCATGGTGTCATCTCCGAGAAACGGCAAACATTGTAGTTGATCAAGATTCCGTTTCAATGTTAGGTATCATGCTTTGCTTCGATTTACAGTACAATACATAAAACGCTCAGACACTGGTGCGTATTTATTAATAAATCGCTTGTGGAAAGAACTGCAGCGTAATAATGATACGGCATCGTGATAATTTCATTTCATAGCCGTGTGTGTGCCTAGCTGCATCGGATATTCGTAATATCGAGCATCCATATTTCAGGAGCTTTGCTGTAAACATTTCGACGGCCAACCCAAATATACGAGGCACCAGAGTTTTAAAGCTCATAAAACGTTTACTTTACATCAAGAAGTAGGTATTTACATTCAGTTAGCAATTTCATTAGAACGGTACAGTAATATTCTAAAAATATAATTTCAATATCAGATAGGCGATCGTTCGGGGACGTTCGGAATATCGTCTCGGCACGTTATATATTTATCTAACTCGTTTGGGAAGATAAATTATTTGTTCCTTCCATTACTACTGATGTGTTAGAGAAGTCGGACGTGTTCACAGGAATGTTTCCACCACACCGACTTTCATACGGGCGGTAATTGGCCTACTTGGACACATCCGTGCGTCCGGCGTCGTCAAGGCCATTGTAGATCGGTCAACTTGTTTATCTTAAGAAAAACAATCGATCAATCTTGCTTTTTTTAGGACTGTCTCGCTGGTATTTACTGTGTTAGAAAGCATTCCTGTCCTAACGAACGTATTTACTTCGCACATTGAGGCGATTCAGACGCATAAAAAAGTTCAAGATTAGCATAGTAGGTTACTGGGGCTATATTGCGTGTTTTAAATGTTAAGATTTATTCGATATCCGTACGTGAAAATAGTTGCGTAATTTACTGGGCGCCGAAGGTATGGCGTTAATTTTCAAAGCAATCTACCTGCCTGCGTGACTATGTTTAGCAAAATGCTTAGCCACTAAAATGTTATTTTATTGTACACATTTTCCTTCAGCCGCACACAACTTTATAATCCTGCTTGACAAATGGTGATAGGATTGACGTGTTCCAAATCTACATTGTTTATCATAAGTTTAATGTATTTGCTGCACGCAAATTGTACTGAAAATATGTACGAGATTTCATAGCGATAGTCTGTAATTTATGAAAATGGCTATTATTTGGGAATGCATTGAATGTTAGACAGTAATTCCCCTAACATTTAACCTAGATCTTCAAAGCAGTTGTAGGTTTTCTGTTCCGACCTGATTTTAATTAGATTTTCTTCGTAGAATACGGCAGACAGTTCCAATGGTTAAATCTAATTTTCCTTTTGTGGAAATACTAAGGTCTTCGTAAGGTGTCGTGTATGGGTTATATCCGACATTTTCATTCGACCATTATTCTCCCTAGTATGTAATGTAACTTTTTTTAAAGTTTCAAATAATCATCGTAAAAATATGCTTCTTCTGCTGAAAAACTGTTGTATCTGATCGACTGACCAATCTTTCTCCACAAGTCAATTAAGTACGAGTATTTTCATGTTTCTCCCATTGAGGTAATATGTACTGTACGTTAGTACATTATTACCTCAATGGTTTCTCCTAATGTTTTGTTTCGTTTTGGTATTTTTCGTCGAGTTGTTGAGCTCTTTAAGTTTTGAGCTAAGCTCATGCTGACTGGTCAGGTCCACCCAAATGTGTGTAGTTATTTCCTCAAAAGACCATTTCAGACACTAATCTACATTGTCTTCACATGATCTGACCAAGATTATGTCTGGACTTTAAAAAGAGATTGCTTGTGTTGTGACCTCTGAGTTTAATTCGGTGTTATTTACGTAGTCAAATTAGAAACGCCGTTCCCCATCTAGTTTTAAAATATTAGTAACGTGTAAAAGTGTGTGCACGAACGAACCTTCTTACAGAAATAAAACCATTTATCATTCATTCTGCAGGTAAGCGACGTCCGAGGCTGCGGCTACCACTTGGCCACGATGCTGGGTCTGTTGCCAGCACAGTTGATCAACGTGTACCTCGGCTCCACGCTGCGTTCCATGCACGACGTTCTGCACGAGTCCCACGTCACTGGATATATCATGTTTGTGTGTCAGGTGAGGCCCACTTTGTGTAACAAATTCCCAAAAGTTGCTGTCAAAAGCTGAGGTGTTCCATTTTCGTAGTAAGTACTTCGGTATCGAGAATAGAAGTCTTCGTAGTAAAATAACTGACTAGAAGTTGTCCTGCACGAGTCCCATGTCACTGGATACATGTTTGTGTGTCAGGTGAGGGCCAGTTTACGTAATGACTTCCCAAAAGTGGCAGTCCATTCTCGATCTCCGGATTTCTTTATCAGGTGGTAACGAGAATGACTGACAAGAAATTCAGTCGAATTATTCCTTTTTGGGCAGACAACATACGTGCGTCTGTTGAATTTGAGGCTCTATGAAGACCTATAAGTAGAAGTGCCAGGACAATATAATTATCTGTAAACAGTATTTTCGTTTGTTTGCGCGAGCGCATTATCCGTGACCACTAATTGAATTAGGTACGTGTTTATGTCATTGCCTGTGTTTGTACATCAATGTTAGTACTTATATGCTTCCTTACACATACATAGATATCGTATAAATAATCAAGTGGAGCGCACACTGCTACTGTAATGCAATGTACTTATGGTGCACGGTGTAAAGTTCTAGAACTACTTTATGACGTCATAAACTGTTGCGTTTCGTTTCAAGATATTTTGAGCTTTCAATAAACAGGTACAAATCGAAAGTTCTAGAACGTACCGAGATCTTTGCATGATAATTATTATTATATGTCCTGTACAGTTTGCTCTTTGGTTTTTCCCAGACGTTCAGTTCAGATGCGACTGAGATTATTGTGTCACGTTATGGTACTTAGTTGTACTGTGTACGATTTATCTTTTATTTGACCATACAAGTGCCGTACGCAGAAAACCTCCGAAAGTTTCCTGACATTTTACGGAAAAATATCTGAGTATTTCCCCTTTCCAGAGGAGTAAGACTGTCACCGGTGTCCTCCTGACCAAGTATTTTCGAAAACTCACAGTGGTCTCTGCCGTCCTACCTATTCTACATATAAGATTCTCACTGTGTAGGTAAACTTAAGTGAGTTTGAAGTGAGCTGTCAATACCTAGCGTCAGGTGGTACGACGGTTCACTTCAAGCTAATTTCACCCACATTTTGACAGTGAATCGACCGTCAGAACACAGCTTGTTTGATCTCTCCCAAACCTTCAGGAGGTATGTTTACTTTAGCCCGAGTAACACTAGAAAATGCCATGAGCCCCTGTTATTGTGTGTGCCATCTCTTAAAAGTACTTAGATACACAGTTAAACGCGAAAAAAGCTAAACTATTAGTACTTGTCCTCAATTTTAATCATTTTTCAAACGGTGCCCTACCTAAAAGTCGACATGAGTAAGTACCTACACAGGTAGTCTACCTATCTATAACCAAGACCTTGTTATTCTGTAACATGTTCGTTCTCTCTAACGAGGTCTAGGTTAAAACAGCAAGGAACAATTTATTGTGTCAAACAATTCATGCGTACACAATGCCTGTCCAAAAATACCCATTTTATCTACAAGCATGTATAGCTTCAACTTTTGACAATGTAGACATGTAAATGAAGGCGAAGTTTGTTTGAAACTACCTGTACAAAATTGTTTGTATAGCTTTTTATTTTTAAATCTGACTACGTTCCACCGTTTCTAATTCGGATTTTACAATCCACGTTTAAAATTCAGTTTTTCCAACTCTAATGGCATTGTAGATAAATATTGTCATTCAAACATTTTATCTGACATCCTGCGTTTTAAATATCTCTTCTTGGAGATGTACTAACTTTTAACTCATTACGTAACAAGACAAGCATGAAGGCCAGAGATAAAGATAACATTATTTTTGAAGAAAGTTTACGCTTAGGTAACTAAACTAGGCGGAGGCTAAAGGAAACATAGAGAGGAAACCGGCATATCCTAGAACCAAAACTTCGAAGACATGTAATATGTGACCCGAGTGGTGGATTACAGCCTATTCTCAAAGAAAGCCTGAGTCTTGAAGTCGCAACATTTGGGTTAATTTCAAAGCTCGATGTCTGATATTGACGCCCGAGACTGCACCTTACTTATGACGCCATTATTCATCACTGCTATGAGCTATCGTAAACGCAATAGGGAACAAGAGGGGCATATAAGCAGGCCCCTCCACGTCCGCTAGTTTATACCGTAACAAATTTATATCAAACGTTATTTTATCGCACATTAACGCAATATAGATAACTGCCGTTTGAACTATGGACCTAATATACTTCACTCTACCAAGACATATGTAATTATGTATATCATAGGAGGTTGTATTAAGGAATCATGTAGGCTTTCCAATAGCCACTTCAAGGAATCCTCAAAGAGGAATTAGCATGGCTAATCACCACGTTTGTCTCTTTCGTCAAAAAAACCTTTCCAGACATGGCCGTGCATTGTTAGATTGTCATAATATCTTAAAAATATAAGTTTTGGACTTATTAGAGAGTACAGACCATGGGCTCTGAGTTTATTTCACAAGATGTAACATAAAAACGGTGCTTGGCGACAAGTATTTCCGTAACCATTATTACAGTTGACCTTAAAACTGCACGTACCGATTACCTAGTCCATATATAGGTAGGGACCAACCCAACTCTTACAAGTGAGAGGTGTATTTATCGGAACAGGGGAGCTATAAGTGGCCAAAGGTGAGCCGCAAAGGTCAGTGCTGAATAAATTATGAGCACAATATGCGAGGTGTCTACAAGTTCCACAGAAGTGTTGGTTTAATATTCCACTTGCATTCGTAGTTTTGTTTGTCCTTCGTGATGTATTCCCACAAGGTCTCTATTTTACCGTTTGATGTATCAAAAAGTCATCAGGATCAGATTGGGATTTGGCAGTAGCATTCTATCATGTCTCTCGTAACAAAATTGCCAACCGGCATATCATCAACCGATTTCGGAACTCTCATTCCGTTCCAATTACATAATTACCATGTCAACCTGTAAATCTTTACTACTACCTAACGTGGCAATTACGGTAAGTATTACAGCAAATACTGATTAAAGAATAAATGATAAAATTTCCCATTATGCAGTCTTCTCGGTGTCTGGAAACCGGCTTACTCTAGAACAGAAAATTAGAACACATGTGTCATCTCCCAAACCGCACTGGTGTCATGTGCCTGTGTCCCAGCAGTGGGAACATTTTAGGCTATTGTTCATGCTTTGCAGTATTTCCAAACAAGCGTAGGCTTTATTATCTTTACCTTTTTTTCTCAGATACTCATTTCATTCACTTTGCAATGCAACTATTAAATAAATGATTTTTCGCGCGGGACAATCCCACATTATCACACTGCAGGCGTGAGTTTGTAAAAATGTTTTTGTGTAAGGATAAAGATAAAAATAGCTGCGAAGCATTTCTGATTCACACAAACATGTTGTTCAAAACAGCATTGATATTTATAAAGTTTAGTGTGTACTGATTAAGATCTAGAGTGAACTTGCAACGAAGATACGTGTACTATTTATATCACTAGGCCTCATGTCTTGAATTTGAGTCAATGTCACCATCAACTAACGATTTGTCGCTCTGCTCTGCTCGATACGTGTCCCCATAACCATTTGGTGCATGGTATTCCCTGAACAGAGTTTAATGGTCGCCTAAAATCTGAAACAACATAAACTTTAGATAGATGTAGCTCCATTATAATACTTCATTTTTGTCTGTAGGTTGACTGTAAGCCAACCCAGACTTGTTATAAAGGTTAAACGGATAACGATTATAGTACAAAACAGACCATTGTGTTGACGATAACGTTAATCTTATCCTTCGTTTCCAACTCGGGGTGTCATGTTGACTGTTCTTTTTATGGTGTCTCTAAAGGCACTCCCTTACAGGGAGCATTCGTCTGTAATGTAACTTTCACCTGCGACCTATCTGTCAGGGGTGCAGGTTGTCTGCCAAGGGTGCGGGTTTTCTGCCAGGGGTGCGGGTTGTTTGAAAGAGATACCGTGGGCCCTGGCACCCAAGCAACTGGGGAAACACGGGTGGGTTTTAGTCAGTAAAAGTCTGACAAGGAGAGCGGGAGAAGTTATTTGATGATTACCCACCCACAAAAAAAAAACGATCATTGGTCGAATTGAAATTTGTTCACAGAATAATCAAAAATCTAAACTTTTAACTTGCTTTCCAACATTTTTGGTCACTTGCGGTCATCGCCCAGGCGATGCGCTAGGCATGTGTGATGCGATACGCCATTCTTAGTATTCTGTTTCCGTTTTCGTTCCTATGTGCTAAATCGTATAAGATAATGTCAAGAATCTTGGCAAAGTCATGGTAATCTTAAGTAACAAGTTTTTCCCTATTGACACATGTTATCGCCAGCTTATGGCTGTGGCGAATCAACAGAAACACTCGACTCTTATCGCTTTGGCGATAACTATCTAACGCAAACGCCAAATTTGTTTGCAGAGACTTTGTAAATTTACATATAATATGAACCAGGAAAAGTTCGTGAAAACATTTGTATTTGTTTGGGCAGATTTGGCAGGGCTTGGATTGTGTCCTGAAATTATAGAATTAGATAAAAGTGCTCATGCACACTGGAGAGAACTGTGGGTAAACAAACAAGCACATACTGAAGATTTGGTGTTCTCGTGGCTTGGTAGCTACACTAAACGAGCCTCTCTACTTTAAATTCACCCCCTTACATTATTGACAATATTCCATAACGCAGGTGAAGCTGAGCTAATACAAAATCATTAACATTCGTGTCTCATATCGTATTTCTGCTATGATACCAACGTATCGTTAAGAATAATTAGTAGGGCAGTAGTAGCATTCATTTTAATAATGAAGTGCTCATCTGGTTCCAATCCAATTGATGTAAATGTTGCCATTCCCGAATAGATACATTCGTCTTCTTGATAGTTTTCTTCACCGCTGGCGGCCACATTTATTTACCTAGCCATTGCTTTTTTACTGCTGGGCAAAGGCGTCCCCAAGTTCCTTGTATACTCTTCCCCGGCGTGGTCACAAACCAGTCCTCATGGTGCGCGTCGTAAGTCATCTCAAACACCTCTTTCTGGGCCGGCCTCGACGGCTCCTTCCATCTTCAGGGACCCATTGTTATGAAAAAATTGGCAGGAACGTATTTATTATAAATATATATGTACTGCACATACTGCTTTACATTACCGCATTGCACATAATAGTGAGTAGCGTGTTATGTTATCAGCATAGGACGTAAGAAATAATTGGAAATTTTCTTTCAATGTCGTATTGTGTAATACTACTTAGTACCCAACTACCCACCATGATAAGAATCTATTATAAAACTCGACCGAACGATTTCCTATGCGAAGTTATTTACTTTGAGCTGAATGGTGCTGATGCATACGTCATGTCCGTGAACGGGCGCCGTCAGTAGGGACTGGTCATCTCTTAGCTCCCACGGCTTATTTTAATTTCTGAATTGTTTGTTTATCTTTGTTCTAATTGCGGACGCTTTTAATGTGCACTTTTACATCGTTCTCACATTGATATTTTCAACATAATGATGTAACCAACTTTTTGTAACAAAATCATGATTTTAAAAGAGTGTCCATGGAGTTTCTTGCCCGTTCTTCTCCATAGGTAGGTACCTACGCTTTGGAATGGGCAACTAGCTTCATCTTTCTAACTCACCGACCTTGACAATTCAAAAGTGCCTGTAATTGGTTTATTTGAAATAAATGCTTTGAGTTTGACTTATTATTTAGGTTCAGTCCGTAAAGATATTTAATGCTGCACTAAAAGATAAATACATTTAGGATCTTGAATTTTGACGTCACTTCATAAAAAGTAAAGTGTTTTTTACAGAAATGCGCCATCGACTTCACATCGATGCAATTGATCAACGTCTAATAATATAATAGCTTGGACGATTGATGACTGAGGCTCGTTAACATATTGAGAAGCCTTCGATCGACCTTCCATAGATCTAAGAGCGATCGACCATGGCTGTAAGTTAGTAAGTAGGTATGATTATATCAGCCGGGAAACTTCTCACCGGCAAACATTCAGTCGATCTATAGGTGGATTACGTGGCTTTTCGAACCGACGAAAAAACGGAGGAGGTTACTCAATTCGACGCGTATTTTTTTTTTTTTTGTTTTTTTTTTATGTATGACCACGCATAACTTTTTCCAGAGTAGTCCGATTTTAATAATTCTTTTTTTATTGGAAAGGGTATACCTCGAAGTTGGTCCCATATAAATTTCGAAGAATAATTCCAACCCTAAGGGTAAGAAAACAGGGGATGATTGATTGTTTACTCACAGATTTTAATACTGAGTCGTGTATTAAATCAAAAATTAAGCATGTAGTAATTAGTAGATTATAGCCACAAAAAATTATAAAATAAAAACTTTTTAATAAAAAAATTAAACCGCCGAAAAACCGAAAAATAAAAAATAATAAACTAGCTTTTTCCAACCCCAATAAATAAGTTCGGAAGTCGGTGACTTTGGATATGTATTTGATTATAAGTCACCGCCTTCCGAACTAAGTTATTGGGGTTGGACAAAGCTAGTTTATTATTTTTTATTTTTCGGTTTTTCGGCGGTTTAATTTTTTTATTAAAAAGTTTTTACTTTATGTTACTTTCTTATTTCGAGAGGCTCGCAGCTTACTAATAACAGCCGCACCAGTCGATCGATCAGGCTAAGCTACGGTTGCGGTTGGTCCTTAGATGGCTGACCCCTCCGTGTCACGGAAAACAGGTTAAGCCGCTGGTACCAGCTTTCATCGTAGATCTTTGACAGTCGTAACGGGTCGTTAGAAACCGTCTTACCAAATCGCATAGTATTATCCAGTAACTGAGTTGTGGAGGTCAGATAGGCAGTCGCCCCATATGTATAAATTTAAAAGTTTAAAATTATTGATATAAAAATAATAAATAATAATAATTTGTACCTAAGATATTTGCACGCCATGAGAAATTGCAGACATGTCGTGAGTCACTCTTTATTTTTAAGATCTTGCATGCATGTATTATTTTAATTCTGTGTGTATACACATGTTCAAGCAAATAAAATTTATTTGTTTCTTTCTATGATGTACTGGTATTTAGCTGCATCCGGTAAGACTGGAAGCTGACCCCAACATAGTAGGGAAAAGGCTCGGCAGATGATGTTACTTTCTTCTTAATTACCGCTTTTGAAAGTATTCTTCATTATACTTCTCCGCACCTTTCGGTGAAGGAAAATGACTGACAGTCCTATCAGCCTTTTTCCTCATTATTTTATTATGCGACTCATACGCATACGGGTTTTTTTATAGGTCCGTCTACCACATCCTCATATGATTCAGTTCTGTAAGTTCTACTAAAGGCACACCATACGAACTCGAATCCATAAGTTTCGTATAAACGACCAAGCATTTACTAGTAGTTCATGGCTTCGAAGAGTACAGTGGCCCTAGTGTGAGTTTCATTTAACCATCTCGATCAAACGCATCGAGCGCGTTTGGCGCTCCGGTTGGCTCTGGATTGGTGACGGATCAATCGGAGCGCTAAACGCGCTCGATGCGTTTGATCACTAGGGCCAATGTTCGCCGTAACTGTCTCACTTACCACCAGGGACCGGCCGGATACTCGTTGAAAGGGTTTTTGAAGGGGTTTTTTTAAGCGCTTAAAAAATAAACCCTTTGATACATGTTACACCCTCGAATGGGTGCAATGTAACCCCTTCCGAACAAGTTAACCTTTTAATACCCTGTAACACTGTAACAGGGTAAGCCATTCCATTCCAACACATTGTAATATCCACTCTTTGTAATAGACATTAGTTTGAAAATTGTAAAACCACGACCGCACGTGACATCTTTCTGCGCGGCGGCGCCATGGTTGCATGTACCGAGCGACTTGTAAACATGGAATTCTAATTATTGCCTATATGATTTTACAGTTCAATTTTGTTTGTCGCACATGCTAAACATTGTAATAGACGTACTTATTTCTTTTTCGTGTCCATACTTGTTAACATTCTCATCATTCGTCATTTAATTTGAAACTCGGACGGAACTACTTAGCTGTGTTTTTGTTTAAGTGTGTGTGGTATTACCACATGAGTAATTACTGCCTATTATATTTCTTATTATAATATTTAGTTTCTTTTTCTGTGAAAATGCCACAGCCGAGTCGAGATGCTGGACACCGTATATAGCCCAGTCAAATTAGCCCGAAAAATAGGTGTACTCTTGCATAAATTCCCAAGAAACATAATTTTTGCATGAACGTTAGGGATACCATTATATTGATACTGTGAAAGTCGTCCCCATCGTTCCCCTGTGTGCATTTTTTTTTTATACAAGGTCATAGTTCGCAAAGATGTTTTATTTTTTGCGAAACTGTTAGTTTTATGATAAAATTAGCTCACTCACAAAAAATGTAGATCATGCAATTATCTAAGTACAGAGGCCAGCACATCAAGCTACCCCAATCTGTCAAATTTCTTTGATAGTTTTTCAACTTTATTACAAAGGAATAAGGTTTATGTTCAATTGGGAAAATTTGACAGTTTGGGATAGCTTGACCTGCTGGCGACTGTACATACATAAATTATCCTTACACTTTATAAAGTGTCTTCGGGTCGAATCTTAGGGTATACCCTAAGATTCAACATTTCTGAGAAAAAGCGATTCTAAAATATACTCTTTGGCTGTCAGAGCACCCCCTACAGAAACCAAACCGGTTCCGACCAGGGTGCTTACTCTGGAATATTATTCCGATAGATCGACATTGATAAAACATCAGTTGGTTGAGTTAAACGTCAGGGATTGGCTGGATTCACTGAATTTAGCCAATCCCTGACGTTTGACTGATAATTCCAATGTCGATCCATCGGAATTATATTCGAGAGTAAGCACCCAGATTAGATCCGGCTCCTCTCTTGCCATGTGCTGAATGAGTAGGTTTGCAATAATTCTCTCGAAGAGTTTTTCCACCTCATCCAGCAACACAATGGGTCGGTAAGCGGATGGAGAGCCCGCAGGATGCCCTTTCTTTTTAGCAGGACCAGCTTTCCAGTCTTTCACTAGCGTGGAAACTGGCCCCTCTCCAGACATGCACTCAAGAGTCCTACTTAGCGGTGCCAGAGAGCCTTGATGGCCAGAACCCATGCACGGCCAAGAATGCCGTCTGGTCCTGGAGTGTTTTTGGCCTTAAGCCTTTGTACTGCCGGTCTCAGTTCTACCTGGGTCACTTCAAGCGCGTCGTCATCCTCGTTTTCCGTGTTGGGCACTAAAGTAGGCGGAACCATATTAGGTGGTGTGTGCTCCCCTTGAGAGGGGAATAAAGCGCTCACCACTCTCTCTAGCAGCGCTGGACCTAACCAAACCAAACGGTATGGTCACCCCCACGTATCCCTTTCTAGAATTGCCAGCAATGTATCATGAGCTTCGGCCCTTGCTCGCTTAATTTCCAGCTGAAGAGCCTTCTTAAGATAAGATAATTTTTTATTTGTCCAAAACATGAGTATACACACACATAGCATGCAAGATGTTACGTCAAATTATGATTAAGACAGTCATGTTTTGCCCGAACGGCGTAAAAATATAAGATGTCGGACGCTATACAGCATCAATTGATTCTAAATTCGTCCATTAGACACAGCAAATTATATTTCAATTAGCAATCCAATTTACCACCCACCACCACCACTCCGCCATCGCCACTTTGTACACTTCACACCGTTCCGCATCTCTTACTAGCGCTTCTGGTGTTCGTCGGCGCATTCGTCGGTGCCTAGTGTACGGGCGCCACGCCACTACGCATGTTATGTGCAACTGCGCAATATCTTGGGACGTCCAATACACCTGGTACCTGGCAGATAGAGACTGAACGCGGACCAACACAGCATCACAGATTTGGGTTATGGCCTCCCGGAACCACGCTTCGTCAGAAGCATGCTTCGTCGTTAATATCGATGGACCTGACTGGTGAGTCTAACCAGGCATGCACCATTGAGGCCACCAGATGAGCTTCCTGGTTCAGTCGCTTGACCACCCATCGTCAACAGTCATCTTCAACCCTGGTCGGGGCCGCTTGGACCGGGCTACTCGAAGTCTGGGCGGAAACATCAAACTGGATGTATCTGTGGTCCGACAACGTCTCCACCTCCTACAATACACGCCAGTCCTGAACAGAGCGTGCCACAGCAGGACTAGCAAACGATAAGTCCACTATAGACCTACCCCACTGCTGCACACATGTCTGAACGGATCCCCGGTTTAGGAGCAGTAGGCTAGACTCCATCGCCCACTCTTCTAATAACACACCCCTTGCATTCGTTGCTGGGGAACTTCAAGTTGTGAACTCGGCGTTGAAATACCTCACGACAAGGACGGGGTGAGGACGGCTTCGACTGACGACTGGGTTCGATTCCGAAATAAAGTCTCAAAGTCAGCGAGAGGTCGGTTGGGTGAGAAATAAATCTCCACGACCATATTTTCGACTAAGGCTGCTACAAAGCCCCGTCCCGACTGAAGTTCTCAAGGGATAGAGTGTCAGCGGCCAGCCTCAAGATAAGTGTCACCAAGACATCAATGTCACCCATCCTGTCATCCTTGGGAGGAACAAAGTATGTTTCGGCGGCGATGGCAACGTTGATCAACCACTTCGCCTTGCCTGGAGCAAAAGGTCCTGAGCCCTGGTGCAAAGATTGATATTGGCTTGGAGAAGGTCTGGCAATTACTCAGTAACTACCGCCTCCCCGTCAGCCCTTTCCTGGGCGTTATTGCCGGCGGGCGGTGAGCGCGCTGACATCGAGGGCCCCATGTTACAATTTGGATCAGCTTTTTTATCCCTCGTGCATGCCTTGCTGCCCGTCTGGTGGTCAGCCGGCCTGATCAATGGCGCTTAAAAAAAAAAACGCGTCAAGTACACTACCTCGGAGGTGACGTGGAAATGTGTGCATATTATGGGGAATACAACTTAAGTAAATTTTAGAAACGATTTTTCTCAGAAATGGTGAATCTTAGGGGATAAAGTGTTCCGGCTAGTCCCGGGATACCGTCCGAACTCCGGTGAGGCAGCGAGCCACTTTGCCGGATTGCCACCATGAGATCTGGAGACTTCGCATGTGTGAGAGCGGCGCGAGGAGGCAAAACGCCGGTGCGTAACTCCGCCGCCGCAAGAAATTACGGCACAACGGACAGCTCCGGTGGGATCTCATGGCATCATGGAAAGTGCGATTATCGCAACCCAGTGCTGGGCACGGAGGGAAAGAAGGGTCTCGGCGTCCTCACCTTCCGCCTTACGCAGGTTCTCACCGGACACGGCTGCTTCGGGAGGTTCTTGTTCTGGATAAGGCCGAAGGAAACACCCGGGTGTCACCATTGTGTGGATCGCCTGGACGGAACGATGGAGGTCTGCCCTGCTCGGGCGAAGCACTGCCGCGTGTCCTCGCGGAAGCGATCAGTGTAGGCTATCGGCGGCGACGATTTCTCGCGTCCGGCTCTGGTCCAGGTCATGGTACGGAGGAAAGTGCATGGGAAGCCGTCACCTCCTTCAGCGAAGCAGTAATGCTCGCGAAGAAGGAGGCGGAGAGCGTGAGGGAGAGGCAATCCTTGTGTTGTCGCGCCCTTAGCCGCCACAGGAGACAGAATGGGCGTCGGGACTCCGTAGCGGACTTCCGGCCACCGTAGATGCGGCCTTGCGCAGTGCGAGCAATGGATAGTTCGCCGTCTGGTACGGACCAGGCCCGGGTCGACGGTGCATTGTGTTCCACGCGCACCTCAAAGAGATGTCAACAATAATGAAAGGGGTCCGCTAGGGCCAATGCCTGCCAGGGTCGCGGATTTGTTCGAAAGAGGTACCGTGACCCTGGCACAGGCAACTGAAGGAACACGGGTGGATTTTAGTCAGTAAAAGTCTGACAAGCCTTTCCGGTCCGTCCAGAGCGGGAGAAGTAATTGATGATTTCCCATCCAAAGTAAATTTTTATAGATACATAATTGCATGATCTACAATTTTTATCTCACCTATTTTTATCATAAAACTAACCGTATCCCAAAAAAAAAAAAAAAAAACGTTTTTGCGAACTTTGACCTTGAATGGAAACAAATTGCACTCAGGGGATCGATGGAGAATTTTCATTATAATGGTATCCCTAACATTTATGTAAAAAATCATTTATGTAAGAATGTCTATTTTGACCGGACTATCGCTTATCTATCGTCACTTGTTGTCAAATTCGTAATAACTAAATAAAAATAGTAAGTAAGACAATGAGGCGCCACACCGCCGCGCCGCGTCGCCGCTCGGGTACAAGTTTATACATGCAGCTCAAGTGGATTAGGTAATTCAGGGTAACACGAATAAAAGCTTTTCGTGAAGGTAACCCCTTCAAAGGCTTAAGACATTGAAGGGGTAACCCCTTCACGTGGTTACCATAATAAAGGTGTTAACCATTTCGCTGGGTTTCGCGCATGAAACTCGAACAAAAGGTAACACTGCGATATGAATTACCCCATGTACGGGTTACCCTGTCAAAAGGCTTAACTCTTAAGCGGGGTTGTCCGGTCCCTGCTTACCACACTTCGATTTGACAATGATCGTGAGGTATGTGCGGGCCGTAGTAGGTCTGAGAAGTGGTCAGTGGTCGTTTTATACAAATTGCTTGTCTTGAATTTTGAAAACATCCTCTATCGTGTTAATGGCACGTGTTTTTCTTAGATCAGAATTCCACCGGCAGCGGCGCCGGCGTCTTTATCTTCTAGATTAGACGATTTCTTAGTAGCAGGTGGCAACCAAATTATGTAACACACTATCTATCACAATCTGAATCGTTTTGAAAGATTATTTCTTATCCATTGCTTCGTATTATGACTAAATGTTTTTGATTTGTCTGCTCAACAACGTAAATAACCTAAATTATGTTGTTGAACTGTCAATAGCTGCACGGGTCGATCGATCAGGTTAAGCTACGCTTGCCGCGGTTGGTCCGTGGATGGGTGACCATCTTTACATACGAAGACCCCTCCGTGCCTCGGAAAGCACGTTAAGCCGTTGGTCTCGGCTGTCATTTGTGAATGTTTGACAGTCGTTACGGATAGTCGGAAGCCCGAAAGTCTGAAAACCAGTCTTACCAAGGGGTATCGTATTACCCAGTAACTGGGTTGTGGAGGTCAGATACAACAACAACAACATAAACACAAAACACAAAAAGGAACTAGGAAAAAAATGATGAGTGTTCATCATCATCTGCCTAGACATTTTTTACAAAATAACCCCGTT
Source organism: Polymixis flavicincta (assembly GCA_949987655.1). Classification (NCBI taxonomy): domain Eukaryota; kingdom Metazoa; phylum Arthropoda; class Insecta; order Lepidoptera; family Noctuidae; genus Polymixis; species Polymixis flavicincta. Next base: position 3,403,680 of record OX465189.1, on the reverse strand, counting down.
GGAGGCTGGATTAGTGTCCGGTTGATGGCAAGGGTATGTATGCATGTATGTACCAGCGGCGAGGTGTCAATTTTTCTAAGAGAGAAGCCGAAGCGAAGTCGGCTTTAACTTACTGACTTATCAGTGAAGAATACTTACTATCATTCTAAAATTAATATAGGAATGTAAATAATTAAATACAATAAAATTGAACAGCTGAAAACCAAATACAATGTGCAATATTCCTCGATCTCGTTCTCGCTGACGAATTTTTATAATCTGTCTCTGTCATAAGTTCATAACCCGTTATACAGCGGCTTGCTCTCGTCCATATGAAGCGGTGCCACGTGACCTAAAGTGACATCACTACGGGATCGCTGTTGTATGAATTTTTAGTTCCCTATTATGACGTTTTGGTGCCTTTTTTTTTTTTTTTGTTGGAAAACAATTATTGCCTAGTTTTTTAAGTTGCTCCTTATTGCACGATATTGTATAGCCGTATTTCTGGCGACATGTTGCTACATGTTGCCATTGCCCTAAATTGCTGGATGTAGTCGTGACGTCGTAGTTGACGAGAACTGACCAGGGGGAGTAATTTTAGTTGCTCGTGTAAGCGCACCTTTAAAAGTAGGTTACCACTACTAGAATAATATTCAAGAATTCAAACAAGGGGTTGCGTGCAGTTCTTACATAATACTGTTTTACAGTCAGTTAACTTAAAACGCCCTTCGCCTGATGTTGACTTCCTTTAATATGTATTAGCTAACCCAGTTTAGAAGGGTTGTTTGTATTATTTAGGACTAGCTTTTGCCAGCGGCTTCGCCCGCGCGGAACTTTCATCTCTATTTCACTGCCTTAGGGGTCGAATTTCGAAAAATCCTTCCTTATTCCTTGTCTACATTATAAAGGGAACCTCTGTGCAAAATTTCAGCTTTCTAGGTCCAAGGGTTTGGGCTGGGCGTTGATGAGTCAGTCAATCAGTCAGTCAGGACTTCTCTTTTTATTTATACAGGAAAAGTTTTTATCCAGTGCGCAAATTGCCCAAGTCAGAAAGAACGCTTTGTCAGAAAAAGAACGCATCAGAAAGAAAGCTAGTTTTAAATAAAAACGTCCTCGTTTATATCTATCTATACAGGATAAGTTTTTATCCAGTGCGCAAATTTTAACCATGGATTCAGCATATCATTCTAGACTCCCTACCGCAGAAATTTTCCGCCGGTTATACGAAAAAAATTAGCTGTTCCATACATTTTGACCGCGTTTACAGCTGCAGCGACAAACAGCTGTTTTTTTTTTGTTTTGTACAACCGGCGAAAAATTTCTGCGCTAGGGCTGCTCTAGAATGATATGCTGAATTCATGGTTAAAATTTGCGCACTGGATAAAAACTTATCCTGTATAGATAGATTTAAACGAGGACGTTTTTATTTAAAACTAGCTTTCTGTCTGATGCGTTCTTTTTCTGACATAGCGTTCTTTCTGACTTTGTTTTCTTTTAACTCGGCTTCTTAGGGTCGTCACTACGTCCAAAGGAGACTTGCGTTCGGTATAAAGTGTCTGACTGCCTTTTTGGTGTAGTGGTCGCAAGTGCAATTGCTGACCATGAGGTCTTGGGTTCGATACCCGGGTCGGGCAAGGTGTTATGGGGTTTTCACCAGAAATTTATCAGTAGCAGCCCGGAGTCTGGATCTGTTCCTGACTGATGACAAGTCTCGTCCTCTATTACATGAGACTAAACATAAATAAGCGAAATGTGAGGACCTCTGCCTAACCCTGAGGCTGAGGCTACATTGGGCCGCGACGCGACCTGCGACACATGAGCGATTAAAACAAATAAATGAATGCTCACATAGATGTCTACACCGTACATGTGTAATAGTTGTTTTAAATATAAGGAAAGAAAGGATATCACCGCTTGCTCTGTTGATCGCTTATGTGAGGTAGCATGTGCAGAGGTTGAGGGCCATACTTTCTTGTCTGTGTATAGACCACCAGCCACGAACTTGTCATCATTTTTGATAGTTATGGAAGAAATATTAGGTAAAATATTCAAAGATAATAAATTAGTTTTTGTATGTGGTGACCTAAATATTGATTTATTAGTTAATTCACCAGAAAAAAGTAAGCTTATCTCTTTGTTTAAATCATTCAATTTAAAATGTATATTTAATGAAGCGACTAGAATAACAGCAACCACAGCTTCATGCATAGACAATGTATTTACCAATTACAAAATAAGGGACTCATCCTTAATTAGTGGCGTCAGGTCAGACCATACTGGTCAGCTTGTATCGTTTGACTTAGATAAAAAGTTACATCTAGATAAAACCATTGAATTGAGACCTCTGACCAAAAATAAACTGAAATCTTTTAATAATAATGTTCTTAGCAATCTATCAACAGCGAGTTTTGATTCACAAGACCCCAATATAAACTATGGCACATTTTTTTCTACAGTATGCAAAGAATTCAATAAAGCATGTCCTGTAAAAAAAGTTACAATAACTACTAAACCAAAATTTAGCGAATGGGCCACTACTGGCATTAGAAAAAGCAGAGATATCTTATATAATTTGTATCACGAAAAATCATTGACTTCTGATCAGGCCCTTCATAATTATGTAAGAAAATATTCTAAAATATTCAAAAGAGTCTGCGCTCACGCTAAATCTAAATTAATAAGTAACAAAATTAGTATCTCTAAAAATAAAATAAAAGCTGTGTGGCAGGTAATTAACAAAGAAACTGGAAACACAAAACAGCGAGATCAGAATGAGTTAGCTCTAAAAATTGATAATGAAATCATTTCAGATAAGTTACAAGTTGCTGAGACTCTAGAAAATTTCTTTACCAACATCCCAATAGAAGTTACGAAATCTCTCCCCTCATCATCTGTATTAGCTGAATCTCTTCTTAAAGAAAACTTCAGCAAGGACATTCCAAGTTTTGAATTCAAACCCATTTCTATTGCCACTATTAAAACAGCATTTAAAAGTCTTAACATAAAAAACACTGAAGACTTATGGGGGATTTCCGTTAAGGTTCTCGAAAATATCATTGACACAATTGCCCCTGTCCTAACAGGCATATTTAATCAATGTTTAGACAACGGTACGTTTCCTGACTTAATGAAACATAGTAAAGTAGTACCAATTTTCAAATCAGGTAGTAAGAGTGATCCCTCTAATTATAGACCTATATCTGTGCTTCCAGCATTGAGCAAAATTTATGAAAAAATCATGCTAGACCAGATGTTGTCACATTTTAACTCAAATGGTATTTTACATAGTCGACAGTTTGGTTTCACGAAAGGTCGGTCGACGACTGACGCAGGAGTAAAACTCATCAGTCACATTTTGGAATCCTGGGAGAATTCCCAGGACGCGATTGGCATTTTCTGTGACCTCTCAAAAGCGTTTGACTGCGTTGACCACAATACACTTATCTGTAAATTACACCACTATGGAATTCGTGGACAGGCTGCTGATCTTGTACTTTCCTACTTATCAAACAGGCAGCAAAAAGTAAACGTTAATGGGGCGACGTCCTCGGGGTCTCTAGTTAAGATGGGCGTGCCTCAAGGTTCAATTCTTGGCCCTTTTTTATTTCTAGTTTATATTAATGACCTTCCTTACCTGATGGCTAACTTCTCGGATATAATTTTATTCGCTGATGACACTTCTCTTATTTTTAGAATAGATAGAAAAGATACAGATGTCTTACATGTCAATGATAGTCTAGCTGTTCTTTCGAAATGGTTTGCCGCTAATAATCTTTTACTCAATGCGAACAAAACTAAATGTCTTAAGTTCTCGTTACCAAATGTACCCCAAGTAGGTCTAAACTTAAAACTTGATGGGAAGAAACTAGATGCTATTTCGGAAACTGTATTTTTGGGAATTACTTTAGATTCAAAATTGCAATGGGGTGCTCACATTAGAGCTCTTTCAAGTAGATTAAGCTCAGCTGCTTACGCAGTAAGAAAGATAAGGCAGTTGACGGATGTAGCCACAGCTAGGTTAGTTTACTTTGCTTATTTTCACAGTATTATGTCTTATGGCGTTCTGTTGTGGGGATCGGCAGCTGACGTAGATTCAATTTTCATTTTACAAAAGAGGGCAATCCGCGCAATCTATAAAATGGGGCCTCGCGAGTCTCTTAGAAACAAATTCAGCGAAATTGATATTCTAACTCTGCCGTCTCTTTATATCCTAGAAAATATCTTGTACGTTCGCAAAAACTTAGGCCTTTTCAAAAAACGATGTGATTTCCATAATCTGAATACACGTAGTAAAGATGAAATTGTGATTCCAAAATTTAGATTGACTAAAACTAGCAAGTCATTTCTAATAAACAGTATCCGCTTCTATAACAAGTTGCCAAAGTCAGTTACAGAACTTAGCGATGGAAAGTTTAAAACGCACATCAAACGTATCCTTATCAAAAAAGCATATTATAAGATAAAAGACTACGTTGAAGACAGGGAAGTTTGGCATTAATTCCTTCTGCACATGTGGCTTCCCTGGTACCTCATTAACAGCATATCTATGTGAAAGTCTATTAACTGCTCTCAATGTTCTTTTTATTTTTACAATGCTGACATATTCTCGTCATTATTTGACATTATACATCAATTTTAATATCAACTATTTTTTAGTGATTGTCATGTTAATCATGTCACTATGTTTAATTAGGTTCATTTTATTTATGTAGATTATTTTACATATTGTGAATGGGAGAACGTTGTAGGCCTTACAGACTGTAGATTTGTAGACGATTTTCTATTCTGGATTCGTCTAAGTACCTGGTACTTATTTACAGGCCTGCACTGTCCTCCCATACATTTTTTATCTGAAAACATTGTTAAAGCCAATCATTTTTAAAAGAGTAACCGTGGAGTTTCTTGCCGGCTCTTCTCCATAGGAAACAACATTTTGGAACCGTGCACCTAGCTTCTGACGTTTCATAAGTGCCCATGCAGGTTTATATGAAATAAAAATATTTTGATTTGATTTGATTTGATCAAATATTACTAGCGATCTTTGATTTCTTTGTGCGATAGGAACAACATTACTGTAATCACGGCACCGGCTACATCAACATATCAGCGAAATTTAAGCGAATTTATTAGAAAATTTCTAACTTGCACGACTAGTTCAATAGTACTACTAAATATGCGTGTGGCTACATTATGGGTATGGTAAACCGCGATGGATGATTTGCTAATTCGTTGTGTAACTTGTATACTGTAGCCACGTCATCGCCGAATATACGCCGGATTTTCGCTCATAATGTAGCCATATCATGTTTATCTTGTTTCGCTCTTCCAGTCGCATCGCAAATCGCTGCCTACTGTAGCCTCAGCCTGAGGGAAAAAAATCAAGTGCGAGTCGGACTCCCGCACGAAGGTACAGACGCCAGCACATCAAGCTACTCCAAATTGTCAAATTTTCTCAATTGAACATTAACCCTAAGCTTATGTCGTAAAGTTGAAAAACTATCAAAGAAATTTGACAGATTGGGGTAGCTTGATGTGCTGGCGTCTGTACCATTATCTATAAAAACGGCAAAAAATCACGTTTGTTGTATGGGAGCCCCTTAAATATTTATTTTATTCTGTTTTATTTGTTGTTTTAGCGCCAACAGAAATACATCATCTGTGAAAATTTCAACTGTCTACCTATCACGGACAGACAGACAGACGGACGGACGGACAGCGGAGTCTTAGTAATAGGGTCCCGTTTTACCCTTTGGGTACGGAACCCTAAAAAAAGCGTGATGTAAAGTATGTGTTGACTGAATTTTTCTTACTTAATATGAAAATTATACGATTCCAGATCCTGATCGGCATAACGCTGATGGTATGGGTGGTGCAGAAAGCCCGCAAGGAGCTCACGATAGCCATCATGGCGGCGGAACTGGGCCGCGAGACGATATCCACTTCCAGCAGTTCGTCCATCAGCTAGCCCACAGCCAGGGCTTCCACTGACCTGGAAAGCGTCTCCGAGTGCCGCTCCAGCTAGGACTGGCCCGCCGCCTGCTTCCCACACACGTCCGAAGCCCGCGAAGAAACTTTCGTATGAACTAAAGGGTTAGTTTAAACCCTGTGATATTATATTTAATCGCCATGATACCTCCAAGAGGATTAGTTTAAAACTGTTTCGCTAATATGATGTAGACGTTGATATTTATAAGACTTTCCTTGTATTATAATGGTTACCTGCATAGGTGAGTTATAGGTGTGTGGTGGTAACAATGAATCTCGCTCAGTAAGGACTGTCTGACGTGAGTTGAATACTAACGTTTGACAGTTTGACACGACTGCCAAAGTCAACGATTTAAGCGACATCTTTGAACAGACACGCTTCGAAGGAAAAGAGGTAAAGTAAAGTTTAACATTATTAACGCAAGAAATACAGCTCTTTTAGAGTATTGAGTTAAAGCATAATACAATGGCATTAAACATTTCTAAAGCAAAATATTTGCATTTGAAATTGAGTCTTATTGCCTTAAAATAAAATGGTTTTTTTTTGTTGCATAAATTGGAAAATACCCTCTGTATTTTCCAATTTATTAAAAACCATTTTAATTTGAAGATTGGGACGAAATATGTAACGGAAAAATAAAAATGTATTGATTTTTATCCATTTTCTTAATTAAAAACGATTCAAATCTCATGTATTTTTCGTTTTTTGAATTTACCGCCAAAACGCTTCTTACGATTACCTTTTTATCACATGACCACACGTGACGTCAGCTTTGTGTTTATAAACTAAAGTCACCCTCAATCTTCAAATTAAAATAGTTTTAGAAAAATTGGAAAATACCCTATTGGTGGTCGATATGGCAAAATAAAAATATCTACGTTAAAAATGACTAAAATCAATTCAATAGTAAATTATGAATACACTTCTTTCAGGATTTGAGTTTATTCTGTAACACATTGTGTATATCTCGGACGAGTCAATAAATCCGTGTAGGTATAAATTGTAATTAGACGGAATTACCGCGACTATGTGCGACCATAAAGTTAACGATTGTACTCAGATAGTGTAGTGAACGTCACAGACGTTTTAGTGTTTTATATGGCGCAGATCGAGTTTTGTTCATTCGGTTCACTGTCAATCATGTCTCGACTATTGGCAAATAGCAAAGAATAGAGATTATAACGCGTGGATTGTGAGGATCAGTCGCTTCGGAAAGTATTTGACTATATTAAAATACGTTAATATATAATGTTACGCAACTTAACGTATATAATAATTATAATAAAGCTGTGGAGTTTGTTTGTCCTTTTGTTTGAACGCGCTAATCTCTGAAATTACCAGTCGGATTCGAAAAGTTTATTTTGCACTTGACAGCTCAATTCTTTGGTGGGGTCCGAAAGGGCCGATGCCTGCTAGGTGTGCGGGTTGTTCGAAACAGATACCGTGGCCCCTGGCACAGGCAACTGAAGGAACACGGTTGGGTTTTAGTCAGTAAAAGTCTGACACGCCCTCCTGCTCCACCTAGAGCGGGAGAAGTTATTTGATGATTTCCTAACCTCAAAAAAAGGCAATTCTTGAGGAATGGTCCTTTATGACCCAAGCAAAAAGAACAAAAAGTCAGAAACAACGCTAAACGAAAACGAAGTAATTTATAAAAAGTAAAAACAACTTTTTTTAAACAAGGTTTTATTTAAATGCGCTAAAAAGAATAAAATAAACTTTTCCTTTATAGTTTTCACGTTTTAGTTATTTTTCGAATTGTTCTCAGCAAGCCCTTTCATTTAATACTCATATTGTAGGTGTGCATTAAAAATTATAGTCCGCTATCTTAGGTGTTCCGCCATGTTGGATTTAGAATGACGCCACACGGCTAACCATGCATTGTCATCCAAACTAAACGTGCATACAAAATTTCAGCTCAATCGGTTAAAAATGTATGTTTCTAAATTGAGTTGCAAGATTCCACCCGAACAAACACATTGCAAGTTAAATAAAAGCTCGTAATATATTTTTTTCTATTCAATTAAATGGCAGTTGAAACCGCGGCTAGTTACAGCAACATAACACTGATTGACAGAACATTTTGTTTTTTGGCTTGGAATTTATTATAAGTAATGAAGAATGTTAACACTTCTGAAAATTAATTCTTTCAGATTTAGCGTGTTTATATTTTGGCAAACAAACTTTTGGGCTGTATGTGTAATAATTATTCAAATAAAATTATATTATACTAAATTAAAATATGCCGCACGAAAGTCTGACAACCAGTCTTACCAAGGGGTATCGTATTACCCAGTAACTGGGTTGTGGAGGTCAGATAGGCAGTCGCTCCATGTAAAATACTGGTATTCAGCTGCATCCGGTTAGACTGGAAGCCGACCCCAACATAGTTGGGAAAAGGCTAGGCAGATGATGATACTAAATTAAAATATGAAATAACTTTATGACCAGTCTCGATTATTGACGATTTTAGCCAATCTCATAGTGATGCACTTTGTATAAAGAAATCACGATAATAATTTTCTGATACAAAACATTTGGAATGAATCCAATAATGCCAGCTTATTGTGGACAAGGTGACATTAACGAATTAAATTTATCGTGATATAAGAATAAACAAACGTTTTGGACTGAGGACTTCAACAATAATACATGAATAGACTAGACACGCTAGACAAGTACCTATCCAAGCAGGCTGCATGCCATTGTGCCATTCGACAAGCATAAGTTAAAAAAAAAAAACTTAACTCACTATTGTCTATAACTTCGTCTTGGGTACAATCGCCGTCAAAAAAGTTAGAGATAATTTGGTAAACCATTATAATAATTTTCATAAATGCTGAAACCGCAAACTACAAATGAATTTTCAGTATTCATTATAAGAACCAGAATATGTAGTATTCGATCATTATAGCAGAAGCACTTCCACTTCCAATATTATCAATTGATAATTGTTCTAATAAGAAGCGTGAAGGTCGGAACGAGGTCTATTCACGACGGAACCAAATAGCTTAAGTCAGTTTCACATTGAATTATGTACTCTACGTTGTCGTAATAGAGTCCACTTTAACGTAAAACACTAGCTGAACTGATATATGGAGATACCTCATTCGGGATATTACACATGTATGTTTAGGATATTATTCATGTAATGGCAATAACACTGCACTGATTAGCCTTAATATAGATCGTTGTTTATTACACTCAAACCGACCGAAAAATACATAGAAAACGCATAAGGGCTCCCGCAGACAGGCCTGACGCGGCTCTGGTGGAGCAATTCTATGAAAACTTCCTGTAAATTGCGCTACCCGAATCGCGTCGCGCATGTCTGCGGGAGTCATAACTCACCATCATTCTCCTGCCCATATCTCAATTTATTTGAAATAGGCGCACTATGTCTCTCATCTCCGTAGTCACAACTACATAGTAACGTAGTAGGTATTTAGGTACCTAATGGGTCATTCTCAGGAGACTCATTATTTGGTTGACTTCGGAGTCATTTTTTTTTTAATTTAGGCCTTGTTAACATGAAATATCAAATCTAGAGTTAATTTAAAGCATGTTAGTAGTAGAGTGTTAACTCTAGATTTGATATTTCATGCCTAAATTAGATAACAAAAATGACACCGAAGTCAACCAAATAATGAGTCTCCTGAGAATGACCCTAATACGAAATCTGTACTTACGAGCAAAAATATGGAATCACCCCTGCTTCTTTCAACGTATTTTCAGTATAGAATCAATTGAGGCGATTACTGAAATCTAAATAATTTTGAAGACTAATGAATGCGCTACAAAATGATACCAATTTTTTTTAAATAACTTAGTTGGTTCTATGCTGATAATAAGTTGGAAGACACGTGGATGATTCCATATTTTTGCTCATAAGTGTAGATGATAATGATCGGAATTAGATATCTCCGTTAATCTTTTTCTATTCTAAGGAAAACCAATTAATTTATGACATGTACATAGTCGGTAGATTTTCCAGTTACACCAGACGATTTATTTTTCAACGATTTTTTCAGCAAATAAAAATACTTTTCGGAATTTATATTGATAAGTAATTTTGTATTAAAGTTGTTGCCAAATTTTATCACAGGCAAACGAGTTTAGCATATTTTCTAAGTGAAAATGTATTTAGGCGCGTTGAGCTATTTTCCGTAGGGTAAAAACTTATGGGTTCGCGTCACCGATATTGTAATGGTAACAGTACATAGTTATGCATAGTTTTAATTTTAGCTTTGATACAAAATTAAAACTATAATAATTTGAAACGGTTATTACTGATAATTGCCACAGTTTGTTGTACTTTTAAGGAGTGGTTAACTGAAGTGAATTCTTCGCTGTGTGTGTAGTACAATTCTCAGTAATCGTTCATATGCAAACATCCATTACCTATCTGTTCTGTGACGTCATTCTAAGAGATAACTCTTGAGGGAATCAATCGAAATGTTTTTTTTTTTTTTGTATTCTTTTAACCCTTTTTTACAAATAATTTTAAGTGCGCCAGCACTTTCCACTTTTTTCAAAAACAGAAAGTAGAAAAGTGTAAAATTATTTGTAATCATGCATTAATTTCTAATTAAAAATCCATTACTTTTGGTTTTGCCCAATTTCTGATAAACCAAGAATAATTTCTAGTAAAACATTCGAAACCTCAGTGTGCGACTTGGCAGTACACGGGATTCGCTAACTTTAACTCTATGGTTATAATGAATTTCAGTTAAAAGATTTCGTCCATGGAAACAACATAATTTTATGATGATTGAATGAGTTAAATCATCATAAAAGTATGTTGTTTAGTACACTTAAAAAGTCGTAACTCATTGTAATTATTTACATAAAATAACCATAACATCACGACTGTAATGCCCAAAGAATTAGGCAAAGGTTTACATTAATTTCGCCAGTTATATTCAAGTACTATGTAATAGGGAGCGAGCCCATTGCCATCAACTAGGCACAAATCTAGGCTCGGTGCGACTACTGAGAAATTCCTGATAGCAATAGTCAGCAATACCTAATAACACTGGGCAACCTGGGACTCGAACCCAGGACCACCAGCTCAGCAGTAGCGCTTGCGACCAATAGACCATCGAGGCAGTCAGTTGTTTTTATTTAACAAGGTAAAATGCACTGACACGCGTACCTAGGTCGGTAACTATGTACTGCGTTATTTCAACCGATCTCATTCGTGGATCTAATAGCGTGACTTGCGTGCTCCCGACCACTGTATTCTAATATTCTAACAACATAACAATTTACATTATTTCACTTCATAAAATTCCTTTTAAGTGTACACGAATAAACTTAATAGTTCTTTCTATTTTTGTTGTTGTTAAATTGTCGACTCATTTATTTAAAAAGTTTCTGATAATGCCTGTTCATTTTGGTGTCTGATAAATCAACAAATAAAAACGCTAAACTCTTTTGCTTGTGACAGTACGCATTGTTTTGATGCCAATGCAATGTATTAGTAAAAAGTATTTGGCATTTTATTCTTATGAAGACGAGACTAAAGTATCGTCGCGAACAGCGATGTTGAAGATGTAAAGTAATTTAAAGTATTAATGTACGTATTGTTAAAAACATGTTTAGTACATCGTCGGTAGCGTGGCTATTTAATATTATAAATACTTATAACTCTAAATTTTGTAACATTAGTCTAATAACGGTTAATAAATACGCTCCGTGGTTACATGATAAATATAAAGTGAAATCTATTTAACGTTTATATTTAATAAAATAATCTAAAATGCAGTAATTTTAACAATGCTACACAATAAGTGTCGTTATTTAGCCGTTATATTTCTAATGTCATAATAAATGGAGTATACGTACTCTATTGTTTAGTTTATATGTTAAAAATCTAGCCACTACCAATATTTTAACCAGACTAAACTTTGTTTTCCTAAAAAAATGTTTTTCTTTTCGATTAACTTTTTGGTACTAAAAATAAATACTTATGATTATGAATGGGTTGCTTATGTTTAATTAAACTAATCGAAATTTTATCTACAATAATCAAATGAGATTAATATGATCTTAAAAGGACACTGGGCGGAACTGGCATATGGCTTAATGGCGATACGGTTATGGTATTTATGTAGGGATAATGAGAGTAACAATAGCCTTAACGAAGACGAGAGTAACTCGTTCTTCCTGTCATTGTGATATTATTTTACCTCGGAGATATTTAAGGTCAAAGCATTTTTTGACTTTTTTTTACGAAAACGTACTTGAAATGTTATAACTTAACAGTTGAAATACTCCTACGATCTCTGCACCGTTGTATGCAACCATAAGCACAATGTTTTACGTGTGTTACATTGTCCTTTCACACCATGAACAAAAGTCTGTTCCCAGTTCCATTATCTTTGCGCAACGTTACTTAGTTTGATATGCAGAATGCGTAGATGATAGCTTCGTAATAGGTCTTTTTACACCCTATAAAAACCCTTGTGTGGCCTTGTGCACGATGGTATAAATGATGTATCCCTACAGAAATACCATAACTGTCTTGCAATTCGTCCATAGACTACTTCATATACAAATTTGTCCCGTCTCCTTTTAGTCTTGTTTTAGAACTTAATTGTTTGTAAATCTTCTTTTTTGACTAAATTGTTTCTTGTGATATTTTTGTGTTCACTCTTTTTTACTAAATCAAGTCAAATGTATTATGATTCAATATCTTCGGTGCATGTTGAAGAAAACTTTACTTTTCAATACAGCCTTGTATCACAATAATTGCTTTATATTTCAACATAAAAGTCAAGTAATATTTAAGTAAATAAAAATGTATTTTGTACGAAAAGAAACCATTATAAATTATTCTTCCTAGATAACCTAAAGACTGATTTTTGTTTAAATTTCTTTTCCACCTCCTATTTGAGTTTAGGCCAATAATGTAATTTGTAGATTTTAAATTCTGTTTTTATTTGTGACAAATTCTTTACTGTTAGCCCAATGCGAAAACATTTTCGAACCGACTTTCTAATTATCGTTTCACTATGTAACTATGTATATCTAAATTCTTTGTATCAATCTCATTGTAGGTATTAGATAATATATAACCCTTTGTGTATTTCAATCGATATTGTTGTTAAAAAAAACTTGTAACCCTGATGAAGATGGTAAAAAATGATTTTATTTGGTTTACTTGTGTAACATTATTTTTATTAGCAATTAAGTTTATATTTATTTGTTTAACTCTCCTAACATCGAATAGTGCCATTTATTTATTTGATAAATTTAAAAATGCATTGTATTATACTTAGTACAGAGGCCAGCACATCAAGCTACCCCAATCTGTCAAATTTCTTTGATAGTTTTTCAATTTATTACAAAGGAATAAGGTTTATATTCAATTGGGAAAATTTGACAGTTTGGGATAGCTTGACCTGCAGGCGACTGTACATACCTAATAACTTTTTTTTACCCAGTGATGGGATTACTGGCGTCTGTCATCGTCATATTTTCTGTTAACTAATGAATAGCATGTCCAGGCAAGGTTTATTATAGCTGGTTTACACGGACTTAGTAGCTAAGTGCTTAGTACTTGTCACTAATACTAAGTCCCAATGTGTAAACTATGAGACTAGTGCTTAGTATTAGTGTTTGTGGATAGTGCAAGTAAATAAAAATCGATCCTATTTATTAAGCGACAAGTCGATACCTGACCGCGTGTTGTCGCTTGCTGACCTTGTGTAAACAGCTCGACAAGGTAGTTAGTGACAACTTGTACCGGGAAATGAAAACACATGTTTGTTTGTTGACGTATTTTATATAGGGTGACTGGTAATTATTGACCGATATTTAAACACATGATTGTACTCATCATTATGAATAACTTTTACTATGGGACCAAAACTGAAATCGCGAAAAAAAAACAGCTGTTCCCTACATTTATGTTCGCATAAGTCGTCAAAATGTAGGGAACACCTGATTTTTTATTGTGATTTCGGGTTTGGTCCCATAGTAAAAGTTATTCATAATGATGAGTACAATAATGTGTTTAAATATCGGTCACTAATTACCAGTCACCCTATATATGTTTAAACACACTGCACATCAGGCGGCGTCGTTCCATTTAGTATGTCTGGTCACTAATACCTTCTACTAGCTCCAGCGTGTTAACGGTTACTTCTCACTTGTCATATTGGGGCTTAGCGATGTGACAAGTACTACGCACTTAGCTACTAAGCCCGTGTAAACCAGCCATTATGCGCGTATCTTACGCAGGCTAGGCCGCTAACCAAAAGCGAGCGTCACGTTCATATGTCACTTTTTTTTTCGGACAACTGGAAGGTCCGGAAGGCGCTCTTTGGCGGTGCGGCCACACGTTTCGGCTCGCTGAACAAAAAGTGACATATGAACGTGAGGATCGAATGCAAAAACAATGCACCGCGAGTGTGTGAACACTTGCGTAGTAACGCGCGTAAAAGCCTTGTCCGGACGGTATGCAGTTACGAACTGGTGTTTGTACACGACACAACGCAAGCACGGTGCAAGTATGTGCCTACCTAATATTTTATTTAATAAGGTTATGACATAAAATATTAGGAATGCAAACACTAACGTAGGTACGGAACGTGCCTGAAATTGCCAAATGTATAATTATACAATAAAGGATTCGAAAATTTGGAGCACCATACAGATTTGAACGTAATTTCAAGTTCTATCTTTATAAAATTCAGTTTAATGTATAAAGGCAAAGTATATAATCTACATTACTTTTGTGTAAACTTATAGTCATACCGCTTCCACATTGTTCGTTTATAATGACGTGTGCCAAATTATTTTAAAAAGTATTTCGGCTTATATAATTTTTGTAATTTCTCTTATTGTAGTTACTTTGGGCCTTAGTCAAAATATTTCAAGGATTCCATTAAATAATTTATAGTGGTAGAAGACATATGAAACATTTACCAAGCGAGCTAACCGGTTCATATTTCCATTACCCATTAGTGTTAGATTTCCCTATTTATTGTACCTATTATAAAGTTTAAAATTCGGTTAGATCGAATTCACAACTTTTCTCAATATCTTCCTACTCAGTCATAAAATAAAGCTAGTTACTCAACATCGTTTTCGATCTAACCGTATAGTTATAGAATTAACTTCTTTAAACATTTTATACTTTATTAAATCTTTATAAAGGTGTGATGCTTAATGAACTATGCCCATGCTCAGAATCTTTGAAATTATTTCACTATTTTTGTAATAAAAATCTTATTACTTATAAAAATAATGCATTTATTGTTAACGAATTTATTTTGTGTTATTTTAGTAATAAATCCCACTGTTATTATTTTTAATACTTGTTGTAAAGTACGTAGCGAATCACTTCGATATTGTACAATATGAATTGGTTATAAAGGAGCCTTAAACTAGATGTAATAAAACATTATCTTTATTCTTTGTTTTTATTTGACGTTTGATCGTTGCGAATCACGAACGCACCATAATAGCGTTTATGTCATTGAGGTAAGGTTTACAGGCGAGCTAGCCTGACTTGCATTTGCAAGTTTTTATCGGAGTCGTCGTAGTAGGTACCTAATGGTAGCCACACACACTCACACACGTCACGATTTTGAGAGGTGTGCGAGATAGAGCGCGCGAGGTGTAGTTTACCCTATCGCGACAATGTGGCCACGTCAATCACAAATGGCCACAGGTTTTATGCAAAATCCAAAACTCCGCTCGCGAAGCTATGCATCATGATAATGTTTCCCCACAGGTAATGATGCTGGTCCATGGTGGTGCGCAGCGTTCGGTAACTTTTATTGGGAGGAGTGTGCAAGCACTTTGATTGCGGCTAATAAAAGTAAAAGCGAGCTCATAATCATTCCTGCATGATTCCTTACTTGCTCTTACACACCAAAACTGCATCATACAAAAATAAGTGAGGTGCTCCTGCGTCAAGACAAATAATTGTACAGTCTCTTTTTTTCAAAGTCGGTGAAATAAGGTCTAAAATCTAGACCAAAAGGCATTTTCGGATAGTATGTAAATAAATTTTTCAAGTACAGAGGCCAGCACATAAAGCTACCCCAATCTGTCAAATTTCTTTGAGTTTTCAACTTTATCACAAGGGAATAAGGTTTATGTTCAATTGGGAAAATTTGACAGTTTGGGATAGCTTGACCTGCTGGCGACTGTACCTGGGCTTGTTGTTTCGGTCAAACGCGTTTCAATCAAGAATATCTAAGAGTCCATAACGCTGATCAAACAATTACAAGGCAGCAAACTATTACTTCATTAATAAATGCGATATCGGCTTGTGATCTATTTTACGACTTCACTCGGCCTTGTCTAATAAGCACCTTGTTACTTTGTTACAAAACATCACTGCTTTAGATCGACTAAAGCGAGGAAATAGCGAATATAACAAAATGAAACTGGATTTTTCTGTTGTATCGAATAAATACTAAATAAAACTAACTTGTGAATTTTGTGAACTAAAAATGTTTTTATTGCCAGGAAGATGTCTACAAAAAGGGTAGAAACCATAGAAATCTAAGAGCGTGACTTTTTTCGTCTAGCAAGCCAAGTTGATCATTCGAGGAGTTTCTGAACGGAAAATAATATTAATTAGAACATCGTTTCTGATCGCGTTCACTAACTGTCATTTTTCATTATCATGGCGGAGGACGAGGATGGTGTTTCGAATAAGAATTCGCCTCAAAATACGAATAACGGAGGACCCTTGCAGGAAAACGAACAAAATGCAGCGAAACCAGACTTAGGTATCGAAGAAGCAAAGTACAATAGTAATGAAAATGGTGACGCATCGCTTACGGAGGCGAAAAGTTCTACTTCCAGTGAGTTTACGAAGTTGTTTTTTGTCCTAAATATAAAGGCATTCCTCGTCGACTGTTCGTTTTTCTTGCAGAGTCTACGGGGGCGACGCGGAAAGATGAGAACCCGTTTTCGTTTCGGCATTTTTTGAAGCGGGATCTCTCGTTGCCGGGTAACTCGACGTACGAAAACACAGGCGCTCGTCCGAAAGTGTACGCGAACACCGTACAGCACTCGCCGACCAAGATAGACGTTCACGCGGACTCGAGGCGGGACAAGCCCCGCTCGAGTGACTCCCAAGCCAAAGAGAAGACTAGCGACGGCAGCAGCCATCGTATAAGTGACAACACATCCTCAAGTAGTTCCGTAGAAATACCTTTTAGTGTAGTGGATAACTCTGATTCTAAGCATAACTTTTACGCGGACAATAATGACGTGCCCTTTTATCACAGACCGAATTTGGCTTCAGAGCCTCTAGGGATGCCCTCATTGCCAGATTTTGTGCAAGACCACATATTAGTGGAGCAGGCATATTTGAACTTTAATGGTCCAATATCTGTTGATTTGGAGAACCTACCGGACTTTACATTTAATACTAGTTTCAATGCGGGATCCTCTTCCTCTTTGGGTAGGCGGAATAACAGTAATTATGGTGGAAGGGGTTATGATTATGAAGCGTATATGGGAGCAGCATCAACCTCTGATGCTGGCCAGGCTGGCAGTGGGATGCCGCTGGACTTGCCGGTAGGCTCTGAGGCGGCAGGACCTGCCCTGCCCTTGGACCTGCCGCCACACCTGAGTCTAGATCTGACAGAGTCTGTGAACCCTGCAGACAGGAGGAATGTGTCTCCAAGAAGTACTTTCCCGTTGGATCTCCCTCCCAATGCTGGTGAGTTTAATCTTTACATATTTTAATTAAATAAAACTACTTTAGTTGTGTAAATCCATGGTGCATTAGAATATTTAACTAACTTGTAGGGATGATGAAGATTGGATTGATTCCTCACTTGGATAGTTAAAGTCTGCTGAGGAAATGCACCTGCACCTATACCTGCTATAATCACCTGCATTAGCAGTCCACCAAGAGTGGTTGAAAATTTGGTTTAAATTTGTCTAGAAGTCATGGGCATAATGGTCTATTTCTTGTTTTCTTCTCTCATTATTATCCATACATACATACTTAGCCTATAACGCTATTCCCACTGCTGGGACACAGGCCTCCTCTCAGTGAGAGGGAGTGGGCCGTAATCCACCACACGGGCCCAATGCGGGTTGGTAGATGTCACATGTCTTCGAATTTTTGGTTCTAGGACATGCCGGTTTCATCACAATGTTTTCCTTCACCGTTTTAACAGCAGTGGTGATGAAATTATTAACACAAATTAATGCGCCTGGCTGGGTTCAAACGCACGACTAAACAACTCGTAAGTCACGGCCGTTACCACTGGGCCACCACTGCTCTCCACTACACTACACTACTATCCATACACAGGCATTTTTATTACAATATCATTACAATATAAAACAAAAATTAGTTTGTGAATGTCACATTATAAACAAATTATTTCTTTGTTTATCCATTACAAACTTGTATCACCCGCATAAGTCTTGATCCCGTGAGAATATTGGGATAAAAGTATATGTCTTAATCTAGGTCAGGTTCTCGTACCCATGATCCAAACTTGTTTAGCCATTATAGAGTGGAAGGTTAACAAACAAACATCTCTTTTATTATTACATTACGATGAACAGCTATTCGTTTTGACCCGAAGCTTATAATAAATTAGTAAACAAAAGAATTGCAAGAGAGTTGTTTCTAATTCTATGTACATAATGCAAAACTTTCTTACACTGTTGTACAAACTACATGTACTTATACTTAATATACAGTTGTTGTCTAATTAAGAATGATTTGATGTTCCAGATTTTTTTATCTAAATCATGTCATGTGTAGTTGTGTTCCTTCTTAGAATCAATCCTTTTTAACCCCTGGCGCAAAAACGACGAAGTTTTATAAGTTTGACGTGTCTGTGTGTGGGTGGGGATCAAAACTGGTTGAGCAGTTTGAAGATTACCAGCTCGTTTCTGGTTGATGAAGGGATTTGAGCATCTTCCACAGGTCTGATGAAGTCAAAATTTGGTGTTTTATTACTTCAATGGTATTAGACAAACAAAGTAACCTTGAACTGATGCTGGAGCAACACCTGGAATTTCCAGGCTATCCATGTTACTCACCAACAAACAACAGAAGTATCGTGTTTGGGCTCATTGAAAAGGTCAAAGTCAAAGTATTTATTCGTGTGATATATGGTGGTCTCAATGAATAGGTGTAGATAAATGGTGATCAGGACAGGAATGAGGATAAATTAGTAACAAACTTCGGTTTAAAAAGCAGAAATAAAAGTTAAATTAAAAATTTTAAAAACCCCTGACCCAAACAAAAACTCTCAAGTGTTTTTTTTTTGTGTTTTTACTTTTTTGTTTTTCTCGCGAAGTTTTCCCTTGTAGGTTTATCTCAAATTATTTTTTCCATTGTGTTATTGTTTTCATTTATGAAGCAATCACCTAAAGATTTTTACAGCACTAAATGGCGCCAAAATTATACAAATAGTGACTCATAACCACAGAGCCACAGTGTGTAGTTCTCTATTTAAATTTGAATTAAAAAAATAACTATTCAATATGTGACCTGCCAGTAATTAGTAATACTAGGTTCAAATCGAATGTATAAAGATTATCTATTTATTTTTTAGCCAATCATGTGTATCAACGAATGTACCGCTAGTATAGAAAAGTTTTGCGATACCGAGAGAAATACAAAAAAATACATGCAATTAGATAAACTTGTTAGTTAATGAAAAATCTTCCCTTTAAATAAGTGTTCTTAATTATATGACCACCACTGTATCTAATACCTTTAAACGAGCAATTCTTGTACATATATATAATCTGAATCTCGGAAACGGCTCCAACGATTTCATGAAATTTAGTATGCAGGGGTCTTTCGGGGGCGATAAATCGATCTAGCTAGGTTTCATTTTTAGGAAACGTCAAAAAAAAAAAAACCATCCAGATATTCTTTATAAACTACAGAATGCCTTATAAAGTGAATGTGCGTTATAAATAATAATATGAGGGTAGAATCTATCATTTTACGTAATGTTATTTAAAATTGATTTAGCAGTTTATCCATGATGGCATGTAATTTAATTGCATTTATAATTTGAGCCACCGAAAAATTTACTAGGGAAAACAATAAAGCCAATAGCGTTATGGTAAACTGCAAAATGTTCCGTGTGGTGTCGGACGTAAAAGAATAGCACCATCCCATTTCTTCCCGTGGGTGTCGTAGAAGGCGACTAAGGGGCTTACCAGAGAATGGGCAGCGGAGTTCCCTATGCATTTTACCACCATACTGCGATCGCCAACCCGCCTGCCAAGCGTGGCGATTATGGCAAACTCCTCCCCGTTTGGAGGAGGCTTATGTCCAGCAGTGGACGTCTTCGGCTGAAATGATGATGATGAAACGGCAAAATTCCAAATAAAAAAAAGAACTAAATACGATCTGCAGCAATAAGATATATTTATTTATAGAATTGTAATCAAAACAATCATCAATACATCTCTTTTAGTTCGTAATACTCTATTCAATAGGCTATTATGAACTAAGAGAGATGATTCAATAGCCTATGAATGACTATTTCATGAGATCATGACATTTGGGGCCACTTCTAACTTACCGAGTTGTATTCCTGAATCTAATGATTTTCTGTATAAATAAATCAAATTAAAGTTTCTGTTTGTGACATTAAAATAACAGCTTTTTACTAAATGCGAAAGTTTTATTCGGCACCTACAGCAAAAAACAAATTTTGTCGGTCTGTTGCTTCCGGCTAATATCCGAAACGGCTCGACCGATTCTGACGAGACCTTCATTGGCTGATAGCTGATTTTATAAGGATTAAAATAGACTACTTTTTGTCACAATTCCACGTTCTCGTGGGATAATTTCCTCCTTCCATGCGGGAGAAATCTTCGTCACAGATAACTAATTCTTTATAGCCATATCTATTATTGTCGTGAACGGCGAATCGCATTTTATCACCGGCCAGTGTCCTGCAAATTGAAAAAAACAAAGAAAATTTTAAATTCGTGGGCTACATTAACGTATCTTCCATAACTAATTCCGTGTTGTTTACAACAAATAAGTTAATTGGAACAAATTGAAATGGTAGAGTGGGGCTGTTTTTGTAAGGAATATCTAAAAGGGAATCCTTATGGCCAATAATTAATCAGATTTACAATCGTAGAAAGACATGTGAAACTCTGAACTATTATTAATACTAGGACTTTTATTTATTTATCCACTATTTACTCTGATATTTATTTAAATACCTATTGACTAGGTACTAAATATTCCTTGACATTTAAAATACGGTTAAAATGATTTTCCAATTTAATAATTTCCATTTTTTTCCATTAAAATCCATTTTAATATTAATTGTTAAGTATTTTGAAAGTATGTTGTAATTTATGTGTAAATCTTGCATGCCCTTGTGACGGCAGAGCATGTAATATAATTGTAATTTAACAATTAGCACATAATACTGTGTATTGGTATTCATTATACGTTGGTTCATTTCTCTTGAACTTCGACTGTTATACGTACAATGCTAACAAATAAATTAACATGGCTAATAATTTTATTTCGTACGTAACAACGTGGCTGTATTCCAGTATAAATTCCACACACATCACGACACTTACCCGCGTGGTTAGGCAAACGTGAATAACTACAGTATACCCACATGTCACCAGTTATGTTTTAACTCCCATGTAATAGGGGGCCGGCCTTTTGCCATTAACGTGGTTGCTTCTGAGAAATTCCAGGTGGAAAACACTTTGCCCGACTCGGGAATCTAACCCAGGAGCTCATGCTTCAGTAGCGCTAGCGACCGCTAGACCCACGAAGATGTCCACACATTTTGCCATTATTGTGGTATATAATAATACAATGTAAGAAAAATTCAGTCACAAAATACTAGGTTTGGTCGCGACATCGCCCACGTGGAGTTGGGAAATTAGCCCATGGGATCGTACTATAGCCTGACCGATACCGCTGTACCGCGCCTTACGTATGGGCGCGGCGAGGCGGGGGAACAGAGCAGGCCGCTGATTCGTCAGTGCAAGCCGCTCATTCGTCAGTGCAAGCCGCTCATTCGTCACCACTCACAGCGTCCCGTCCCCCGCCTCGCCGCGCATACCTAAGGCGCGGTACAGCGGTATCGGTCAGGCTATATTTAATTATAATCATTGCTTTGTTTCTTTTTTTGTTTAATTGTTTTTTTTTATATAATGCCAATAAATGCATTCATTGCCAATAATAGCAGTGGTGGCCCAGTGGTATCGGCCCCGACTTACGAGTTGCAGGTCGTGAGTTCAAACCCAGGCAGGCCCTTTACATTTCAGCACCACTCTCAAAACGGTGAAGGAAAACATCGTGAGGAAACCGGCATGTCCTAGAACCAAAAAGTTCGAAGAAATGTGACATCTACCAACCCGCATTGGAACCGCGTGGTGGATTATGGCACACTCCCTCTTCCACTCACAGGGAGTAGGCCTGTGTCCCAGCAGTGGGAATATTATAGGCTGATTATAAAAACGCATTTTTCTTTCTTCTACAACCGGGACAAAAAGATAATAATACAATCATTTTATTTATTAACAAATTTGGGTACCTACAATACAACTCGTTTAACCTAAACAAAAATGCAATGTACAAAGTTTTGGTTATTAAAAAGATAGAGTAAAATGTATGTGACTTACTTAATGAAAAAAGTGCAACATATGGTTGAGATCAAATTGTACAGAATGCAGTCATTAGGATCGACTGAACTAGGGGACTCTACTGAAACGGAACAGACGTGCATCCCGTGCAGGATAGACGGACTATTAAACTTAAATTATCCCTTCTCTCCCCTTACACAGTTTTTCACCAGCTGTTTGTGTTTAAAACATTGAAAGAGACAAAAAAAAAATGTATGAAAGGTTATTTCCTATAGCTTCAAGAAGTTTTTAGTGTTTGTTTTTTGATTATTGGTTTTACGATGATTATCATGATCCACGTATTAAATAGGTTTCTCAGAGTCATATATCATGACATGAGTTCATTGCCAATACTGCAACAGCGGGACCAGGGTCGAACTCACGTCCTTTGCGAATGTGTACCTTAAGGCTGCTCTCTCGAAAAATGGTTGAAAACAGCATGCAGATGAAACCACTTTTCGTCGGCATTTACAAAGAAATTACATTTGAAAAAAATTGGTAGTAATCTACATAATATGTTACGTCATTTGGTTTAGGCATAACTTCTCTATGGGTATCACATAATAAGAAAAAAAAACGCCAAATCACCTCCAAATCGTTGAGATGAAACCATTTTACTCCCTCATTTTTTAACAAAAGAGTAAAAAAAAAATATCTGCTGCTTTGCAATATAAGGAAAAATAATTTGGTTTTGTTACTTTTTACAAATATGTATTATTTTTGTTATAATAAAATAAAAATGCAACCGATTAAAGACTGCGGCTACATCACCCCGCACTCGCCCACAAATTCAGTGCGGGGCGCATCGTGTTGCTAGGTGGACGTGTGTCACATTGCGAGAGCTCAGCACTACGTAATAAAATCGTAAATTTTACTGCAAAAAATTGAATTTTGTGAATAGTGGAGTTGGTTGATGTGTTTTTAAATTGTTTTATAGTAATATTTATTGTACAGTTTTATAGGTGTTTAAATTTAGTTTGTAAAACATGGGGAATAAACAGAAACGAATGAAGAGAGGTGTAAAAAAATACTTCAAACAAAAAGGTTTACATTTATCAAGGTAAGTGTAAAGTTTTATCTACATAATTCATTAAACACTATAGCTTTAGTTACCTTTCATAAAAGTAGATAGGTACTGTTTATCAAATTCCTATATTCAAACAAAGTCGTAAGTATAACGCTTGTGTGTCATAGAGTAGTGAATGATCACAGAAGGTCCACGTCCACGCAATGAATTTCAGTCTATATAATTATTTTTTGTGACATGTTTTATTTTATTGCAGATTTTGTTCAGCTACAACTAC
Organism: Polymixis flavicincta; assembly: GCA_949987655.1. Lineage (NCBI taxonomy): Eukaryota > Metazoa > Arthropoda > Insecta > Lepidoptera > Noctuidae > Polymixis > Polymixis flavicincta. The sequence goes on along the minus strand of OX465189.1, from coordinate 3,379,779 downwards.
AGGCGAAAACATTGCCAACACTGAAAATGCTCCTGAAGTAGGTATTAATTATGATTATAGGTTAGGTAATTGCTAGCAATTGGTTTATTTATTGATTACTGACGTAATTATTTTCAATAGTAAATATATATAAATAAATAATAATAGACTCATTTATATATTCATTATCACTTTTTATTATTATCTATGCGAGCTAAAGTGGGTTAATATAATAATACATACATTAACATTTTTTTTTAGGAATGTTTTGGTGAGATCAATCAAATAAAAAATTCACTACATATATCTAGTGAATCAGTAAGTTCCATCAGAGAAGTTGAAGGTGATTCCATTGATTTGGATGTGAATGTGAGTGTTTTTTTTTTTACAAATGATGCATTATTGTTAACCGACATCAAAAAGAAGGAGGTTATCAATTCGGTATGTTTATATTTTTTATGTATGTTCGGGCATAACTGCGTCATATTTGCAAAATTTTTTTTTGTTCGAAAGGGGTTTATTCCAAATTGGTCCTATTTAAATTTCATATAGATCTGATGATGAGTTTCGGAGACAGACAACGGAATTCTTAAAAAATGGCAGCAAATCAACAGCGATTGCTACTATCGCATAAATATGCATTGTTTTGATTTGATTGACTTTGAGAATACCCCAAGGATGATAGAAGTTCAAATTGGTGTGGGATAGGACCTATAACTAAAATGTGTAAAATAAAAACTTTTATAAAAAAAATACATACAGTCGAACATTTATAACGGTCTCCTTTTTGGAAGTCGGTTAAAAAGCAACCGACTTCCGAAAAATAACTTTTTTTTCGCAAGTCAGTGTCTTTGGACATGTATTATTATTTCTTGTTTAAGTTTTAGTTAAGTTATAGTTTACGTTTTTTTGGCGGTGGCAAAAAATTCAAATACAGATCCAAAGACACTGACTCCCGAAGTTAAAGTTATTTTTCACTCTGTAGTGTTTTTTTGGAAATCGGTTGTTTTTTTCTATTAGTATATTTTTATTTTACTAGTAAATATTTCAATACTGCCTTCATTTTAGGAACAATACGATTTGGGCATTCAATTTTAGCATTGAATTTAATTTTAGCTCAAAATCATATTATGTATTTACAGGTGGACACGGCCGAATCTTCTAAGAAAGTATTTCAACTTGAAGGGCGAAGAATCCTCAATTTGAAAACATTTTATTCAAAATTGCAAGAGGTGTCTTCGCATGGACCTTTCAATTGTGGTCTTGGTAGCGTGGAAATGGTTTCTGAAAAACTAACTGGTTATAAATCAACTTTTACGCTTCAATGCAAATTATGCAACATGAAATTTTGCATCTCCAGTGATGAAAGTAGCGAAATGGACATCAATAATTGTGCAGTGTTAGGGACAGTAGCAATTGGTTGTGGTCATTCACAACTCCAAGAGCTATCTGCCTCTTTAGATTTGCCTACAATATCTCTTAAAATGTACCAAAAATGCCATGAGAACATATCCAATATGTGGGAAAAGATTTCAGTAAAAACAATGAATGATGCCGCGAAAGAAGAACGAGAGTTAGCCCTACTGCAAGGTAGTATAGATGAAAATGGTGTATCTATTATTGATGTTATTGTCGACGGTTGTTGGAGTAAACGCACCTATAGAAAAAATTACTCTGCATTATCAGGAGCAGCAGTCATTATTGGAAAAAAAACAGGGAAAATTCTGTTCATTGGTGTAAAAAATAAATACTGTTGCATTTGCGCACAGGCAGAGTATAAAAAAGTGATACCTCGTGAACACAAATGTTTTAAAAACTATACGGGTCCTTCAACAGGAATGGAGTCATCTATACTTGTTGAAGGATTTAAATGTTCCATTGACATGCACGAGCTGATTTATGGAAGGATGATAAGTGATGGAGATTCCGCCACATATTCCAAAATCCTTCAAACTCGTCCATACTGCAATACAACAGTACAAAAAATCGAGTGCAAAAATCACATAATGCGAAATTTATGTAATAAGCTATCACAATTGAAAACTGACACCAAGTATCCTCTGCGTTACAGAAAAAATATTACAGATAAAAAAATTAAGGGAATTAGATTTTCAATACAAAAGGCAATTGAAAAGCTAACATCTGATTTAGAAACTGAGAAACGAGCGCACGTTGAACTTCTTTATAACGATATATTGCTGGCTCATATACATGCCTTTGGTGACCATAGTTCTTGCAAAAAATATTTCTGCAATAAACCTAATACGGAAGACACTAGCGATGATGAATTTAGGACAAGCACTCTTTGGAGCAAAATTTGCCAAATTATGTCATACGTTGCCTCTCACGCACCCAGTCTCATACATAATGTGGAAAGTAATAAAGCTGAAAGTTACAATAGCATAATCGCTAAACTAGTTGGCGGAAAACGTATAAATTACAGCCTAAAAGGTGGATATGAAAACAGATGCAAAGGTGCCGCAATATCCTATAACACTCGTGCATTATTATCAACGACTTATAAATATGCCACCGGAAAAAGTCCTAAAGGAAAAGTGAAGCTGCTTGAGCAAAGAAGGTTACTGAAAAAGAAATACTGTAAAACAAAAGTCGTGAGAAAAAGGAATAGATTATTATTTAGCAAAGGGGAAGATGTTAATTACGGTGAAAATTGTGCTAGAGAGGATATAGTTCCAGAAATAATGGAGAGAGAAAAAAATACTTTCATCAATAATTTAAAGAAAAGCAAAGAAGAAAGAGAAAAAATTGAAAAAGAGACTATTTTACAAAGTTTATGCAGTGAATGGCTGGAATTGAGAAGAAAACTGTTAACAGCCTCAAACTTCGGCCGAATTATAAAAAGGCGTTCAAATATCAGTTGTAGTAACCTAGTGAAAGATTTACTATATAAAGATAGCATTAGCCACGTTAAATCAATAAAACATGGCACTGAAAATGAAAAAAATGCTCTTGATCAAATTTCAAAAGACACTGGATTAGATATACAACCATGCGGTTTATTTATCGACGACGAATTACCTTATTTAGGCGCTACTCCTGACGGTATATGTGTCGAGGAGAACATGGTAGTAGAAATTAAATGCCCTGTTGCAGCTCACCAACTAAGCTTTACCGAAGCAGTTACTAAAAAAAAAATACCGTTTTATAAAACTGATAAAACTGGTACAGTTATAATTAATACCAATCATAATTGGTATTACCAAATTCAGGGCCAGCTTCACATAACTAAAAAACCAAGATGCCTTTTTGGACTATGGCTGGGTGAAAATATTCCCATGAAAATAGATGTAATTGAAAAAGACGACAATTTCTGGAGAGACGTAATGGAAAATAAATTAAGTAGGTTTTATTTGGATTGCATACTACCGGAACTTATTGATCCAAGATATACAAGAAAAATGGAAATTAGAGACCCTATTTATATACAAAAAGCTGTGGAAGAAACCGCAAATAAACCCAAATTAGCCAAAAAAAGAAAAAAAAAAGATTTAAACCAAAATAAAAAAGAAAATGAATTACAAAAAGACGATATGCAAGAGAAAGAAGAAAATGACAAAGATAAGGAAATAGAACGAAAAAAAGAAAAAGAGATGGAAGAGAAAAATGAAGAAAACGAGATCGAAGAAGGAAACAAAGAAAACATAGAACAAGATTTTGTCTGGATGTCAAAATTTCCAAAAGTAAATATATGTGAACACGGAGAAATAAGTGATGATGAAGAAGCCCAACCGAGCAAAAAAATAAAAATATTTGGTGAAAGAAAATTAAATTTTAGTGAGTTTTAGTTGTAATCCATTTGTTTATAAAAAAATATACAAATAATATGACAAACACTAGTGTTAATTATACTACCTACCCTACCTATATACCTACCTACCCTAGTTACCTACGCTACCTACCTACCTACCTTTTTTCTCGTCCTTAAAACCTTCCTCAGACTTCAACGAATATTTGAAAAAAAAAATTAGCTGAATTGGTCTAGCCATTCTTGAGTTTTGCGCTTAGCAACACATTTAACTGTTCATTTTGATTTATATATAATTTAGCTAAAAAGATACATCAAGTCGTTTACCTCATGTTTCAAGTCAGGCTGATTTATGCTAAAGGTATAGTTAAACAATTTTACTAACAATAGCTCGAAAAGAACATCCATAATCAATAGATAATAAATAAAAACAAAACTGAACCAGTTTATATGCGGTATACATAAAAATTAATTTAACTTTCACTATGACTTGACCTTCTGTGATTTCGATACTCTGTGACGATACTAGGCAAAGCGACGCGTGATGTCGGCGTGGGCCGCGCCGTTCCTTTTATGTTGCATGCGGGTAGCGGAGTGGCGCGGAGAGGGGTCGTTAGCTCCGCCCAAATGCTGAAGGTCCTTAGCGTGTACATAAGCCTTAACCACTATCATTAACATGCTTTTTATTAGGTTCACCTGTATGTTTGTTTGTTTCTAAGCATGCTCGTAACCGACTCCTTTGGACTTCATTTTGACCCACGTCAAACGGTCAAATTTCATTTAAACTTTGCAGACTTATCGAGGACTGATGACAGTTCAATAATTTCAAAAAATATAATAAAATAACACATTTTTCTAGTTAGCAGAACTAAAAAATAGAAAATAAATAATAGATTAAAAAATCTAAAAATACGTTTTAAAAAACCAAACTCTAAAACTAAACCCTTTTAAAACAATCTAAAGTTATTATAAAAGTACGGGAGACATTCGGGTATGGTTTGATTCCCAGTTCGGTCTATGCGTTACTAGGTTTTCCACCAGGGATTTCCTAGAAGCAGTCCGGACATTCGATTTAGGCCTGGCTCATCTCCTATATTTAAACATAACTGGCGAAATCATGGCTACATCCTTCTCACCTACCCGGACGAATACAAGAGTAATGTCAGTGATAAGTGATAAGTAATATTCAGGATGGCAGGGACTTCGACGCGTTAACTGTGACCATTCATAGAAAAAAAGAGAAAAGGTACACACGGCTACACATGTATGGAAATCCAGTGCGAGATCAGCTTATACTGGAAATGTATATCTTGATGTGTAGCCGTGTGCACACGATTACCCCCTAGCGAATCAATTTACTGTCGGTAAAAAAAAAACTACTATTTCATAGAAAAGTGTTTTTTTTTTTTAATAACCGACGAAAAGTTTCAACGCTATAAAGTCTAGAATATCATCATGCTTAATTTTAGTTCAGTTTGCGCGTCAATATATGCTACCTTGGATATTATGGTCCATCTGCTAGTCTCAAATGACCGTTCACCTGCAACCTTGATGATCTGAGCAACACCTCTGAAGCCGCCATAAATGTGGCCATCTCCTGGGCCCAAACAGTATAAGAAACGAACATGTATTGGTGATACGAAAAAGAATGACTTATAATAATGGGTAATGATCATAGTGTGATGTTATGGAGTAGGAATGTATTTCAGGAGCGGAGTCCATGTGTCTGCCGGACTTCTTGCCGGTGCACCCTGGGCGCACGTCGCCGGAGCCCGAGCATCAAGACGAGCAGATGCAGCAGATCATGGCTGAGCTGGAACGGACCAGGTTTGTGCCGCCATGTTCGAAGACTATTATTCAAAAAAATCAAAATATTGAAAAATTGTGATGAAACGTCAGAAGCTGGTGCACGGTTCCAATTTGTCGCTTCTGGAGACGAGCCAGCAAGAAACTCCACGGTTACTCTTTTAAAAATAATTGTCTTTTACAATGTTTTCAAATTAAATAAGTACCAGGTACTTAGAGGAATGAAAATAAAGAATATAAAATCGTCTACAAATCTACTCTGTATACAGGATAAGTTTTTATCCAGTGCGCAAATTTTAACCATGAATTCAGCATATCATTCTAGAGCCCCTAGCGCAGAAATTTTTCGCCGGTTATACAAAAAAAAAAACTGTTGTTTCATAGAAAAGTGCAATACCTACGCGGTCAAAATGTATGGAACAGCTGTTTATTTTTTGTATAACCGGCGAAAAATTTCTGCGCTAGGGGCTCTAGAATGATATGCTGAATTCATGGTTAAAATTTGCGCACTGGATAAAAACTTATCCTGTAAGTATAGGTATTAAACTTTTATAATTTGCATTGTATCGTATTAATGGCAAGTGAGCATTGCTACCCAGGCACTTTCATAAGCACCCAATAATGTTCCCACTGCTGGGACATAGGCCTCCTCTCGGCGAGAGGGAGTGGGCCGTAGTTCGTAATCTACCATGTGGGCCCGTACAGCCACATGTCTTTGACTTTTGGTTCTAGGACATGCCGGTTTCCTCACGATGTTTTCCTAACCGTTTTTGAGAGCAGTGCCATAAAAGCGAAACACCTCGCTTGCATTTTCAACCCCCGGCGCTAAGTATTGCGTTTCCAGTGAGCGCAAAAAAAATAGCCTGTGGGTATTGGAGGGCTAATAATGTATAAGCGGTACTTCTATCTAGCTCAAATAAATGAAGGCCTCTACAAGACGTTACATTGTTATTTTAATGACATACAAGTACATTGCGTATTTCTTATTTTGTTGTATCAGCATAATTAACTTACAATTGACCTGTTTTGATCAAAATCTTTTTTAAGCTCAATTAATGTTTTTAACAATTGAATGTATTAATGTCTTGCAAATGAGGTACGTCAGAATGAAAAGCCCTCGAACTGTCATGGTACCCTTCGCCACATACAGAGTGTTAAGAGGCCCATCACCAAGCTGAAATCACGAAATTTTGTATCCTTAAGTAAATGATTGCGCTAATATCTGGAAATAAAATTCGGTTTTTTTTGACGTGACAACGTCTTATAATTCGATGGAGCCGGCTGCACGCACGAAAAAACATGACTCATGCGGCGTTACCTCGCTCTGAGGCGTTCCATTTAAGGCTTGAAGTGCAAGCGAGAGCGCGGAACGAGCGACAAAGAGGCACAATCGGCCTCCGCGTTCAGCAGCGTTCGACATCAGTCTCTCTCCTACTTGAGTAAGCTATGCGTCTGCGTGGACAGCTGCTATACAATAATACAATAATAAACAATAGTATTATCTTATGACGTTGTCACGTTCCACTATCGTCAGTAAACCGACTTTACAGACAACCGATTTTTTTTAAATGCGTTGTTAGCCCAATTTTTCAGGAAGGGCCGTAGCGTGATGTTAAAATACCCTACGTATTTAAAATCACGCTACAGCCCTTGGGAGACCAGTCTAAAGAAAAGGTCAGGATCAGCGGTAAGCGAAAGCGGAGTAGGTAATATCACAAACATACAGTCGATGCGTTGAAATATATAATTACTAGATTCCGCCCGCGTGGAAGTCGGAAATTATCCCGCGAAAACGTACTACTGGGATAAAAAGTATCCTGTGTGTTAATCTAGGTTATAATCTATCTGTGTGCCAAATTTCATCCAAATACGTTCAGGCGTTTTTGCGTGAAAGAGTAACTACAAACTTTCGCGTTTATGATAATAAGGAAGGATGATTATTACCACATATTATATTCTTATAGAGGTGGTGAGATGTTGGAATTTGTCGGAGAAAATACGAAAATCACGCGAAGTCGCGGGAGAAGTGCTAGTCTTGGCTTATGGGCTATTAAATGTGTTTATGAGCCATCATATTAACCAACCATAATAACTTATATTCGTAAGAGGTTTCTACTTTTAACAGTTCAATCCGGATGTTCGCGGTATAATTATTCCGTTCGTATGCTCAATATTATTCGTGACATGACGCCGCCATTTCCTAAACCCGTGATATGATTGCTAATTTTTTTCTGTCGTATTGGCCACCTGTAGATGTGTATAATATGGTAAGGTGCAAGCTCCAGGAAACCCGCGAAATACAATTTTTTCTTACTTTTTTGCCCTTTGCAGGTCAGAGCCCGGTTGTACGTTGATTAATATATTATTCTCGACCGTAACCAGTATGTATTTACAGAATTATAGTTATTTTACAACATACAACCTGCTGAATGACCTGGAAATTGCAGGATATATAAGAATTTCGGGGGTAACCTGGCATTTCTACAGAATTTTGGGGGTAACCTGGCACTTCCACCTTTCCGACGTACCGATTTTGGCCAGGCGCCCCAATAACCTTGTAGCACTCTATTTCTGGGCAATGGAGAGGGCTATGCTTAGTTTCCCGCGTAATCGAATCAAAATTGAAGGGATCAGCAGGAGTACTAGCGTTACCGACATAGCCCGAATAATGGTCAAATCAAGTTAAGTGGCGAGCGTACATTGCTCGCAGAAAAGTTGGCTGATTGGGCCGAAAGGTTCTAGAGTGGCGACCGAAAAAGTAGTGAAGACTTTGTAAAGGTCGCAGGAATCCTCTGGATGCGAGAAGCGCAACCGCTCGATATCACGACGTTTGGGGGAACCTGGCTTGGAAGCACGTTTTTCTGTGGAGAAATTGTTGCGCCACTTCTTCCCAGCTAAAGCGTTAGGAAGTTCTGACGTTAAAAGGGTGCCGACTCTCAGCCTAGTTGAATAAATGACTAGATTTTTGATGATTCGATTTATAGATTTTTCAACACACTTGCTCATAAAATGGCTCTAATTTCACTGCAATTAGGCACATAATGACACCTATTATAAAACTGTGACTTTTTCATTACTATTATTCACTAGTGAGTTATAGAATTGTTTGAGTTGCTTTGTTCTTAGTGAGTTATAGGTTGTTTATTAATTGGTTGAGTTGCTTTGTTCTTAAAAACAACGATGATGATGATGATGATGATGATGATGATGGTGATGACGATGACGACGATGATGATGATGATGACGTTGACGATGACGATGACATGACGATAACGATGACGACGACGATGATGACGATGATGATGACTATGACGACGATGATGATGACGATGAATATGAAGATGACGATGACGATGACATGACGATAACGATGACGACGATTACGATGACGACGATGATGATGACGATGACCATGACGACGATGACGATAATAATAATAATAATAATTAATAGGATTATCCACCAGCAACTTGCTCTGAAATACAGCCTTGTGGAATCAGAAGTGCCGTACTACAGGTATGTGCCCGACCCAGTTCTCGAAAATGGGCATGTCACACTGTACTGGGATCGATCCATCATCACTGACAGGACTATTGTTGCCAATAAGCCTGATATAGTGGTGGTGGATCGACTAGAGCGGCGTACAATGATCGTTGATATAACGGTCCCGCATGACGGGAACCTCGTGAAAGCCGAGAAAGATAAACAAATCAAGTATCTTGACTTGGCTCGCGAGGTTGTCGACATGTGGGATGTGGACTCAGCGATCATTGTACCGATAGTCGTTTCAGCCAATGGCTTGATAGCCAAGAGCCTCGACCAACATCTGAGGAGGCTCTCGTTGGGCAGCTGGGTCAAGGGCTTGATCCAGAAAGCGGTACTCCTGGACACGGCTCGCATCGTTAGGAGGTTCCTCTCTCTGGAGCCCTGACCGCCGGTAGCTTGGACCTTGTTCCCGATACCGGTGGGCTACTATTTTTTATATTTTTAAATGTTTTTATATTTTTATAATAATATTTAAAAATGTAATTTATAAGTATATTTAATGGAATAAAGGAGATAATAATAATAATAAACTTTATTTTCAGAATCACTTCCATTTTGTTAGTAACAATGTAGACTTACAAACTAGTGTTAGTAACATTAATTCACACACACTAAGGAAGAAGCTGCGCGAGGCACGCCGATCCTGGGGACTGTCTACTTGACTGCGTGAAGTCGTATCCACCGCCCCAAGATCGGCGAGTCCCACCTATCAGCCAACGTACTAAGGATGGTATTGGGGCTGCCGCGAACACGGCGTAGCAGAGAAGCGCATCTCTTGCGCATGATGGCCGAAAAACTATCAACACCTGCGTCCGCAAACATGCCGGACGCGCTACAGAAACGCGGCAACCCCATCAACATCCGGAACGTGTTGTTATATTGTATGCGCAGGCCACTATATGCCCTTTGCGTAAAGTCCACCCACAGGCTGCACGTGTAAAAGGATTGGCAGTACGCTTTAAAAAGCGTCACCTTAACCTGGGCCGTACAACGTGCAAACCTGTGGGATTATGATGACGATGACATGACGATAACGATGACGATGACGACGATGTTGATGACGTTGACGATGACGATGACGACGATGACGATGACATGACGATGACGACGATGACGATGACAACCATGATGATGACAATGACGACGATGATGACGACGATGATGATGACGATGACGTTGACAATGACGATGATGACGATTACGATGACGATGACATGACGATAACGATGACGACGATGACGATGACGATTACGATGACGATGACGATCATGATGACATGACGATGACGATGATGATGACGATGACGATGATGATGATGATGATTTTGTAGTATTATTTTCTTCGCAAGTGTGTTGAAAAACGTCGTATGATACACGTGTGTATTGATGATTATCGTCCTCGGCTCTCTTAAGACCCTCGCCTAACGGCTCGGGTCTCAATGGCGCCTCAGCGATAATCACCAACGTTACACACTTGTACCATAATGTACTATTCCTTTTCATCTTATGATACGCAGATGTGAGTTATTCGCGGAGCGCTCCCGCCGCTCGCGCGTGGAGGAGGAGCTGTCGCAGGCGCGCTCCAGCAACGCGCTGCTGCGCGCCGAGGCGGCGGCCGCGCGCGCCGCCGAGGCACAGCTGCGCGCGCGCCGCGTGGACGCGCGCCGTGCCGAGCGCGGGTACGTGGGCCAGCTCGACGCGGCCGCGGACAGGGCCGAGACTAGTCTCACTGATGCCGCGGTTAGTACTTTAAATTCAGGCAAAACAAATATTACAAAATAAAATAAAATTTCACAATACTGCCACAGAAAAGAATAAAATTTCATTAAGAGAGTATAAATTTAAAATAAAAGAACAATTTCATTAAATTAATTTAAACATTTAATTTCATTAAACCAATTTACAGGCATTTTTTGTCAAAATTATCAAAAAATCTGTCAGACAAAAACATGAAGTAGTAGGTTCTTATGGAGAAGAGGGACAAGAAAATTCATGGAAAATCTTTTAAATCAAAAAATTACTACAAAGCATCATTGTTGTTGAAATTATACACATGAGAACAACGTAGAAAGATGTGCACGTTAAAAATAACAGTCAAGGCAGCTATGACAACAATCAGTATTATCAACAACATGTACCTAGCCTCCGCCCCGACCCTTGCTCCGCGCTGCTGAACCTGGTAGCTTTCAATTCGTCCCTAAATAATCTCGATCCAATCCAGCTTATTCCTTGCTGCCTCCTCCCAACTCCGCCCTAAGCCGAAGTCCTTACTCCACAAGGGGTGCCCTTACCATGAAGTCACTTATTTATAAGGTATTTGGTAAAGCAGCCGACTACCCCCAAAAAAAAACTGCCTAGACATTCCCCGACTATGTTGGGATCAACTTCTGCAGCTGAATACATACATGGTGTTTAAAAGGAGCGACTCCATAACCCAGGTTGTCAACCTTTCGGGCTTATGACTTCATATAAATTAAAAACGAAAATAAATGTGGAAGATAAATTATAGTAATTTTAGGAATTGCAAATAAACAATTGTGTTGCTGTGAACAAAACAAAGTTTATTTTTAAAATCACACCCAGATAAAAGTTTAGTATTTAAACTGTCAATTCCCTTTATAATTTTTATAACAATCCAATATTCACATTGTTTTCAATAAGCTTTTTCAATCCTCTTTGACAGCCATTTATAGAGCGCGCATATACTATGCTCCACAAATGAAATAGTATATTATGATACAAGTGAGCTAAGTTGCTCATTATACACGAGGCTGTGGGTTGCAGCCCGAGCCGTAGGCGAGGGCGTAAATCAGCCGAGTGTCTAGTGAGCAAGTTGCTCACGAGTTTCATACGCACTTTTTCAACACACTTGCGAGGAAAAAACAAACGTGTATTGCATAAATCGTTTTACCACACAGCAACAAATGCGTTCCAAACAAAATTTTAAAACTATGGGATATGGCACGCAGTTTTTTTTTTTTTGCACGCGCCAAATGTAAGGTGATTGATTACATATAGCCATACGGCCTACTTCAAAAATATCATTTTAGTGATAAAATGTAAATATTTTATAACAAATTATTGTGAATTAAAAATAATTTGATGATGATGATGAAATGTTTTTTCGTCTTAATTATGGACACATTTATTTATTCCAAAAATGTTAATGGATTTTCAGCGGCATGAAACCTCTTTGTTGTTACAAAAAAAAAACGATATTACCCGGTTAAATTGAAAATGCTCTGTTTACTCGCATATAATTTGCAGTTAGGTACTAACTTAACTTTGTATGGATAAATCTATTATGCACTAGTGCGTAATATTATTATGCACGCGTGTGTTATAGTTCGGTTTATGGCCCTAAGAACGATGTTATAAGTCTCACTTTACGAGCAAGTGTGTTGAAAATGAATAAAATTAATGCATTCATTTTCTTTACAAATGTTTACAGACTCGAGCTGCAGAGGCTGAATCAACGATAGCTAGATTGAAGAATCAAATTAAGAAATTGAAGGTTAGTCCATTCTCGATTTGTCATGAGATCTTCTGTAATGTGTCTAATTTCCGAGTGTCATAGGGTACACTTTTAACATAAACTATATTTATATATGGCGCTCGGCAATATTCTAGCTTCCCATTAGTAAAAGAAATTTCGGAATCAGATCAGTAGTTCTGAAGATTACCCTCTATATTCAAACTCACAAATTTTTCCTCCTTTTAAAATTATAATAACCGCGACGCAGTTTGCGTTAGTAGAATATGAAAGAATTCTTAATGTAGCCTGCAGGCTTAGGAAGACGTTTTCTACTTTACCGTAGAATAGAAATCCTTATCTACATTTCTCGGTTCAAAACTGTCAACTGTCTTCACGGAAACGTCATTTTTCTCTACTCTTCCGTCGACAAAACGCTTCTCTACGGTTCGCGTGCTAAGCCTGCTGGCTATGATTACCATAAACAGTGTTAGGTACTGGTAACTTTTTTATATCGAGCATCATGACGTGTTCTACAACCCTTTCACAGGATCGTGTGCAATAAGTATACAAGATATCATAGAAATACCGAATAATCTGAAAAGCGGTCAATTATAGTTTTTAATATAAACAACTTTTACTTTGGATCCAGCAAAAAAACTCAAAATATATCAGCTACTCCATAATATATATTGTTGTTCGCATAACGGGCTTGTGGCTAAGTAGCAATAGCTGCACGGGTCGATCGATCAGGTTAAGCTACTCTTGCCGCGGTTGGTTCGTGGATGGGTGACCATCTTTACATACCAAGACCCCTCCGTGCCTCGGAAAGCACGTTAAGCCGTTGGTCCCGGCTGTCATTTGTGGATCTTTAACAGTCGTTACGGATCGTCAGAAGCCCGAAAGTCTGACAACCAGTCTTACCAAGGGGTATCGTATTACCCAGTAACTGGGTTGTGGAGGTCAGATAGGCAGTCGCTCCATGTAAAATACTGGTATTCAGCTGCATCCGGTTACACTGGAAGCCGACCCCAACATAGCTGGGAAAAGGCTAGGCAGATGATGTTGTTCGCATAACTGGACAAAATTTATGGAGTGCTTATTGGTCTTGGGTTGTCCCCAATTTTAAAAGTTGTTCGTAATGATAAGTAAAATTACCTCTTTTTAGGCGTTTGGTTATATCAGTTACCCCTTATATAACTAACTGGAGTTGTGTGGAAATCTGTTATCATGGTTTTATGGATATGTGATGTGGAGGAATTTGAAAAATGTTGTGAGGAATGTTTTGGATATGAATGTTGATGGGAATAAAGTGTAGAAGAAGATCAAAAAAATGATAGATGAACTATGTTAAAGATGATATGGTTAGAAAGGGGTTGACTACCGAGATGGCGACTAATGACAATATTGTAAAATAATCGACTTGAATACGGGGCTTTTGGCCACATTGCATGTGTGCATTTTATTTCATAGTTTATTTTATTTTATGTAATGTGCGTTTTGTTTGTGCAGAATAAACATTTTTTCTTTCTTTTCTTTCTTTCTTAATGAGTATGGAAGAAATAGTCATGTTGCGCTGACCACAAATAAATAAAGATAAGTGTAGTAAATTATGAGAATAATTTCAAAAGCGTGTAACTTCACCATTTATCCAAAAAAAAAAATTACAAATCGTCTTAATCAGTAACATCTTCAAAATATTCATTTTCGAACCGACGAAAAAACAGAGGAGGTTACTCAATTCGACGCGTATATTTTTTTATTTTTTTTTATGTATGACCACGCATAATTTTTTCCAGAGTAGTCCGATTTTGATAATTCTTTTTTTATTGGAAAGGGTATACCTCGAAGTTGGTCCCATATAAATTTCGAAGAAAAATTCGAACCCTAAGGGTAAGAAAACAGGGGATGATTGATTGTTTACTCACAGATTTTAATACTGAGTCGTGTATTAAATCAAAAATTAAGCATGTAGTAATTAGTAGATTATAGCCACAAAAATTATAAAATAAAAACTTTTTAATAAAAAAATTAAACCGCCGAAAAACAGAAAAATAAAAAATAGTAAACTAGCTTTGTCCAACCCCAATAAATAAGTTCGGAAGTCGGTGACTTTGGATATGTATTTGATTATATGTCACCGCCTTCCGAACTTATTTATTGGGGTTGGACAAAGCTAGTTTACTATTTTTTATTTTTCGGTTTTTCGGCGGTTTAATTTTTTTATTAAAAAGTTTTTATTAATGATGTACCGACCAGTAGCCGATTAGTCGGGAAAGCCGACTAGTCGCCCATGTTTGTAGTCGTCGACTAGTCGGCTAAAACCAACGACTAGTAATTTTTTGATAGTAGTCAAATACCCTGATGCTCCTTGTGTAAAGTACAGTCGTGTCGCCAGGAGGAGCTTGTGTCGTCCCAGGAGGAGGCGCGCGGCCTGCGCGGGCGGCAGGGCGCCGCCGCCGCAGGCCTGCGCCGCGCCACGCTGGTCGCCGAGACCTCGCTGCGGTACGTGGCCCGCACGCCCTTGATAACACCAAACCTTTTCTAAAGCAAATTGCGCCGTATGACGCGTCAACACACCTGTGACAATCCATAATAAAAAACGACTTTTTCGTAAGGACACAATCGATTGCTGGTCAAATAGACAGTAATAGCTGCAATGACAATGCACATGGTTCAAAATCGTGTGACTTCACTTTTTGTCGAATGTTGAGAGTATTGTTGGAGGTTCAGATGTTCCTAATTGTGCTTCAGAATCTCAGCTAATTTGCCTTCCACTCAGCCACTTACTCAACTATTTACTTTAACATTATGTAGTCTTACAGCTACACTCAGAGACGCCTAACGGTTACTTATGAGGCTCCTTAGTAAAAATTAAAAATAGTTCACTCCCAGAGTCAGTTAACGGTTCGTTAGTGGCCCTTAGTGACAGTTAAAGTTAAGTACAGCAAGACCTTTACTTAACTGATTAATTATTGATCTTGAAATTTAAGATTGTGGTTATTATTTTTATTTTTACCAGTGAATTAGCTTTTGCATTTATTTAAAAGCAATAATATCTGATTTAGCAGACTGTATTGAGTTTGTGGACTATCCCAGAAGATGTAGAGAAGTAGGATCAGAGCGGTATTTATGAGATTATTCTGATCCCTTTACTAAATACCTACTCTATTCAAGAATTCCATGCACCATATAGATTTAAATTTAGATATACATTGTTGATGTAGCATAAATGAATGAAAACTCCAACAGTAATGGTTTTACAGTGCGACATAAGCCTTGGTTGAAAAGTTTTTTACTTAAAATTGATACCTTTATAAATAAAAATGCACAAATTAATCAAATAATTATACTTTTATTTTGTTTCACCAAAAAGCGTCAAATCAGGATGACTGTTTTCCATTTTTTTTTTTTTTTCTTCTAATTCTGTTTTAGCTTTTGCTAACAATGTTTTGTTTCTATCTTCCTCCAATAATGCAGTTTTTTTTCGTACTCACTAGGTTGTTGTTTATTTGAAATCTATAGAAACACATCTGGTGCGGATAAGAATACCTGCACAAACTATTATTCCAAACTGTCAAAAATATTAAAGAACTAAAAGGGAATGCAAATATTTTTATCAATAGGCTCCAACAAAGATCTTCGTTCATACTAATAACAAAACATTACGGAAATAATTAAATAATTCATTCTATTACAACGCTCGGCAATAAACAAATACCAAAACTTCCCGAGTTGCCGTGAGGTCCATAACATCTGGCTACTTTCTAAAATGCTTACTATACAAATGGCACCTATTTCTTTCCCAAGATCTTAAATAACACGTGCCTAGAACTATCTTTAATCTAAAGCTAAAACCATGGGATTGGCCGTTTTGCACATTCAGACGAAATTTAAATTTCACAACAAAAAACTTTCTCGCCCGGCGAATGAAACACAAACAAAAACATAAATTATTATTCCCTGTTTTGACATTGACAATTGGTTGCCATAGCAAAAAAGTCGCAATCGCTTTAACTTATATAGTGAAAATAATTGTTTCGCTTTGTATTTTAGTGAAAAAATACATTTAGAGAACTGATTGAAATTTGACAGACTGAAAACTATTATATTACTACGAATAATAGTTTTCAACGTGTTTATATAAACTTTTTTGTGGTTTATTATCAACTGTTTTTAAATGTGGCTACACCAAGGCTTTATCGATATGAAATCGATAAGACGATTTGGAGATGCTTCGCCCTACGGTTACTTAAACCTGTCGTTTGCTAACGAACCCTTAAATTGTGTCTCTGGGATACACCGTTGATTAATGTATTTAAGGCTACTTAGTTAAGTAATCGTTAGGACTAATTTAATGTACCTTTCTGAGTGTGGCTGTTAGAACAATTTTTTTGAGTAACCTAAAAAAAACATATAACGATGAAATTTGACCTTTGAGTTTGTGACTTCAAACCACGACAAATATCTCTGATTCTAAGGGCCTGTGTACGCCACGTTTTTTAAACGCGCTGTTGACGAGCGTCTGTACCGATACAGACGCGATACGCAAGCGAGTCAGACCTTTCTGTAGGATAAAAGCGCGCCGTCGACGCACGTTTCTAAAACGCGCGCCAACGGCGTGTTTAAAAAACGTGGTGTGCACAGGTCCTTAATTCTATCTATACAAATTTTAACCCAAATATTTTCACGTTACAGAGAGCTCCTATCAGGACTAGAGCAGCTGAAGACACTAAGCACGAACCTGGACCCAACATGATGCTGAACTAATTCCAACCTCCCCCCGCCTTCCTTCTCTCAGCACTTCTCCCCTCCCCTGGATGAGCCACGTACCGGCACGGTAGGAAACAAATGGAATACCTTAGATATAATGTAGGCACAATAGGGTATTTTTCAAGAACGATTCTAATTTGAAGATTGGAACGAGATATTTAACAGAAAAATAAAAATAAATTGATTTCTATCCATTTTCTTCTCAATTAAAAACTATTTAAACCAAATAAATTTTTCGTTGTTTTGAATTTACCGCTAAAACGCTTCTTACGATGACTTTTTATCACGTGACGTCAACTTTGTGTAAACTAAAGTATTTAGTAAATAAATAAGTGAATGTCGAGTTTATAATTAACAAGATTTTTAATGGATATAAAATGATATTACTGGTGTGCGGTGCCTCTGTGCACAAATACTTCTAAAACGGCGCAAAACTAAGTATTTGTACCGGTGCTGTTTATATAGAGTTGACGTCACAAGTCAGAGTTGATAAAAAGTCATCGTAAGGAGCGTTTTGGCGGTAAATTCAAAACAACGAAAAATAAATTCATTTAATTTTTAATTCTTTTAATCGTTTTTAATTGAGAAAATTTGTATTAATAAATTTATTTTTATTTTTCTGTTAAATATATCGTCCCAATCTTCAAATTAAAATAGTTTTTATGAAATCGGAAAATACCCTATTACTATTCGTAGCCAGAGTACTAGGAAAGTTACATTTTCTTAAACTAGTGACCCGCCCGTGCCTGATATGGCGACAGATAAAAACAGATTTCTGTGCTCCGTCTAAATTAAATATTAATGAATTATACACATTAATGATGGTGAAAACTGCATCAAAATCAGCTCTGTAGTTTAGAAGAACTAAAGACGCAAACGAAAAGCAACTTTATTTAATTCTACTCATAGATACATTTTAGACCAACACAGCTATTCACAAAATTCACAAACATTCGAAATGCTAAAGTATCGAAAATTACACATTTTGACAACCTGTTTTCAATCAAATCGTGAACGGAGAGTATGCGACTATAACATATTAAATCAGGGTGACAGAAATTAAACATTTCTTACGTCTTTAGCAAATAATAAATTATATTTGCTGTAAATAGTTATAATGTTCACGAAATATTCATATTTGCATCAATTGATGGTTTCAGTGAACGTTGCCGCATAATAAATTTTGATCAAGAGAACGTAGAACAGTGTTACAATTTGAAATGTTGAATTTCGCGAGCTAAATTACGGATCCCATAAATAATGCGTTAATTGAATGTGTTTCAGAAAAATAGTAATCCATTTGTTTCCTCCGTGTGTATTATTGTCAAGTTATATTCCGATTAGATTCAAACTTTAGGGTATGATAAGTCAGCTATTCTTCAACCCCCTTTATTAATAAATGCTCAGAAAAGTTTAAATCCACTAGTAATTTTCCGGGGTTTCATTTTGGTATAACTTTCTACGCATTTATTAACGGGGTAAGCAGCTTGGAGCAATAATGTGTTGGTTGTAATCATTATTATTTAAGTAATATTGGGCTTCCTTTCCTCTTATTGCCCATGTAGATTCATGTGTTGGGCAATATTTTGCTTGCGGTTGGCTATTAAATACACGAATGTTTATAACACTTTTATGTTAAAGGAAGTTAAAACCATAGTTATTCCATATCAGAGAGAGATGGAGCTATACAGGATGAATAGCGCCATCCCTTTTTCACAACGGCACAATATGATTTAGGCTTTAATACGTCTTTGTACCTTTGGCCCCCGGATTTCATACTTAACTGCTGTGATTTGCTGACTGAAAGACCAACTTTCACTAGAAATCACTTTTCATAAAGGTGCGCTTACGCGAGCAACTAAAATTGCTCCATCCTGGTCAATTCTCGTCGACTATGACGTCACGAATACATCCAGCAATTTAGGGAAATTGCAACATGTAGCAACCTGTTGCCAGAGATACGGTCACACAATACCATGCAATGTGGAGCAACAAAACTAACCGCCTCTGCCGCTTCCTCTCACTAAAACATGACGTAGAAGTTGCCTCGTTGGGTCTAGCGGTCGTAAGCACTGCCGGTGAGCATGAGATCCTGGGTCCGATTCCGAGATCAGGCGGCGTTATTGGGTTTTTCTATCTGGTTGATGCCAATAGGCTCGCTCCCCTATTACTTGGGACTTAATCGTAACTGGGCCCCAATTCTGTATGGTTATAACGATTCCCCGCGGAATTTTAGTACGTTCAAAACTACGTCAATATCGTGTTTTTTAGAAACCAATGTAACGGTAAGGAATCGAAATGTCATATTCTGTATGTTACAATTTGTTGATTATTAGCAGATGTGCGTGTGATATAAGGAATTGACGTAGTTTCGAAGCAATCGTTAAGTGGTCATAGTGAATTGAACTGTAGGTACATCTCTGCCTGGGGAAACCAAACGTGATGTTATCATCATCTGTTCAGCTTATTCTCAATTATTTTGGGGTAAGGTTAAAGTCTTACCGGATGCAACTGATACCAGTATTTTACATGGAGCGACTGCCTATCTTACCTCCACGACCCAGTTACTAGGCAATACGATACCCCTTGGTAAGACTGGTTGTCAGACTCTCGGGCTTCTGACCACCCGTAACGACTGTCAAAGATCCACAAATGACAGTGATTAATGATGTGATGTTATGTTGGAATATAGAAAAGGATCCAAATAAATCTATTGTAATTAATTATGTATACTAGCCGTATTAAAACTCAAGTCGGAATATAACGTGGATACAAAATGAATATTAAATAAATTGATCATCGAAGTAAAACTGTGTATAGTATTAAAAATCTTCTATTCTATCTGTAAGTTGTTTTATACAATGTGGCAGAGACATCGCCGCGCAACACAGAAACTATAAATTCACAAACAATTCTTAAATTATTTAAAGAAAAATGCTGTTTCATACATTTCGATTGCGTAGGTATTGCATAAAATTTCTGATTTCATGGTTTCAGTTTGCTCGTAGATTTGCCTGCCACCCTTGTATATAGCCATTTCTTGTGACTGCGAAGAATAAGCGTACTGAATACTTGTTCACATCGATTTTAGAACAAATCTCGCCCAGTACAATATGACCGATGAATCATGGACAGTCTGAACATGGCTCTCCGAACTCTTGCGCATGTCCTCTCTCTTACACTGGCCTTATATCACCAATTGGTTCTTAAAAAATGAACACAAAATCAAAGCATTTATGAACCAATTACAGACACATTGGAAATGTCAAGGGTCGCGTTCGGTCTAAGACGAAGTTGGTTGCAAATTCTAAAGCGTAGTAGGTAGGAGAAGAACCGGAAAAAACTCCACGGACACTCTTTTAAATAAAATTATTGTCACAAAAAATTGGTTACATCATTCATGTTGAAATTATAGAGGGTTATTGGAAAAACACCAACAACCTCGTATGAGGTCATGGTACTCATCATTATGAACAACTTTTACTACAGCTTTTACTTTTAGGGAACAGTAGTTTTTTTTTTTCGTGATTTCAAGTTTGGTCCCATAGTAACTTCTCCATTTTTCCACCGGTTTTATTTATTTTTTCAGAAATTCATGTATTTTTGAGAATAAGTACCCTATTAATAAAATTTAAATTGAATACAAAAAAGTGTAGTGTAATGACGTATAGACATTATACTGCAGAAAACGTGCAGTGCAATATTGTTTGAACGACTAGTAAGATAAATAGTTAAAGACATATTGGAACCGTGCACCTAGCTTCTGACGTTTCATAAGTGCCCATGCAGGTTTATATGAAATAAAAATATTTTGATTTTGAATATCATGAGTCCTGTTCTTAGGTCAGCTTCCAGTCTTACCGGATGCGATCTATTTAGAAATTCGCAAGTCCGAAACTAGTAATGCCTGTTTTCATTTACATTAAGCAATATCTTAATAAAAGCTTGCACTTGGATTTTCAACGTTCGCTGAACGTTGAAAATTGTATTGTATTGAAAAGTGTCAACCGGATATAAAGGTAGTTTTCGTCTGCCCGTGACGATTAAGCACTATTTTAAGTCTTGATGTGATGGTGATATAAATCTAAATAAACTTACCCTCGCAGTGTATGTGTAACACACTTCATAAGTCAATCGTTTTCATTTTATATCCAATGCGCCGTGTCTTTTGCAATCTCCGTGTTCATAAAAAAACAGTAAGTTAATTTCGTGACAAAAAACATGGCAATTGACCGCAAAGCCTTTATTTGACAGTTCCTCCACGTTCATTGCGTTATTTACGTTGCTGAGCAGACGAATTTCTCAAACATAAAGCAATGGGTTAAGAATTTCTTTCGAAGCCCTTGGATTTTGAATGAAAGTGGGTTATGCAATTAAAAGGAAAACTAATTCTATGCAACGAATGTTGTTGAACTGACAAAATTATAATGATTGTATTTAAGAGTGCGAATAAACAGTCGCGACGAGACTCGCTTAGAACAATTTCTATGAAAACTTCATGGACATTATTATTGTTCTATAAGTCTATCTATGTGTTCGCGTCGCGCCTGTTTGAAGAAGTCTTAAGGGTGCCGGTTTTAAAGTCAATTTTTTTTTTTTTTTTTTTGATAAAGTTTCGTGTACTCTTATTACTTTTTAGTTTCGGTATTTTAGTAAATTTTGAAATCTTACAGTGAGATTTTACAGACTTTGAGCAGGCTTTCAGTAACCGGGGGTTAGTATTATAATAAATTATGATAAAAGAGGTCTGATGTATTCTAAGATTTTCGTTTTTAGTTAGGCCTGAAGCTCTGGACATAGAGGAGAATATCGCGTGGGACGGGACTGCGCACGTCAATTATTTACCTGCAAATTTCAAAAAAAGTAAGAAAATTTGAATTTCGCAAGGTACCCTCTAATAAAAATGCGTTCATTGACATGACAACAAAAAACCATATAACTATTTAAAAAAAAAAAAAACATAAAATTGCAAAGAAGCTTCAGCTCAGTATAAGAAATCTTGTGAATTTTTGCGCCAGTTTAAACACTTCTATACTAGTTAGTTGAAAAATCGGTGCGACCGCATTTCGTCCTGCGAGGGATTGGCCTCAATTGGGCCAGAGCTATATGTGCACATATTGGTGGAATAAGGTTAAATTCATACTATAGTGGTCAGAGGCGCTTTAGATTTATCTGATATCATATTTTACGGACTCTTAATAGAGTATTGTCCAATCTATTAAAGACTATTTTATTTTGAAGAGTGGGACGAAATATACTAACAGAAAAATAAAAATAAATTTATGAAAATCCATTTTCTCGATTAAAATCATTTTTTTTTTGTTTCAAATTTACCGCCAATTAGCTCCTTACGATGACTTTTTTATCGCTTGACCACACGTGACGTCAGCTTTGTGTAAACGGCACCGATACAAATACTTTGTGTGGCGCAGTTTTAGAATTATTTGTGCAAAGAGGCACCGCACAACAGTAATACTTACCACTTTCTATCCATTAAAAATCTTGTTAATGATAAACTCGACATTCACGTGAGGTCACGTGATAAAAAAGTCATCGAAGGGGCGTTTTGGCGGTAAATTCAAAAACAACGAAAAATAATTTTGTTTAAAATCGTTTTTAAAACAAAAACTGAAGTAATAATCATCTAAGATTCGAAATTGAAATCTCATTACCTAACTACAGTTAAACTGGATTCTGTATCGAAGAAGGGAATATATGATAAGTATTAAAATCTTTGAGAGAATAGCTGAAAGTACTACAATGATCAGCACCCTAATTGCGTAACTCATGATTAATCTGTTTCGTTTTGAAATAGATTGTTAAAACATTGCTTCATATGTTCGAAAACTGTGTCTGCTCAACAACGTAAATAACGCAATGAATATTGTTGAACCGTCAAATTGAAACATGATTAAATCGTGAGTTACGCAATTAGGGTGCAGGTCCGAGTGTGGGAATCTCGGTTCCAACATCGCAAATTGTGATGTGACGAAGCTTTTTTAGACCGTGGTCGTGTGAACTACTCGGATACTAAAGTATTAGTTTACACAACAAAAAAAAAAAAAACTTGTAAATCTGGGAATGATACTGTAAAAATAAAGGGGTAGTTGCTGCAACATAAATAAATCAAGAACTATTTGACGAGTAAAATACTTATTTAAATTCAGTATTTTTTCTTGAATTTGACGTTCAATATCACAGTAGTTATAATGTTTATGCACGTAAATGTTACCGATTGTTATTCCCAGATAGTCAAACATACCTAACCAGCACCCTAATTGCGTAACTCACGATTCATCATAATCTGTATCGTTTTGAAACGGATTGTTAAACCATTTCTTCATATGTTCGAAAAAATGTGTCTGTTCGACAACATAAATAACGCAATGAATATTGTTTAACTGTGAAGACGAAACCAATTATGATCAATCGTGAGTTACGCAATTAGGGTGCAGATTGTACAATCATATTAGTTAAGCAGGGTTATGAAATTTTGCTTTTCTGCGTGCTGTTTGCGCGATTCTTTAAAAAATTAAGTCGCAATATTAGCCTTTCAATACAAATGTGTATAAAATAATATTCCCAAATGCATTATTTTGCTATGAAAAATAATGTATTCTAAATCGAATACCTACTTGATTAATATTATTAGAGGTATGTTAACGGAACCTTCGCTAAAATTGTAAATATGAACAAATACATATATTTTTGTGTGCCATTGAGGCTGTATTCATTTACTTAGTAGACAGAAATTGCTTGATATCAATATGAATGTTCTTTCTACCATCTTCAAATGACTTCATATCTTAATTATAGATATTATGTGTTTCGTGTAAAGTCCGATACTCTCTAAATAATTAAAAAACTAATTTGTGCTTGTTCGACAAATGTTATTGTACATTAAACTGTGATTCATTATTTTAAAATGTTGTTTTTCAATCTTTGATCTACGAAATCTATTTTACCTTGACCTTTTACAGTTAACAGCACGTCAGTGTCACTTGGATTACGAATACCGTCCTTATTGCTACTAAATAAAGACGCTTTTAAGATTAAACTGATAGATACTATTGTCGTGCAGTTAACTGTACCAATTTTATTCTTCCATAATTGGTTACGGACCATGTTTTACGATACATTACATATAAATTATGTACAGGGTGATACTTGGCACCATCCCATCTCTTCCCGTGGGTGTCGTAGGAGGCGACTAAAGGACTTACTAGAGAAAGGCAGCAGCGTTCTCTATGTTTTACCACAGTACTGCGATCGCCAACCCGCCTGCCAAGCGTGGCGATTATGGCAAGTCCCCCCAAACTGGGGGAGGCCTATGTCCAGCAGGTGGACGACGACTTCCGGGTGAAATGATGATGATGACAGGGTGATAGGGACATCGACGCGTAACCTCTTACCCTGGGATTCAATACAATTATGATTCAATATAATTATGATTTTTACTGTTTAAAACGCACCCGTGTTCCTTCAGTTGCCTGTGTGCCAGGGGCGAAGGTATCTCTTTCGAACAACCCGCACCCCTGGCAGGCATGGGCCCTTGCGGACCCCACCAGTTGTTGCTGACATCTCTTTGAGGCGCGCGTGGAACACAACACTGGGCTTAGTCTTTACCGGACAGCGAGCTACCCATTACTCGCCATCCGCAAGCCCCTATGGTGGCTGGGAATCAACCTGGGATTCCCGACATTATGTTACATTAGCTGTCACAATCGTGATCACTAAATCGGAACGCAAATTATTGATGTTAACGGCATAATTCGGAATGTACCCTTGGAATGCTTGAAAAGCTTGTCACTTGTCAGATGGCGCCATTATTTCGATTTTGGCCTCGCGCCGTTATAACCTTTTAGCCCTGAGTACACGATGTAATTTAATAAAACAATAAACTTTCAATCAAACTAATTTATTATAAATCTTCAACAATGATAAATGGAATGTGCGGTGTATAAAATAACATTGAACATTTCCTTAAATTCCTAAATAATAAGAAAAGGCTTACAATACAATTTTGCTAAATAATATCTTTGATTGTGAGTTTGCACTTTAGTTGCACATTAACATTAAAAAGAAATCAGATCAAGAATAATAATATCTGAAGTGAATTTATAATAAATGTGATTACGATGCTAGGGCGTATTTCCTTTACCGAGTTAATTTAGAGACACCGGTTAAGTCATTTTTATTCGGCAACTGAATATAGACAAGTATAATCGCAAGTTGCCTCCTAAAATCGATATTTGGAATCCCCTTTTTAAAAATATCTGAAAAATTTGACGTCCTATGTCAAAAGTAACGAAATTTAATACTGTTTTGTGGGCATGAACCGTGCTACAAAAGTGTGTGGTGATTTCACGCAACCGGTGTGCCGGTGTCTCGAATTTAACACGGTGAAATACGCGTTTCTAGGGGCCTATTTAAAAAAGCTATACCCCGTGTTCTAACCGAAAGCGAGCGTTACGAGATCGTTTATTTAAATGAACCGGTGGTCGCCCAGTGTTTTAAATAAAATTTAGTTTGAATAATAAAATATGAATGAATGCGGAATGTTTTTTTTTTAGATACCAAGCTACTCAGATTATAAAACAAAGGCAGATAGACCGCGCGGAACACTAAGAGTGAGGCCAAAAAACCAAATACTAAGGCGTCGTATTTTATGTAACATACAATGCGACGCTTTAGTATTTTTTTTTTGTTTAGATTATAAAACAAAGGCAGATATATCGCGCGGAACACCCAATAGTAAAAAAAAAAAACAAATACTAAAGCCTCGCATTATATACAATACGACGCTTTACTATTTGGTTTTTTGGCTTCACACTGGTGTTCCGCGCGGTCTATCTGCCTTTGTTTTATAATCTGAGCAAAGCTATATCTGCATGAAAAAAAAAATCATTCCGCGTAATTTTCGTAAAAACAGGTACAAAGCTTTTGCTTCACGTATACGTACGTATAGATTATGAATTAATGACGTGAAAACTCAACGTGATTGATTGCGCGAGTACGACAACAAGTCATCACATTCATATAAAACGTAACGATCGCTATCAGTTAGGACATGGGCATCTTGATCTATATTACAAAACTAATGTTAAATTTGGTGCGAGTTTAATACAAAATTCACAGTTTAGACTCTGGTCTTGAGCCAGTTCTTGTAACTAAACGTTCCCCGGAATAAAGTTGGATAATACTATATCTGGCTTGAAAGTTTAAGCTTGGATTTCAATTGATAATCAAATACACGATAAAAATTCGTCGTAAAATCACACGAGGTTCGTCGTCTTAGTGTTTGTCTAGAAAGGGCGTTTTACGCGCTACTGCAAGCATATTCGCGCGTAATGTCGATTACGCGCGAAGGCATGTTTTGGCTGGGTCCTAGTAACTCCGCACCTCTGTTGTCAGGGTGAGATTTTTATAGAATAGATCGGTTGGACAGGCTCCTAAGTTGACTAAGGGTTAACAGACAGAACGAAAACATTCCCGAGCAATTTACTGGCTCCATTGAAAAGCCGAGCCGACTGTCGATATTCATAAAATTTTCTACTATTTATGGTAATACGGTCCTATTTTCAATGGAACCAGTAAATTTCTCAGGCACTTTTCCGTTCTGTCTGAACTGACCCTAATGATAACAGGTTATGTTAACACAACTTTCGCCCTCCCGCGAGTTTTGAACAACTCTCCTTTCGACACATTTCGTTTTACAATTGTTTTTCAAACCTGTGCAAAACAAAGTTGTGATTTTCTGAGGTCTTCAGTATATAGCTTTGAATTTTGGAAACAATGCATGTTGTTAGAACTTCACCAAAATAAATTATACATCGTATAGACCTGAAGCTTTTAACGGTTTCACCTAGCTAAAATTGTTCCCAGAACAATCCAGTTAGGAGTATAAAAATTGCGTCATGTCCGGAGAGATTCTGACCTAGCGAAGCATTATTTTCTTATTTATGATGGGTTTAGATCAAACGAACATAGAATCATAGCGACAGCATTATTTTCTAATATTAAAGACATAAGAAGAAAGCTCCATCTCTGTTTACACAAAGAGAATTTGGTTGAATGTGGAAGATGCATTCGCTCGTTTGGTCTATTCCGACCTTTATTTGATTATCCATACAACCCTGACCTCGATTTTGTTCTGAATTCGATCCTCAGATCTGGCAGTGTTATAGTTTCCATTAGGAATTCCTCAATATCAGCCCGGAGTCAGGATTCGGACTTTGATAGTCCCGTTTCGCTAAGTGGCTAAATGTGGTTGTGTCACCTCTGTTTAGCCTTTCGGGGAGCATGGGCGTGGTGTTACCCATGTATAGTGTTGTACAGATGGTCCCAGTGTGCGGGACACTGCAGGAAGTACTTCTTGGTGGCGCTACAGAACCGGGACTTGTACTGCTCTGGGGACACCACTGTGGGCTGGCCCGAGCCGAGGTTCTTCTTCACCAGGTGTTCCAATTTCTTGTCCCAAGTGAACGTGCGGATGTAATCTGTTGAGAGTTGGGATTTCGATTTAAACATCATCATCTGCCTAGCCTTTTCCCAACTATGTTGAGGTCGGCTTCCAGTCTAACCGGATGCAGCTGAATACCAGTATTTTACATGGAGCGACTGCCTATCTGACCTCCACAACCCAGTTACTGGGTAATACGATACTCCTTGGTAAGACTGGTTGTCAGACTTTCGGGCTTCTGACGACCCGTAACGACTGTCAAAGATCCACAAATGACAGCCGGGACCAACAGCTTAACGTGCTTTCCGAGGCACGGAGGGGTCTTGGTATGTAAAAATGGTCACCCATCCACGGACCAACCGCGGCAAGCGTAGCTTAACCTGGTCGATCGACCCGTGCATCTATTGTTACTTAGCCACAAGCCCCTCGATTTAAACATACAAGGTCAAATTAAAAGGTGTCGTCTGCCGCAGGTCGTGTAGTGTCACTCGAGGTATTATTCGTGTTTATGTATTATCGATAACTAGCAAAAACATCTTTTTTAGCTATATTATAGGACGCATAGCTCCGTATCTTGCCCACACTGAAGTAAGATTAAAATAAAACTGCTTTATGGGTTCACTTGTAGAGACATGAAAAAAATGTAACAATGTAAAAAAAAGTATTAGCTGAAGAAAGGCCGTTTAGTTATCTATTAAGATGTGCTGGTACGTAATGTCGGTCTCACCAATAATCCCAAGCACGAGCGTGTTGTCTTCGACGCCCAGCAGCAGCGAGTAGTCCATGACAGTGTGTGACGCCAGGAAGTTAGTGTCGCGCTCCACGGCCGCGAACAGCACGCTGGCCGTGTGCGACTGCACGTACAGCGGGCTCTCCCAGCGCACTGGACGGGAGAAAACACGTTCATTTGTCACAGAATCATAAACAAGAAAGAGTTAGAGAATAAGAGAGTAGGCCTCCCTGAGGATACTCTCTAACTCCGTCAACAAAATACGGGCACGTCCGAAAGTAATTCATATGTTCAGAGTGATCCCTACTCCCGATTATTTAACTTTTTCGGACGGGTAAAACACTGCGAGAGTACGGGCCGCTGTGACATCGTGGTGTCATTCATTCTTAAGGCGGACCCCAAACTAATGTTATCTCCGAAGGTGATTTGGAGTACGAGTCGCCCGTAACTTCGGCCGAAACTACGGATTCCGTGTTTAGGGAGTAGGTAGACATCCAGAACCGTCGGAGCTGGACAGTGTATTACAGTTACATGCTGCTATGCACATTTTTTTCTAAATAATAGACAGGAATTACGTCGTAACGCAACGTGGCGCTAAAAAAAGATGTAATGGTAAAAATTGAATTGGGGGCCTTATGAAGAGCGACTAACAAACGGAATTTATAGAGCAGATATAAATGGAAACGCCGAGACGCCCTGGAAGGACATACAGAGTGGCCCATGATCCGTAGCAAAGAAACATTTCAGAAGTCTCTCTTCAAGGGTTTCTTGAAACACTCCAATGTATGTTCAACGATTATTAATAATTTAGGAGCTCTTCCTAGCATCCGATTAAGCTAGCTAGCAAATAAATTTGGCAGATGTATGTCACTTGTCAAGAAAAATCTAATGAGACCAACGAGGGGTTTCCTTGTGAAGTTAAGGTGTAGAATATGGCCACATTCTGGCTGCATCATCATACCAGTGAAATACAATGCCAAATTGTAGTTTAATTGGATGCTAGGAAAAGAATAAATAAAAGTTTCGAAAACCAAGTAGGTATCTACTTACATAATTATTTTTTGGATTTTTTTTCCTTTTTGGAAGTTTTTCCACATTCAAACGTGGTATTGACAGAGGGATGTCGTTGGTAAAAATTTGTGAAAAAACCATAGATAATAAAAAAAGAAATGTTGTGCCAACCCAAAATAAAAATTGTCAGAAGAATGAATGGTGTAATGAAGACTGCTGAATGTCATTCTTCGGATATTGACATTAGTTATCGTCCAATGAGCATGCGACAATAGCCTTTAAAGGTGTGAACATACAGTTGAGCAGGTTCTCGTCCATGAGCACGGCCAGCGGCGTGGTGTCGGGCGTGAGGCGGTGGCGCGACGAGCCCTTGAGGTCGAAGCGCGTGGCGCGCGCGCACACGTACCACACGTTCTCCATCACCAGCACGCCGTTGCCCGCGCCGCCTACGCTGTACACGCCCAGGATGCGTGCTGCGGGACACACGACTCTGTTATAATACCAGCCTGTTATTGGCCCCCTGTAAGGCAAAGGCCTCTTCTCATACAGATAAGGCCCAAGCAACACGCTTTCTCAAGACGAGTTGGCAATTTCGGCTAAAATGATGAGCCTTTATTGTTCAAGAGAGCAGTAGAAATTCAAATAACACTAGGATTCCCCGTGTCGTGGAAACTAGTCTCCTTCATCTTACATTAGAACATAGTAGGTAGGTACGTATGTGCGTCACTTGGTCAGATTTGTAAGGTAACAATAATCGAATGTTATTATGAAACAAAATTCATTTAAAGTTTTGTTGTGACGTGTGTAGTGTATTATGTACCTACATGTATGGTATGAGTGTGTAATGATTAAGTGAGTTAAGGTGCATTTGGACCAAACGAAAACTGAAACGAACTCTAATGGTTACTAAATCAATAAATTGAGTTGAAGTCCGTATTTCCCCACAAAGTTTTCCTTCACCGATGTCATGGTGTGCGTTACTTCAGCGGAATGTGGTCGCTTTTCAGGATTTCGGCTTGACAGATAATTAGTACCCCGTCTCATGTAAATGTGCCCGAAATTTAGAATTTGTGCTTCCAGCCGATCCAAAGATATTCACGAAAAACAGATTCCGCTTGAGTAACGTTACTGCAGCGGCATGTTTTTTAACCGGTGGTCGTAGCTGAATACAAACTAGCTACTTAGATAGATCTAATTTGTGCCTAATTGTGCCCAAAAAATCAAATTTGTGCGTCTTGAGGTTTCAGAGTTATTCAAGATGCCGCTGGAGTAACGTTTAGCATATTGCCGTATCTCTTAAACGGCATGACATACAACTACGATTTCTTTTACGACAGTGGGTCTTAATTTGTGCTTATGTTGTACAATTTTATCGACACCGTTGGAAAATAAGAAATGGTTTTTCAAAAACCTTAAAATCGAGCCTTGCGCTTCAATGAGAAACCCTAGAAACTTACCAATTATGGTGGTTTGTACCTTTTATGAACTCACAGCATCATGCGAAATAAGATGTTTCTATTCCAACTCCTCAGAGAGTTATTCCATTTTAAATCAAATCTGGCTACGCTAAAATGTAACACTCCAATACATGAGTTATTATTGAGTGACGGTAATTATGATTCGACAAATAATTAGTACCTTTATTCAATTGTTTATCCTTAAAGTTTCAGCTGAAAAATCCTTGTAACTACTCAGATAGAAGAAACAAACCATGGGAAAAGAAATTTCACGATTAACCGAACAAATTCGAATGACTGTATAAAAGCGGCCGCGCAGTACATTGTGGCAACCTTCTTAAATTTGTAGCATTATAATTGAATGTTGATGGTACAGGTGCGTACAAATGAAATTTTTACATGAAAATGTAACTTAGAGGGTTATCAGAGAATAGGAATTTTATTGACGAGCTTATTAAAAAGAAGCGTTTTGGCGGTAAATTCAAAACAACGAAAATAAATTTGATTTTAATCGGGTTTAATTGAGAAAATGGATATGAATATTTTTTTTTCTGTTACATAGTTCGTCCTAATCTTAAAAATAAAATAGTTTTAGAAAAATTGGAAAATACCCTATTCCAAAGACGATGAATGACAAATAATGGACTTACCCAACAAGCTGGGTAGTTTGTTCTGTTTGCAGTTTGTGACGTATCCAAAGTAGTGCGGTGCGAAGTCCAAAAACTGCTGCCATTCAGGCTTCGTCATCTCTTTCAACACGTATCTGTCATCTATTTATAAATTACATACATTTATTTTATTTGCTTCATCATTCATTTATAGGTTCATCCTACATTGTGCCCACTGCTGGGACACAGGCGTCCTCTCGGTCAGAGGATGTGAGCTGTCACCCACCACGCTAGCTCAATGCGGGTTGGTAGATAATAAATAATAAAAATAAATGTTTATTTGCACCTTCTAAATTGATATAAACAGGTTTACAATAAAATAGTCCGAAACATTATTACAAGTTAGATTTGCTACTAATAAAGCTAAGATAACTTAATATCTTGTGATATAGGTATCAGCACCCACCCTCATTTGCATTCAACTTAATATTAAATATACATTAGAGCCAGAAAACGTAGTAATTTTTCATTTAGTTTTATATTTTACATTTTACAGAGTATTCTAGGTGCAAAATAAACCAGGTAAGTAAAGTTTTTTTTCAACAAATAATTTGAAAGACTAAAAAAAAAATATGTCACATGTTTTCGGTATTTTGGTTCTAGGACATGCCGGTTTCCTCACTTTTAGAGAAGATGGGGTGATGAAATAAATTACACAAAGTAAAGAGCCAGCTTGGTTTCAAAACCAAGACATTACAACTCGTTAGTTGGGGCCATTACCACTGGGCCAACAAGATTTTATTAAAACTGAGGCCCACTTGCATTGCACAAGTCCATTATAAGTAAATACATATAACATTTCTCGTAAGGTATATTTCGCTTAATTACATCGATACTTTAACTAAGCTTTTAATAATAATTATGCAAAAGTCCTGTTTACATTTATAGATATACCTTTGACTGTAGTCAATGTCAGCAAGTCAGGGAAATTACTTTTTAACCAAATTGAGTACAAACTCAAATTGTCTGTATATTCAACTAGCTTTTGCCAGCGGCTTCGCCCGCGCAGAACTTCACCCCCTATTTAACTCCCTTAGGAGTTGAATTTCTAAAAATCCTTCCTTATCCCTTGTCTAAATTATGAAGGGATTGACTGTACAAAATTTCAGCTTTCTAGGTCCAAGGGTTTGGCCTGGGCGTTGATGGGTCAGTCAGTCAGGACCTTTCTTTTTATTTATCTAGATTAAAAACTGTAATTCTCTGACAGTTGTATGAAATGGCAAAATGATGAAGAATGTCAGTTACTCCCCTTCACTGAACATTTTTTAAATGGGACGGGAAAGACAAAAAGATGATTAATTTACCTTTAGTCTTGCAGAAGGTGGAGCCAGACTTGCCCCCGCGCGCCGCCCACGGCACGCACTGCGCCAGCGAGCGGATGAAGCCCTCCTCTATGTCACACAGGCCTGCGGGACAAACACTTGTACATAACGGACCACGTGCACACGACACCGTCCTTTCTTTTCGTCCGTGCTCATAGGGGATACAACCCTTATTGGTACAACTTTTTTTTTTAACTGTTATATTTAGATAGTTTAAGGGCGCACCGGGTTTCTGGTGATAATTGAAGCGTAGCAGCCCTGGCTAGAATGAACGGTTCGCGCGATTTAGGGATTTCCTTCGGATTATTAAAACATATACACATTTTGAAAATGTAAAATCTATACGTTATAAAAGCATATAGTTTTGTTATTATTAAAAAGCTGATGAGACCTCCCGTGAAGTATTTACGCCGTACTTAGGGTTTATTTTGTTTTTTCGAGAAATCTTTTTTTTATATAACGGAAGCTGCAAGTAATAATGTTTTTTTCTAAACTATAACATTTATAGAGTGTATCCTTAAATATCTATTATAATAATTGCATAACTAAATGTTAAGTAATAATGAAGCAGCAAAGTATCAAACGAAAGCAAATATTTTCCTCGGTACGGCTTTAAGAATACTTGAGCGAACAAAAATTCATCCATAATATGTGCTCCGTTGCCTAAATATTTGGACCATTGCTGGTACCAGTAACTGTAACCGTATCAGACTGACAGACAGATTTTTTCGTTTTTTTTTTTCAATTTCTACATATACCTAATATTACTGTCGTAGATGATATGTTTAAAACGGGGGTGAGATGATGCCTTATAGAAAAGTATAGACGAAAAAACCATGTTACGTCAACCCGAATTAAATAGGTATACGGGCAAGAGAATGTAATTCGACATGTATTAGCTACTTTGTTAGCTTACAATATACACGCAGTTATTGATAATTTAACTGAGACTAGGTTAAGTGACGAAACAGTATTATCTAGTACTTCTAATAATACTGTAATTAATTCTTTAAACTTTTAGACACGACAAAAGAGAAGCATAATAAGTGTATTTTACTGTATCACCAAAATATAAATCGCTTCTCTGGCAAAATCCTAGACGTGGAAATGTTAATAGATAAATATCATATGGATATCTTATGTTTTACTGAAACTTGGTTAAAACCGGATAGGATGTTGTTTAATGTAAATAATTTTTCAGTTGCCAGTGCGTACAATAGGTCTTCGATGGGGGGTGGTACTTTGATATTGTGTAATAGTTGTTTTAAATATAAGGAAAGAAAGGATATCACCGCTTGCTCTGTTGATCGCTTATGTGAGGTAGCATGTGCAGAGGTTGAGGGCCATACTTTCTTGTCTGTGTATAGACCACCAGCCACGAACTTGTCATCATTTTTGATAGTTATGGAAGAAATATTAGGTAAAATATTCAAAGATAATAAATTAGTTTTTGTATGTGGTGACCTAAATATTGATTTATTAGTTAATTCACCAGAAAAAAGTAAGCTTATCTCTTTGTTTAAATCATTCAATTTAAAATGTATATTTAATGAAGCGACTAGAATAACAGCAACCACAGCTTCATGCATAGACAATGTATTTACCAATTACAAAATAAAGGACTCATCCTTAATTAGTGGCGTCAGGTCAGACCATACTGGTCAGCTTGTATCGTTTGACTTAGATAAAAAGTTACATCTAGATAAAACCATTGAATTGAGACCTCTGACCAAAAATAAACTGAAATCTTTTAATAATAATGTTTTTAGCAATCTATCAACAGCGAGTTTTGATTCACAAGACCCCAATATAAACTATGGCACATTTTTTTCTACAGTATGCAAAGAATTCAATAAAGCATGTCCTGTAAAAAAAGTTACAATAACTACTAAACCAAAATTTAGCGAATGGGCCACTACTGGCATTAGAAAAAGCAGAGATATCTTATATAATTTGTATCACGAAAAATCATTGACTTCTGATCAGGCCCTTCATAATTATGTAAGAAAATATTCAAAAATATTCAAAAGAGTCTGCGCTCACGCTAAATCTAAATTAATAAGTAACAAAATTAGTATCTCTAAAAATAAAATAAAAGCTGTGTGGCAGGTAATTAACAAAGAAACTGGAAACACAAAACAGCGAGATCAGAATGAGTTAGCTCTAAAAATTGATAATGAAATCATTTCAGATAAGTTACAAGTTGCTGAGACTCTAGAAAATTTCTTTACCAACATCCCAATAGAAGTTACGAAATCTCTCCCCTCATCATCTGTATTAGCTGAATCTCTTCTTAAAGAAAACTTCAGCAAGGACATTCCAAGTTTTGAATTCAAACCCATTTCTATTGCCACTATTAAAACAGCATTTAAAAGTCTTAACATAAAAAACACTGAAGACTTATGGGGGATTTCCGTTAAGGTTCTCGAAAATATCATTGACACAATTGCCCCTGTCCTAACAGGCATATTTAATCAATGTTTAGACAACGGTACGTTTCCTGACTTAATGAAACATAGTAAAGTAGTACCAATTTTCAAATCAGGTAGTAAGAGTGATCCCTCTAATTATAGACCTATATCTGTGCTTCCAGCATTGAGCAAAATTTATGAAAAAATCATGCTAGACCAGATGTTGTCACATTTTAACTCAAATGGTATTTTACATAGTCGACAGTTTGGTTTCACGAAAGGTCGGTCGACGACTGACGCAGGAGTAAAACTCATCAGTCACATTTTGGAATCCTGGGAGAATTCCCAGGACGCGATTGGCATTTTCTGTGACCTCTCAAAAGCGTTTGACTGCGTTGACCACAATACACTTATCTGTAAATTACACCACTATGGAATTCGTGGACGGGCTGCTGATCTTGTACTTTCCTACTTATCAAACAGGCAGCAAAAAGTAAACGTTAATGGGGCGACGTCCTCGGGGTCTCTAGTTAAGATGGGCGTGCCTCAAGGTTCAATTCTTGGCCCTTTTTTATTTCTAGTTTATATTAATGACCTTCCTTACCTGATGGCTAACTTCTCGGATATAATTTTATTCGCTGATGACACTTCTCTTATTTTTAGAATAGATAGAAAAGATACAGATGTCTTACATGTCAATGATAGTCTAGCTGTTCTTTCGAAATGGTTTGCCGCTAATAATCTTTTACTCAATGCGAACAAAACTAAATGTCTTAAGTTCTCGTTACCAAATGTACCCCAAGTAGGTCTAAACTTAAAACTTGATGGGAAGAAACTAGATGCTATTTCGGAAACTGTATTTTTGGGAATTACTTTAGATTCAAAATTGCAATGGGGTGCTCACATTAGAGCTCTTTCAAGTAGATTAAGCTCAGCTGCTTACGCAGTAAGAAAGATAAGGCAGTTGACGGATGTAGCCACAGCTAGGTTAGTTTACTTTGCTTATTTTCACAGTATTATGTCTTATGGCGTTCTGTTGTGGGGATCGGCAGCTGACGTAGATTCAATTTTCATTTTACAAAAGAGGGCAATCCGCGCAATCTATAAAATGGGGCCTCGCGAGTCTCTTAGAAACAAATTCAGCGAAATTGATATTCTAACTCTGCCGTCTCTTTATATCCTAGAAAATATCTTGTACGTTCGCAAAAACTTAGGCCTTTTCAAAAAACGATGTGATTTCCATAATCTGAATACACGTAGTAAAGATGAAATTGTGATTCCAAAATTTAGATTGACTAAAACTAGCAAGTCATTTCTAATAAACAGTATCCGCTTCTATAACAAGTTGCCAAAGTCAGTTACAGAACTTAGCGATGGAAAGTTTAAAACGCACATCAAACGTATCCTTATCAAAAAAGCATATTATAAGATAAAAGACTACGTTGAAGACAGGGAAGTTTGGCATTAATTCCTTCTGCACATGTGGCTTCCCTGGTACCTCATTAACAGCATATCTATGTGAAAGTCTATTAACTGCTCTCAACGTTCTTTTTATTTTTACAATGCTGACATATTCTCGTCACTATTTGACATTATACATCAATTTTAATATCAACTATTTTTTAGTGATTGTCATGTTAATCATGTCACTATGTTTAATTAGGTTCATTTTATTTATGTAGATTATTTTACATATTGTGAATGGGAGAACGTTGTAGGCCTTACAGACTGTAGATTTGTAGACGATTTTCTATTCTGGATTCGTCTAAGTACCTGGTACTTATTTACAGGCCTGCACTGTCCTCCCATACATTTTTTTTCTGAAAACATTGTTAAAGCCAATCATTTTTAAAAGAGTAACCGTGGAGTTTCTTGCCGGCTCTTCTCCATAGGAAACAACATTTTGGAACCGTGCACCTAGCTTCTGACGTTTCATAAGTGCCCATGCAGGTTTATATGAAATAAAAATATTTTGATTTTGATTTGATTTGATTTGAATGATGATGGATATAATTGGCGTGAAATGTGGTATGGCAGGTGTCGTACTGTCGCTGGCGTCCCTGTCGCCGTAGCATGCGCAGGCGCCGCCCAGTGCGCACAGCAGCAGGTGGCGCAGGCGCTGGAACTGCGCCGCGTAGTACACGCGGCACACCAGCCCGTCCTGCGCACGGGACACACGTTACGAAACACACAAAAACTGTTTATTCTAAACATCACGACGCAAATTACAAAAACAAATTGAATAAATAGGGTACTATAAATGAGAAAAAAAAAGTTAAATATTTTATTGAGATAGCTTAGGCAAATTGCAGTCGAAAAATGTTAGTTTTAGTTCATGAAATAAGAAAAAAAAACATTAAAATAAATTCAAAGATTTCAGTTTATTTAATCTGTTTTTGAACACCATGAAATAGTAGCCGCCATGTTATTACGTCATACGGCGTGTCATTTGAACAAATTTGCACTTTTATTATTTTCGTAACCAAAGTAATTTATATTTAAATAATATTTTGCATTCAGGAACATCAAATCAACGATAAGTAGAATAATAACTATTTTTTTTAATTATAAATAATTTCTTAAAAAATATTAACGCATTTGTCCATAGCAAACTGACGTCATGACCATAGAGCAATATGGCGTCGACTGCTTCCAGAGTTTTCGTCAAATCAAGCGCGAAATTTGAAAATGTAAAAATTTTATGCATTTTTACGGCACTAATCGATTAAATAAAATAATTGTGTATTTTTTTAGTGGTTTATTAGAACTTTATAATCTAATTAGGACACTTTTCAAAAATGGGTGTAGTACCAGCATTGTCCATAGACACCTGATATATTTAAATCCATCTAGCTGTTAGGATGCTTCAAGGGTATACGTCTCATTATCTTTTCCCCATACAAAGATAATGAAACGAATGAAAAACATAACCCTATCTGTGCTGTGGCGCAGTTGGGTCAAACATATTATCATGGCAATCGGAAATCTCAAGATTTTTCTTTATTGGCCTGCACATTCCCACTCCTAGGCAAAGGCCTCCGTGCACTCTTGCTCTCATTCGAGTGCCTCCATGCGTCCTCCTTCCAGTTTAGTAAAGATTGACCCTATTCAATTATTTGGAGAGTAAACAAATATATACTTAAACCAGTTTAAATTAAGTTGATTTTAGAATGGCTAATATTTTTCGACACTACGTTCGACGTGATTTTCTTACACACTTTTTGCTAATATGATCACACAAACATACCTTGAGCAGTACTTCCACGTGGTCATTTGACTTGGCTAGTTTTGACTTGTCTACATCCATCTTGTCCTTTCCCGTTGAGTTTGTGTTTTCGTTTTCTTCCTGCTCAGATTGTGTGCTAAAAAATTATAATAAAATCAGTTTAATAAACTGTTTTTTTTTTTGTTACTGTACTGATCTCTGCTTGAGTAAAGCACAAACATCCCTACTAATATTATAAATGCGAAAGTAACTCTGTCTGTCTGTCTGTCTGTCTGTCTGTTACGCTTTCACGCCTTAACCGCTGAACCGATCGTCATGAAATTTGGCCGAGATATAGCCTGGGATATGGGTAAGGACATAGGCTACTTTTTTACGCGATAACCGACATCCACGCGGGCGGAGCCGCGGGCAAAAGCTAGTAATCTATATATATAAAAATGAATTGCTGTTCGTTAGTCTCGCTAAAACTCGAGAATGGCTGGACCGATTAGGCTAATTTTGATCTTGAAATATTTGTGGAAGTTCAGGGAAGGTTTAAACTGTGAGAAACATAAATAATAAGTAAAGGAAAATACTAATACGACAATTTAACTTTCCAATACATACTCGTACTGTTCCTAGGTATGAAACATTTGATGTCTTTTGTCTTATATTGTCAGTTGGTTGTCAAATATTTATAGGTGCGGTCAGAAAGTCTATTTCATAGCTGGTAGGGTAGGTAGGTAGGTTAGGGTAGTGTAGTGTAGGATAGGACAGTGTAGTGTAGGGTAGGGTAGTGTAGGGTAGGGTAGTTTAGTGTAGGGTAGGATAGGATAGGATAGGGATAGGGTAGGTAGAGTAGGTAGGGTATGTAGGTAAGGTAGGGATTTTGTATGAATGACTTTTGGACGGACAGGACGTCTGTCGGGTCAGCTAGTGTTTGATAAATAAGATTTAGGGCAAAAAAAAGTTATCAAAGCAGACGTTTGAACTGGTAATGTAAATAATAGTTTTTCTTTTATGTTGATTAGGAGCAGTAGTTGAATTTTACATTCAATATATATTTTTTGGTCTATGTTACTGTACTTTTCATTTAATTTATTAAATGAAAAAAAAAAAACATTCATATTTTATTTCATTAACAATTAGTAGATATTCCCTGCACGCGCGTGGGCCGTACCTGTGCCTTGCGTGCGTGCGCGTGCGCCGGTAGGTGACGGAGGCCAGCGTGGCGGCGATGACGGAGCCCAGCTCGCCCGCCAGCACCACCACCGGCACCACGCCGCCGCACAGGATGATGCCGCTCTGGGAACCGACGCAACATTCGACACAACATTCAAATCTGTGTATGTGTGTTTGTGGTTGTCTTTAAAATATCGACTTTAGAGTTAAAAGTTGTGTCACCCTATGTAAAATTTCTACGCTAATTCTACAGACTGTACTTCGGAGAATGTGCGCAGGAGCTCCACTAACTGATCCCACCATCGCCTTTTTACTACCGGACTACCAGAAGCACTGCAGGGTACCATCCGCACTTGGTTGATATCCCGACCAGTCGTATTCAGCGCTACTCCTCCACATTTATTATGCGCACAGCCAAAGGGTGGAACTCTCTGGCTGCGTCTGTGTTCCTTTCCACATTTAGCCCGTCTTCCTTCAAAACAAAAGTGAACAGGCATTTTTTGGGCACGCTCAATCCATCGTAGACCTCAACAATCGCTTCCCATCAGGCCCCATTTCCTTTTTTTATCGCACATTGGATTTTCAAATCTCTGTGGTAAGCCAAGCATTGAGAATCCAACAGAGATCATTCCAGTGCGTCAAAGAAAACATACACTGTTGGATTTGCAACTCTTGGCGCTAAGCAATACGTTGCACTTTTGTATGAAACAACAAATTTCAATTTTTTTGCAAGTATTTTGTTTGAATATCGTACCAGAATAGGTAAAGATCGTTTACTTTAAAAAATGTGCAAGCCTCTGTTCAAAACTTTCTCTATTTTAAATAAGACGATCTCTACTCTATTTTTTTTTGTTTTATTGCTATTAGATACCCATCAAGTGTGCCTATCGAAAATTAATTGAAAAAGGCCCCGTACTTGTTTATTTCTTTACTTTTAGCAGAGTCAGCAAAAAAAAATACACAATTTCTGAACAAAAATAAAACATTTGCATTTACCTGGTTGGCTGGCTGGTTGTTAGACAGCAGTTGCGATAATATCTGGCGAACTGTCTTCTTGTCACCTTTCTCCTCGTCCTCTTCTGTGCCTACTGAATTAAACGACTTAATTATGCGGCTCGCCATCACACAGATAAACCCTGAGAGGTTTTCGTTGTGTGGCTAAAATTATTGTGTAATAGGTTAAGTTTTTTGGAAATAAATAAATAATAATAATAGTATTTCGTTGCAGTATTGTGAAATTTAATTTAATTTAATGTAATATGGGTTATGCCTGAATTAAATTATTTTTATGTGTATTTACATA
Organism: Polymixis flavicincta; assembly: GCA_949987655.1. Lineage (NCBI taxonomy): Eukaryota > Metazoa > Arthropoda > Insecta > Lepidoptera > Noctuidae > Polymixis > Polymixis flavicincta. The sequence continues at coordinate 3,338,687 of OX465189.1, read as the reverse complement.
ATTTTAAAACTACTGGTCTTAAAACAGTAATATGTAGAAATATTTAAAAATAAAATGATTATAACGTTTCAAAAATTCTTCCGTATCGTTGTCAACGGTAAAAGTGGTCAAAAGGCTGGCAATTTACAATACAGCGTGGCATTACCACGTTGTATTGTAAATTACCGGAGTCTTGAATCTTCGGACATAGTTTTAATACATTAATTCAAATTCAAATTTTATTTATTTTGGGACAACGAGATCCAAAGGTTAGTTTACAAAAAATAAAAAACTTACAAAACTATTGTTAGTACCTACTTAAATAAACTTACACATCGTTCTACACACAGATTAAGATCGGATTCGAACAAAAATATATCTCATTTTATATACAAAGTAAATTATTCTGTACCTGCTGGATGTTCTTTCTCCGAATCCTTGTTATTTTCTGCGGAGAACACGTATGTTGTACCTAAAACGTAAATTTAACTCAAAGCATTTAGTTCTATTTAACCATTCAGTCATTTTTAAAGTGACCAAGGAGTCGACCATTCTTTAAAAAGATGAAGTTAGTTGCCCATTTCAAGAAGAACGGGCAAGAAACTCCATGGACTCAATTTTATTTAAATTATATTGTTATCAAACAAATTAAACGTCAAGACTTAACGTAGTTGTGGTCATAAAACGTGTGACTATATTTAAAACGGGATTTCTAGAAAGTTCTAAGATATTTATTAGATTTTTTTTATTTGAGACCAATAGTAATTTACATTCATGACAAAACTAAAAATTTGTAATACGATAAAAAAATACCTGAGTTTTCTTTACTGCCATCATCTCCAGAAGAATCATCCAAATCAGATTTCTCTTCGACTGCAATAAAACATAGATATTGCAATTCAGCGTCATGTGACTCTTATATCGACGTGATAAGGCGTAAATCTGTACTTTTATTTTTAACTAGAGAAACTTGGAGCAATTTATGGTCAATTCTCGGGCCTTTTCAGTTTGAGAAGAAGCTATTATTGTCGCCTGTAGGATAATAATAGGCAAGTATGATTAAATTATTATTTGTTAATGTATTGTTACCTGCATTTTCCGGCTGTGACTTGGTCTTAGCAGGTGGACTGGACCACTTGTCCTGTGCGTCTCGCAGCATCTTCTCTCCCAAGATGATACGATCCGAGACGCTCCATAGACTACGCACCACGGCTGGAACAATCAGCATAATATTACAAACTGACATGACTAGATCCGACTTACGTGTGCGTCGTGGGTTCAAACCCAGGCAGGCGCCTAGTGCAAATTATTTCTTCGCCATTGCTCTCAATACGGTGAAGGAAAACATCGTGAGGAAACCGGCCATGTCCGAAAATTCGAAGGCATGTGACATCTATCAACCCGAACTGGGTTCGCGTGGGTTACAGCCCACTTCCTATCAAAGAAAGGAGGTTTGTGTCCCACCAATGGAACCGTTATAAACTGATTATGAGTTTTAGAAAAAAGTTCGGCTTCGTAGAATGTCGTCTCTGTCACTCATACCTGCCAGTCTCTTTCTAAAGTTTTTTCTAGCTTTAAAGAGTTAGATTACGGAACCCTTAAACTCAAAGGGACTTTTGAACTGTCTAGGAGTCGGTCAGTCAGAAAAATGAAGCTAGTTGCCCACCATGGACAATCTTTTAAATCAACCAGAAGGATTACGAGTAGAGAATCATACAGGCGGTTTAAATCTTGTTATAGTTTAGAAGACTACAAAAGCATTAAGATCTTTATTTTAAAAGAGCTAAGGTGTATATTCGCTTACCAGCCGTAGTGTTATGCTCGTGCAGACTAGCCGACGTGAGCGCCAGATGTATTTGCTCCATGTGCAGTTTGAACGCTTGGTAGTCTTTCTCCGCATCGCCGTCTGAGATGCCGCTGAATATCTCGTGCCCTGAAAAGTTTATTACATCATATTATATTTTTTTAATTAATGGATTAAAGATTTTTGGCTGGATGGTTTAGTTACAGGGAGCATACCTTTTTGTACCAGTTCATTGAGCTGTGAGATGAGCGTGTCCCGCATTTGTTTGGTGTCGTACTTTATAGATATCATGTCGGGAGGTAGCTGGATCTCGTAGGGCGTTATCTTGCTGTACCTGTGGGATTGAGGCTTTTTTTGTATTTTTATATAAAGAAGAAGTTGTAGAAGTATTCAAGAAGAAGTATTCTGGGTAAGTTGTAATTGTAGTTTTATTCTCGTAATAGCCCAGATACGGACGGGCGATTTTTAAAGCAACAATTTTTATTATGTTCTCGATTTTCAAGTCGATATTGAGCATTGAGAATCCAACAGAGCATCCTAGAGCGTCAATATAACATAGTGTTGGATTTTCAACTCAAAGCGCTACGCAGTGCGTTCAAAATCTCTTGTTGTTCCGATCGTTGTTCAAAAACTGTCCACATTAAATGAATTTAGAGTAATGCACGTTACCTGAAGCACGCGGTGGTGAGCTGGTGCACGAAGGCGTGCGCGTGCGCGTGCAGCGGGTGCGGGCACGTGTGCGCGCGCACGTAGCGCGGCGCGGCGATGCGCGCGCGCACGTAGGTGGCCAGCGACAGGCCCAGCGCCGCGCGCGACACGCGCCGCGCCGCGCCGCTGGCGCCGCACGCCTCGCAGCGCGACCAGAACATCACCTGCGCGGGCGGGCTGCCATCATTACTGCACGAATGGATTCATAATAGGCCTCCAGATCGAATTTCGGCCATGGCAGGTAAACTCAGCATCGCTCACAGCGACCTATGTATTAAGCCTTTTATGTTTTTAGTTATAAGGATATTGTTTAAAGTGAAGTCAGGATTTATTGCAATTTGCAGGTAAATGATAGGCTGTGTGATGAACAAAATATGATTCGCGACCGTAAAAATATTAAAAACTAAATAGTAAATATATTTTCAACACACTTGCTCATAAAATGGCTCTAATTTCACTACAGTTAGGCACATAATGACACCTATTATCAAACTGTGACTTTTTCATTACTATTATTCACTAGTGAGTTATAGAATTGGTTGAGTTGCTTTGTTCTTAGTGAGTTATAGGTTGTTTTTTGTTTGAGTTGCTTTGTTTTTAAAAACGATGATGATGATGATGATGGATGATGCTGGGTGATGATGGATGATGATGGATGATGCTGGATGATGATGGATGATGATGATGGATGACGATGGATGATGATGAATGATGATGATGGCTGATGCTGGATGATGATGGGTGATGATGGATGATGATAGATGATGATGGATGACGATGGATGACGATGGATGATGATGGATGATGATGGATGACGTTGGATGATGATGGATGATGATGATGGATGATGTTGGATGATGATGGATAACGATGGATGACGATGGATGATGATGGATGATGATGGATGACGATGGATGATGATGATGGATGATGATGGATGATGATGGATGATGATGATGGATGATGATGGATGATGATGGATGATGATGATGATGATGATTTAGTATTATTTTCTTCGCAAGTGTGTTGAAAAACGTCGTATGATACACGTGTGTATTGATGATTATCGTCCTCGGCTCTCTTAAGACCCTCGCCTGACGGCTCGGGTCTCAATGGCGCCTCAGCGATAATCACCAACGTTACACACTTGTACCATAATGTACTATTTTCAACACACTTGCTCATAAAATGGCCCTAATTTCACTGCAAGTAGGCACATAATGACACCTATTATCAAACTGTGACTTTTTCATTACTATTATTCACTAGTGAGTTATAGAATTGTTTGAGTTGCTTTGTTCTTAGTGAGTTATAGGTTGTTTTTTAATTGGTTGAGTTGCTTTGTTCTTAGTGAGTTATAGGGTGTTTTTAATTGGTTGAGTTGCTTTGTTTTTAAAAACAACGATGATGATGATGATGACGATGACGATGTCATGACGACGATGACGACGATGACGATGACGATGATGATGACGATTACGATGACGATGACATGACGATGACATGACGATTACGATGACGATGACGATGACGATGAGAATGACGATGACGATGACGATGAGAATGACGATGACGATGACGACGATGACGATTACGATGACGATGACGATGATGACGATGATGATGAAATGACGATGACACGACGATGACGATGACGACGATGGCGATTACGATGACGATGACGATGACGACGATGACATGCCGATGACGATGATGACGATGATGACGATGATGATGACGATGACATGACGATTACGATGACGATGACGATGACGATGAGGATGATGATGATGATGACGATGACATGACGATGACATGACGACGATGACGATGAGAATGACGATGACGATGACATGACGATAACGATGACGATGACGATTACGATGACGATGATGATGACATGACGATGACGACGATGATGATGACGATGACGATGATGATGATTTTGTAGTATTATTTTCTTCGCAAGTGTGTTGAAAAACGTCGTATGATACACGTGTGTATTGATGATTATCGTCCTCGGCTCTCTTAAGACCCTCGCCTAACGGCTCGGGTCTCAATGGCGCCTCAGCGATAATCACCAACGTTACACACTTGTACCATAATGTACTATTACATAAACCTGCATGGGCTCTTATGAAACGTCAGAAGCTAAGCAATTTGTCGCTTCCTATGGAGTCTCTTTTCTTTCTTCTTCTTATAATTTTTTCAAATTACAGTGATAATTAATAGGTATGGGAGGACAGTGCAGGCCTGTGAATAAGTAGGTACTTAGAGGAATGAAAATAAAGAATATAAAATCGTCTACAAATCTACAGTCTGCAAGGCCTACAACGTTCTTTCTCTCATTCACAGTATGTAAAATAATCTCCATATATGGGTTACATAATAGGGCATTTTCCGATTTCATAAAAACCATTTTTTTTTTTTTATCATTAGGACGACATATTTAACAGAAAAATAAAAATAAATTTATTAATACACATTTTCTCAATTAAAAACGATTGAAATCTAATTTATTTTTCGTTGTTTTGAATTTACCGCCAAAACGCTCCTTACGATGACTTTTTATCACGTGACATGTGACGTCAACTTTGTTTATACGGCACTGGTACAAATACTTAGTTTGGCGCCGTTTTCGAAGTATTTGTGCACAGAGGCACCACACACTAGAGATGGGTCGTCGACGTATTTGGCGTCGACGCAACTAGACCGTCCATTTTCGTTTATCGACTAGTCGATCAACTAGTCGAATTCGTCGACTAGTTTACGCGTTAACTTAATAAACTTTGCGACGTCGTCTACGGCAGTCGACGACGCCGACGCGGACGGCGTGAACGCAGGCGGTAGACGTCTCATCTCTCGCGGACTGTACCTATTCATTTGAACTTCCCTTCATACTTTTCCAGGCTTAGGACCATAAGAGGAGAGTAATATATCGGGTGCTTAGGACTGGCTGAATACTGAATAGAGTTAATTATAAAGTCGTATTCACTACACCTGTGTCCCAGCAGTGGGAACATTATAGGCTGATGATGATGATGGTGATGATGATGATGATGATGATGCACTATTCTGGCTTAGTTAGAAGATCAATTGATTTTATGTACATTAATTATTATTTTGTTAAATATTTACAAATTCAAAAATCAAAACAACATGAAAACACACACAGTTTGTTTAAACAAATACAAACCGGCTGGTCTCGCATCGCCCGACCAGTCCATCGCCTTCCTCTTCGCACACGTGAAACCACTAAACCTGCATACTTTCCTTCCCATGACAATAATAAAATAATAAATATTCGACCCGTACAATTAACAACTCCCTTAAATTAGATTTAAAGTTCAAATTTGTTTGCACGATTATTTTATTTCCAAGGGCGCACGGACGAATGAATCGATTACGTTCTCGTCTACGTTTCAGTTACGCCGTCAGAGGCGTCTACGGATTCGACTAGTCCATTGATTAACGGTGAACCGTCGCATCGTCGACTCGTTCACGACTTGTCGCGTTCCGTGTTTCGGCGTCTAGCGTCTACGGATTCGACTAGTCCATCGATTAACGGTGAACCGTCGACTCGTTCACTGTACGTCGACGGTCGAATTAACTAGTTCGTTCATTCAACGCCCATCGCTACCGCACACCAGTAATATCACTTTATATCCATTAAAAATCTTGGTATTATAAACTCGACATTCACTTACTCGTACTTACCTAACTACTTTAGTTTACACAAAGTTGACGTCACGTGATAAAAAGTCATCGTAAAAAGCGATTTGGCAGTAAATTCAAAACAACGAAAAATAAATTTGGTTTAAATCTTTTTTAATTGAGAAAATGGATAGAAATCAATGTATTTTTATTTTTCTGTTAAATATCTTGTTCCAATCTTCAAATTAGAATAGTTTTTGAAAAATTGGAAAATACCCTATTATTAAAATCATTAATAAATTCAACCTTCATAATTCATTTATTTCGATTGAATTACTTTTTCATGAAATATTCATCTGTAAATAACTAAATACATACCGTATTATGGTTGCGAATTATATTTTAATCAACCTACAACCTGGCACTGACCTGTAAAACGTAAGAAAATTTGGAGATTCCGCCTTAAAGGGACACTAGTCGCGGGCTCGAACTCACTGGTAGGCCTGGCTAAAAAGCACACTGTCTCACCAGGCATCGTGTCCGACATAGATAGTATCAGTGATGTGCAGTTAGACGCCAGTTTACACGCATAACGTTATTGAGTGAGATGCACGGTCATTTATAGTAAAACAGGCAGGTAAAAAATTAAGACAAAGTCACAACAACAAGTTTCATGTAAAAAAACAATGCATAAATCAATGGCCAAGAAAGTTTATGGAACTTTTCGATATTTGAGCCGTGTCGGTACCGACTTGGTTTTGGTGATTTTACACTTCTTTTTTTACCTAAACTCGCCCAAAGTTAGGTTAAATTAGCAAGAAAACCGAATCTTTGTTGGCTAATAACTTTTTTCCTCTTGTCCTAGGGTTCATCAATAGGATGGACCCTAATCTTATTACGATCTAGCCCTATAGATAGACTAATAAGTATTTTAATTATAACCTAAACGATTAAATTGTCTTTACTAAGAGTGTGTCCAATAGCACTTTTCTTATTGTCTCTATTAGGGCGAATACACTTCATTTTTGTGTTTCTTTGGCACTTTTGTACTTTACACTATTCACTAACACTAAACACTAACTCGAACAGTTTTGTACTTTTTAGTCTTCCAATTAAGTCTATCCACATTGACTTTACGAATAAAAAGCCCCAATACTTCCCAGTATTCATAAACAATCAACAAATACCATACGCGAATACTGCTAAGTATCTCGGCATGACCCTGGATGCAAAACTGCGCTGGAAAGAGCATGTCAAAAAGAAAAGAGCGGAATTAGATATTCGATACAAAAAAATGTATTGGCTACTTGGTAGACAATCACAATTGTCAATATCTAATAAATTGTTGTTATATAAACAAGTTTTAAAGCCTGTATGGACCTACGGTATTCAGCTGTGGGGCTGCACCAGCCAAAGTAATCGTCAAATCATACAACGTTTTCAAAACAAAGTATTAAGGGATATAGTGAGCGCACCCTGGTACATTAGAAATAGCGACCTCCACCGGGACCTTAAGATGGATGTCGTAAACATAGTTATACAAAAATATGCAGAAGCTCATGAACACAGACTTCATCATCACGTGAATGTCGAGGCGATTCAACTCCTTGACAACACTGAATTAGTGCGAAGACTAAAAAGGGTAAAACCTTTTGAGTTAGTTTAGTGCAGTGTAAGTGAACTTAAACTGTAGTGCAAGTGCTAACCTTAATAAAGAACACGTGAATCAAGTGTATTCCCCTTAACTTAGAGTGAATAAGAAAGACGTTATTGGACGATTTCTTAGTTTTATAGTTACTTAGCAGTTTAAGTTATATTTAAATTACTTATTGGCTAATAGGCTAGATTGTAATGTGAATAAAGTATCATCTATTGTGATACTTTATAAAGGGAAAAAAAAAATATGTTTCAAATCAAAAGTCATTTATTCAAACTAGGCTGAGAGTCGGTACTTTTTGAACGTCACAATTACAAAAAACTTTTTTCAAAAAAATATCAACCGACTTCCAAAAAAACACTACAAAGTGCAAAATAACTTTAATTTCGGAAGTCGGTGACTTTGGACGTGTAGGTATTTTAATTCTTTGTCACCGCCTTCCGAAATTAAAGTTATTTTGCACTTTGTAGTGTTTTTTTGGAAGTCGGTTGATATATTTTTGAAAAAAGTTTTTATTTTTCACTTTTTAGTTACCTACGCCACACCAATTCGAAATTTCATCATCCTCAGGGTCAAAACAATGCATATTTATGCGATAGCCGCATTCGCGGTTGATTTGCTGTAAATTTGAAGAGTTCCGTTGTCTGTCTCCAAAACGCATCATCAGATCTATATGAAATTTATATGGGACCATTTCGAAACAAACCCCTTTCGAACAAAAAAATAATTTTGCAAATCGGTCTATATACGACGGAGTTATGCCCGAACATACATAAAAAAAAAAAAAAAACATGTCGAATTGATAACCTCCTTCTTTTTGAAGTCGGTTAAAAAGACAGTCCCGCAAAAACGCCCGCCCTTCACAGTTCATGGTTTGTTTGGTCGAGAAGCTGGCTTGCCTCAAGGTTCACATGCTGATGAAGTCTCTTTTCGTGAGCTTCTGCAAATTTCTGGATCACTGTTGCGATGAACTCAACTTTTAGGTCCCGATGGAGGTTATCATTTCGTTGTACGAAGGTGTATTTACAATTTCTCTTAGCACTTTGTTCTGGAATCTTTGTATGATTAATATATTGGTCTGTTTGGTGCAGCCCCACAGCTGAATACCATAAGTCCAAACTGGCATCAAGACTTGTGTCGCAATAATTTGTTTTGTACGGACAGCATGGAGTTTCTTCCAAGCAGCCAATACATTCTTTTGAATCGGGGTCGACTTCATCTTTTTTCTTCTGGATGTGGGCTTTCCAGCGTAACTTTGCGTCAAGGTTCATACCGAGATACTTGGCTTTATTCTCGTATGGTGTTTATTGTTAATGTAAACTAAATCACTTTTTAATGCCTTTTTACTTTAGCATTCTGTTTCCGCACAGACAATATTAATAATGAGACAAAACCATACCATGTTTAATGTACGTTGTCGAACAGTGGAGTAATACACTGAGTATGGAAAAAATTTCGACTAGATTCACGTTTTAAGGCTTTTGGTGAAAAAAATAATTATAATTATTAGGTACAGATAATTTGAAGAAAGCGAGTCTTACCTGTTTGCTCTGTTCCTCCTTGACCTTGTCGACGTTGCTGTGTCCAATAGTGTTGCACGTTATAGTGATACACACGTCTCCGTGCACGAACCTAAATTTGAACAAATACAAATGTATTTACATCACATATCATCACGTTTGTATTCCCCGACGGGATAGGCAGAGGTGTACTTGTGGTACAATCACATCATCATCATCATCATCTACCTAGCCTTTTCCCAATCAAGTTGGGGTCGGCTTCCAGTCTAACCGGATGCAGCTGAATACCAGTATTTTACATGGAGCGACTGCCTATCTGACCTCCACAACCCAGTTACTGGGTAATAAAATACCCCTTGGTAAGACTGGTTGTCAGACTTTCGGGCTTCTGACGACCCGTAACGACTGTCAAAGACATATCACCAGTTATTTTTAAGTCCCATTTAATAAGGGGTGAGCCTATTGCCATCTACCGGACTAAAATCCTGACTTCGGGCTACTAATGAGACATTCTTGATAAAAAAAAAAACATTGCTCGACTTGAACTTGAGTCCACTAAACCAACGTGGCACGATTTTTAAGTATACTGTCATGTATGTTTTTAATATAATATCAACCATGTATTCTCCCCCACAAAGGGTTTAGCAAAAGTGTGAGTATACCCTCATTCCAGCAGTTATGTTTGTCACAAGTTACAGGCGAGCTTATTGCCATTTTAATCATAAACATTACATTAAACACATACAGGAGTTTGAACATGCACGTGCTGACATGCATTTGAATTTCAAAGTATGTCTCTTAACCCAAATCTGTGCCCAAAGTGTCATCACTCTCATGTCTTCTATTTTTTTGTATGTTTTGCACCTTGTACTTAGCTATTTAATAATATTCATGTAATTAGATATTGTTTCATCGAGCTTTTGTATGTTGTGCTGTTTACGATATTTAGCCAACTTCTTTACATGACAGACCGAATAAAATAGTGACAGCCAACTTGCAGAATCCGACTAAAAATACAAAAAAAAAAAATTACCCTCATAAAATGGCTAGGCCTCTAAAAAGATTATAGGGTCACATCAACTGGACGATGGTCAAAGGTGTATGCTATTTTGATCTTTGTTATAAAGTATTTAAATATCGTTTTCAATGTAATATTCAGTTCAGTGCGGTCGCTTCCTAACGTAATGTGTGTCTTGACTTGATAAAGGAAAGAATTTGGAAAATGGCACTGATATAAAAGACTAGACTGTACTAGTCATTCCGAAATCAACTTTATTTACACTTCCTTACGTTCGTATTTGTTGAAGTGGAAATAACAATTTGGTAACAAGTATTTGAACTTGGAATAACGGAGTTGGTCAGCTAGTAAAACTAGAGTTTCCTAGGGAAGTGGTTCCATAATCTGTCATTTTCATCGGTCATAATCTACCTAGCCTTGTCCCAACTATGTTAGGGTTGGCTTCCAGTCTAACCGGATGAAGCTGACTACCAGTAATTTACAAGGAGCGAATTCCGAGCCTTCACCGACTGGTTACTGGGTAAACCCCTTTTATTTTTACATTTTCACCAGTATTTGACATTAAGATGTCAAGACACGTTGTCCCTGGACAGCCGTTATTGTGACCATTCACCGCTTTCTTAGTAAACGAAATCTTAAGTACGTACCTCCGCACATGTTGGTTCATGGGCACGTTACAGTTCGGCGAAGTACACTTGTAGTCTCCGTTGAAGCAGTACTTCTCCAGAAACGCGCCCAGGGATATGTCGTGACGGCCGTACATCTCCATCGTCACTATCCTGGAGAACGAAATAGAACGAAATATTGTTAACATAATATAAACCTTGTAATCCCCACAAAGGGGTTGGCAGAAGTGTGAATACAACCCATTCCACCAGTTTTGTTTGTCCGACGTTACAGGCGAGCTTATTGCCATTTTAATCATAAACATTACATTTAACACAAACAGGAGTCTGACACTACACACTGACATGCACGTACAGATCATAATCATTTCATCCGAAAGACGTCCACTGCTGGACATGGGCCTCCCCCAAAAGGGGGGTTTTGCAATAATCGCCACGCTTGGCAGACGGGTTGGTGATCGCAGTATGGTGGTAAAATGTATAGAGAACGCTGCTCCCATTCTCTAGTAAATCCCTTAGTCGCCTTCTACGCCACCCATGGGAAGAAGCATAGATTTAAGAAAGAAGAAGATATGCCAAGTAGTTGAAAATGTATCGGAACCCGGTGTCTCCACTTGCTCCCCACTACCGCGCCACGACTACACATGCAATTTAGTAAAACCAATAGATACGATGTCGCGCTCACACTCGCAATTTATAAATCAGAACGTACTACACAATCAAATATAGACCTTATCCCTTCAAACGCAGCGTGCATTTAAGTACAACTCACTCACACAAACAACGGTTGCTACCGTTGTGCTGTGCAAAAGCAATTTATTGTACATATACGCTAGTGATTGACTAAATCGGAAAGTTGTCGATACTTCTATTTATTATTGTACTACTTCAATTTTTTTTGGGGTCCAGAAAATAAGATAAAATGAAAACGATAACCGTAATACGTCACTAATATATTATCTGAACAATGCCGATAACAATAACGCATACGAAGCGTTTGAAGACTTTAACGTAAGTAAAATGCCAAAACCATAAAAAAGTAAGGAAATAGCACGAGGATAAGACTTATTATATGATAATTCAAACCCAATAACACTCCACCCACAATATCTAAAATTTTGTTAACTTTACGACTGTTGTTTACGCATTTCTCTACTACGCTGTAAAATAATCAAATTATGTAAAAAACATTAATTCACATCGATCTAGCAATAAATTTATTCGCGAATCGACATTATCGATAGCCTACGTTAGTGGATCTGCACGAGCACATCACTAGCTCGACGCAAGAACCAGCGGCCGTACTACGTAATGCGTCCGCATAGATACTTTATCGTTTTGTGATTTTTACATTGCTTGTCCAGTCACTTAGCGACAAAATATTTAGGTAGTGGTTTAGGAGCAATGTATTTAGTACAAAAATAATACAGTCGCTGTGATATTTGAAAACAAAAATAACATAGTAAACGCAAGAAATGTTTTTCGATTTCTTGTTTTTCATGATTTTAAAGACAAATATAGAAAAATATTTGTACTTATTTATGGTAAGTGATTCCATTTTTTGTTTTGGCTTTGGTTTTTACAAGAAACCACTGAACAACACGGCATTCTTATGATTTATCATGACAACGGTCGAAAGCACACTAGTTCGCGGAGACGGCCATTTGCTTTAGGAATGATCATTCTGATCATACCGCGCGGACACAGACACGCCCCTTTCCCACTTCTCCTGCTTTTTATATTTCTATGGGAAGAAGATTGATGGTGCTATTCTTTTACGTCCGGCACCACACGGCACGTACTAATATTTCTTTGGAATTTTAAAGAGCCCAAAGTGTCATCCATCACTATTATGTATTTATTGCACCTTGTACTTAGCTATTTCAAAATATTCAAGTAATTAGTTACTATTTCATCGTGCTTTTGTATGTTGTGCTGTCTTTTGTGTGCACCACATTAATGATTTATCTAACTATCTACACAGCACACCCCATGACGCACAACCACCAAAGTAATATAAAAACGGCAGCGTTCCTACTAGGAAACTTGATCGACGCCCGTTGCAAACTATGGTATGGTGCGAGCATCTTCCCGCAGGGTCCAACCTTCCGTGGCCTACTTGTAAGTATCTAAACCGCCTCCGAACCCAAGTGGGAAGACGTAACTACAACCTCGTAGTTTGAGGCTACCTCGACGGTACGCTACCTGGGTGTAGATGTGGAGCTGAGTCGCAAACCATGTCCAAACTTTAATCCTGCCTTCTGTGCCCCAAAAGGTTCAGCCATAAAGACCTCTGTGCTGACACCGACGATGCCGTGGAAGCGACAAAGTTTGTGGGAGCCGTGGTGGCCCAGTGGAAACGGCCGCGATGTACCGAGTTGTAGGTCGTAGGTTCGAACTCATGCAGGCGATTTACTTTGCGTAAATTATCTCATCACCACTACTCTCAAAACATCGAGAGGACACTGGCATGTCCTTGAACGAAAAATTCGAAGTCTAGTACGGGTTGGTGGATGTCAGAATCCACCAACGCTCACTGGACCCACGTGGTGGATTATGGCCAACTCCCACTCATAGAGGAGGTTCTCACTCCTGTGTCCCAGGAGTGGGAACTTTATACGTTGATTATGCTGGCACAAACCCAAACTCCAGGCTGCTATTACTAAAGCAAAGGGCTAGAAAAGAAATACTTACCACGGGTTAACGCAGAAGTCGGGTACATTAGCAGACTTGTTGCTAAAGCTGTACAGCAACAGACTCAGCTGTTGATGGTTCTCCGGCGCCAGTGGGTCGAGAGGTTCGTTGTCAATCGGCTTCTCATTCGGGTCCACTTCGGGTTCTTTCGGCTTTTTCACAACGGATGGCTTGTACATCGGACATTGAGCTGAAATCGGCTCGTTATGTAAGTCAAAATTTGTTTTAGTATGGTCATGTAACTTTTCAGAGTCAATTATGAAGGATTGAAGTTTTTTTTTGTCTATTAATAACAAGTTGTTAAAAAATTAACTCTGTCGTATCTTTTGATGATTGATTTAATATATAATGTTAGGTATTACAAGAGTAGAACGCTTATTATAAAATAATCTAAATCACTAAGGTGGAAAATTTGCTTCGCCGGAAAATAAATGACTATACAGGAAAAGTTTTTATCCAGTGCGGAAACTGTAACCATGAATTCAGCATATCATTCTAGACCCCCTACCTACTAAAATCTTATCCTGTATAATATCGTAATTTTACTGAGGCAAAGACCATAAAAAACCTTACAATTGATTCGCTTTAAACATATCATACAACAGACTTTAAAAGTATTTTTTAGTGCCTCAAGACGAAAGTCTTTTACCAGCGTGTTGCCACTTGCCAGTGATGACCTATGACACTGAAATGTGGTCACTCACAATGACCCTTATTAAAAGGCTAAAAGTCACCTAAAGGGCAATGGAGAGGGCTATGCTTGGAGTTTCCCTACTAGTTCGGATTAGAAATAAAGAGATCCGCAGGAGAACCAAACTTAAGTGGCAGTGGGCAGGGCACATTGTTAGCAAACAGATGGCCAATGAGGCCGGAAGGTTCTAGAGTTGCGACCGCGTACCGGAAGACGTAGCGTTGGAAGGAATTCCACAAGATGGAACGATGACCTTGTGAAGGCCACAGGAATTCGCTGGCACTACGACCGGTTCTGTGCGGGAAGCACAGAACCGGTCGTAGTGGTCGAGCTTGGGTGAGGCCTATGTCCAGCAGTGGACGTTTTTCCGGTGAAATGATGATGATGACTATGGTTCACCCAGTTGACGGCCGTTTTTGTTTCGTTTTTTTGACGAACAATGAAAAAAGAAGAATCAAGATTATGTAAAGCAAATTTCAAATAAAACTCTACATTAGAACCGAAGTTATACCACTCTGAAGTCGCCCGTCTCAAAAAATATTGAAAATTGGATTTTGGCAGACTGCTGAATAAAAAATTCAATTTTCATGATTAGATTTTTTTTCGTTACAGAAAAACTGGAAATACTCGGAACTTTTGGATGATTCTAGTCCATTCCATGCATTTAGACTTCTAGATTAAAATGCTGTTTTATTTTTTTCCTTCACATAAGCCAATCATCCGAAATCGTGGAGGTAGTTGGCGTCCTTTTTTTTCGAGCCTTCAGACTGGTATAACTTCCGTTCTAATGAAGATTTTTATTTGAAATTGATTTTACATAATTTTGAAATAATAAATAAATTAATAACAAAAAAAAACTTTAAGTTCTCTCTTTTAATTTTTCATCAAAAAGAAACCCGAAAAAAAAATGCTTAAAAATGGACCGTCAACTGGTTAAACCCTCTTAACGTCAATCGTGAATGTCCTACCTAAAACCACAAAACACAGTAACTTACGTTTATGTTTGTCGTTAACGAGTCGGCAGCCGGTGGCCCTGTAGTGCGCAAGCGCCGCTTTTAGTGTCGTGTCGTCGGCGGGTGCTGATATAGCCATCTTAGCGAATGAGTGGAGCTCCTAAGAAAAAGACACAAAGGTTTTTTAATTTCACGCTTCTTAGCTGTGTATACACGTGGGGCGGAGGGCCGTGGTGAGGAGGGGCGGGGAGCCGCGGTGAGGAGGGGCGCGTGAACTGTGTGTGGTACCTTGAGCTCGCGGTGCGAGTGCGAGGCGCGCGCGGAGTGGCGGGCCGTGTGCGGGGGCGGGGGTCCGCGGTGAGCAGGGGCGGGGTCCACGGTGAGTAGGGGCGGAGGACTGCAGTTAGGAGGGGCGCGTGAACTGTGTGTGGTACCTTGAGCTCGCGGTGCGAGTGCGAGGGGCGCGCGGATTGGCGGGGCGGGCGGGGCGTGTGCGGGTGCGAAGGGCCGCGGTGAGGAGGGGCGGGGGGCCGCGGTGTGGAGGGGCGCGTGAACTGTGTTTGGTACCTTGAGCTCGCGGTGCGAGTGCGAGGCGCGCGCGTAGTGGCGGGGCGGGCGCACACTGGTCCCAAATTAAAAAAAAGTGGACATTGATAGTAGACCGCTGATATTTTTTTTATTGCTGATATAATGATAACAGATAAGGCAAAAAAATATTATTGTCCTACTTCAAATACTTTTCTCTAAAAAAATCTTTCTTTTTTTTTTGTATGGGAGTGATTACATTTTACTCAATTTCTCAAAAACCTTAAGCGATGTCGAGATGGCATTCACATATGTTAGAAAACTAATAATTCTGAGTATTTGGCTCGAAGAAACTTATTGCTTATCTCTGCGTACTTTCGAGATAATAGTGACAGAAAATAACATTTTTTTTTAATGTTAATTGTTCGCTTTTTTTTATTCATAGCCTTACTCATATCGCAATAGGTCCGCTGGCCAGCAAAATGGAGCTTCGACGCGAGTTTGCTGGGATAACAAGATGGCCGCCTCTCATGACGTAACGTAATACGGTCACGAATCGCGCGCGTACACCTCAGTGTACAACTAAATGTGGTTGCGATAAGACGTGTCCTTATTTTTTCTGTGCGCTTGAAGAAATGCTTGTTGTTTGTTTGTTTTGTTATTGTTGTATTTTGAATCTTTGGATTTTACAATCAAATAATTTTTGTTTGTCTTTCTTTCGTCGAATTTGTTTTCGTAATTTTTTTTTTGTTAAAATCAAAGTCACTTTGTCTTTGATATCTTTGATTCTAATTTGTTTTCAATTTTCCTTAAAATTATAATATGTCCGCATTTGTCACCAACTTAGACTTATACGTTGTTCTTAAATCAGGAGGTGGTTTTAAAAATGTCGAATTTTTATTTAATGCCCTTATTGAACGTATTGGTGTTGAATTGTCTTCCGAAGATTTGAGTAATATTAAATTATTTTGTCGTAATTTTTCAAGTAATATCTCAAAAAGATGGTCTGCTTCCAGTAGAGCTCAAAAGACCTTTCTTAACAAAAATTCAGACTGGTTACAATCCCAAATAGTTTGGCCAAAATGTCAAAATATCGATTTAAGCAGCATTTTTAAAGTTGCCGAGGAAGTAATTCCAAATTTCGAAACGCAAGTGGATACTCATCAATTAAGTTGTGGTACAAGTAAAAAACCATTTGTTGATATATCTGATAAACAGAAGAAAAGGCGTTCTCTAACACTTCTAGATCACACAGAGGAGGAATTAGTTTATGCTTTATGTGCCAAATTAAGAGTCTAAAAAAACAAAATTAGCAGCTATATTAAACGAACTCAGCCAAAACAAGGAAAAATGTGAGATGGTACATGATGTACTATTCGCTAAAAAGACTGACAAACCGTGTTTACCAGATGATAAAACGTTTGCGCTTTACACCTCAAAAAATTTGTCAAAATGGCAATATCGAAATTTAAGAACTATTCTTGCTTCAGAGAAAATGTATGGTCTTCCGTCCTATCAAAAGCTCCTGGAAGCTAAAAAAACTTGTTATCCTCCAGAGTCAGACATAACTGTAACTGAATCTGATGCTAAGATAAGACTTCAATCGCTTCTAGATTTGACAACCAATAGGATATTAAAAACAATTCAGCACAACTCTGCCGACAAAAAATCGCTAAAACTAATAAGCAAATGGGGTTTTGACGGGTCATCTTCTCAAAGTAATTATAAACAAAAGTCACACTCCGACACTAAAATTGACGATTCTTCAGTTTTCATGATTAGTTTGGTTCCGCTTCGTTTGGAAGAAGAGAGTGGTACTATCTTGTGGCAAAATCCTGCTCCCTCTTCAACAAACTATTGTCGTCCAATTGGCTTTATATTTGCAAAAGAAACAAATGAATTGATAAAGAAGGAAAGTGCATCCTTAGAGGAAGAAATTCGTAATCTTGTTCCCACAATTGTAGATAATTTTGATATTAAACATGTTTTGTACATGACTATGATTGATGGGAAAATTTCTACTGTGATTTCCAATACTTCTTCTGCAGCTGTTTGTAATATTTGCAATACCCTACCTAGCAAAATGAATGGCTTGGACTTTGTATCCAAAAGACTCATCAGAGAAGATATGTATAAATATGGTCTGTCTTCGCTTCATATGTGGATAAGATGTATGGAATGTATTTTACAGATTTCGTACAACTTAGACTTCAAAAAGTGGGCTGCACGAAAAGAAGATAAATTGTTAAAAGAAATTAAAAAGAATTTGACACAAGAAGAATTCCGGGAAAGAACTGGTTTGTTAATTGACATAGTAAAACAGGGATTTGGTACAACCAATGACGGTAACACGGCAAGAAGGTTTTTTGAAAATTATGAAGTATCTGCTGAAATAACGGGTATCCACCCTGTTTTAATCAAGAGATTTGCAGTCATTTTACAAACAATTTCATCTGGTCAACTTATTAATACCAACTTGTTTAGGGAATATTGTAAAGAAACAGCAATGCTGTATGTAAACTTATATCCATGGTATTACATGCCTTCAAGTGTCCATAAATTGTTGATACACGGTGCTGATATTTGTGAAAATTACTCCTTTATTCCGATAGGCATGCTTTCCGAAGAAGCTTCCGAAGCGAGGATTAAAGATTTCCGGAATGTTAGAATGGCACATACAAGAAAAATCGGTAGAGTTCAGACTAATTTAGACATTATCCACAGCTTTCTAATTAGCTCAGATCCTTACATCAGCCATATCAAACCAAAGTTTGCTCGTTTACATAAACAGTTGTTTCCAGAGGCTAGTGCTTTGATCTTGAACAATGAATTGCTTTCGTTGGAAAACGAGGAAATAGAGATTTCTCAAGAGAATATAGACCCAAATATTAATCTTTCACCATAATATTTTTTCAGAATCGTTTGTGAACATATTCAACTTTATGTTTGCAGCTTTATTTGTCTTCATTTTGATTGTTTTTTAAAACTGATGAAAATACTCCTTCAGAAAGGTCATAGCTTTTCAGTCATTAGTGAGCCCCCATAACCTCTTTTACAGAGAAGTCTCTTTTTATTTATTTGACATTACGCATACATTCTAATTATGTGCTAAAGTAAGGCTATGATTAAAAAAAAGCAAACAATTAACATTAAAAAAAAATGTTATTTTCTGTCACTATTATCTCGAAAGTACGCAGAGATAAGCAATAAGTTTCTTCGAGCCAAATACTCAGAATTATTAGTTTTCTAACATATGTGATTGCCATCTCGACATCGCTTAAAGTTTTTGAGAAATTGAGTAAAATGTAATCGCTCCCATACAAAAAAAAAAGAAATATTTTTTTACAGAAAAGTATTTGAAGTAGGACAATAATATTTTTTTGCCTTATCTGTTATCATTGTATCAACAATAAAAAAAATTATCAGCGGTCTACTATCAATGTCCACTTTTTTTTAATTTGGGACCAGTGTGGGGCGGGGCGTGTGCGGGGGCGGGGGGGGCCACGGTGAGGAGGGGCGCGTGAACTGTGTTTGGTACCTTGAGCTCGCGGTGCGAGTGCGAGGCGCGCGCGGATTGGCGGGGCGGGCGGGGCGTGTGCGGGGGCGGGGGGGCCGCGGTGAGGAGGGGCGCGTGAACTGTGTTTGGTACCTTGAGCTCGCGGTGCGAGTGCGAGGCGCGCGCGGAGTGGCGGGGCGGGCGGGGCGTGTGCGGGGGCGGGGGGGCCGCGTTGAGGAGGGGCGCGTGAACTGTGTTTGGTACCTTGAGCTCGCGGTGCGAGTGCGAGGCGCGCGCGGAGTGGCGGGGCGGGCGGGGCGTGTGCGGGGGCGGGGGGGCCGCGGTGAGGAGGGGCGCGTGAACTGTGTTTGGTACCTTGAGCTCGCGGTGCGAGTGAGAGGCGCGCGCGGAGTGGCGGGGCGGGCGGGGCGTGTGCGGGGGCGGGGGGGCCGCGGTGAGGAGGGGCGCGTGAACTGTGTTTGGTACCTTGAGCTCGCGGTGCGAGTGCGAGGCGCGCGCGGAGTGGCGGGGCGGGCGGGGCATGTGCGGGGGCGGGGGGGCCGCGGTGAGGAGGGGCGCGTGAACTGTGTTTGGTACCTTGAGCTCGCGGTGCGAGTGCGAGGCGCGCGCGGAGTGGCGGGGCGGGCGGGGCGTGTGCGGGGGCGGGGGGGCCGCGGTGAGGAGGGGCGCGTGAACTGTGTTTGGTACCTTGAGCTCGCGGTGCGAGTGCGAGGCGCGCGCGGAGTGGCGGGGCGGGCGGGGCGTGTGCGGGGGCGGGGGGGCCGCGGTGAGGAGGGGCGCGTGATCTGTGTTTGGTACCTTGAGCTCGCGGTGCGAGTGCGAGGCGCGCGCGGAGTGGCGGGGCGGGCGGGGCGTGTGCGGGGGCGGGGGGGCCGCGGTGAGGAGGGGCACGGGGAACTGTGCCCGCAGCGCACAGCGCCGCCCCGCCTCCGTCTCGAGGTAGGGCGCCGGGATGATCATGTTCGGCGACATGGAAAGCACCACGTCGTCTGTTGACCACCTTAAAAAGTAAATAGTAGCATTTTTGAGGATATTTTTGAGCGTACTATAACTTCGAAAGGTATACATCTACTGATGGCCATAGAGTAATTAAAAATCAATGTTGTTACCCCTGGAGAACCCACATACTGGCCTACGGATAGGAACAAAATACCAGACTTGCGTAACAAAAGGAATTGCTAGTAATTTTGTAACAAGCAAAACGAGCACCGAACTATCCTCCGAACACTCCGTAGAAATAATACTAAAAAGGAAAATCACAGTAACACCTAAGCCAGGCAAGCTATACACTCACAAAACTGACTGGGAGATCGTCAAACAGCTACTGGTAGAAAACTTGGACATAAAAATTCCTCTTAAGATGGACAACGACATAACAGAGGCAGTTGTACAATTCAATAACTGTGTTCAACAATCTGCTTGGCTTGCTACTCCAGTTGCCACAGAATCGCACCGTAACAAGACTGTCCTAAACCTGTTCGGGAATCATTAGCTGAAAAACGAAGAGCTCGAAAAAACTGGCAAAAACAGGTTATCCTCCTGGTAAAAACATCTGAACTTTCTACAATCAAAATTAAAGACCTTGCTACAAGATAATGAAAACAAAAATATCCAAAATACTTTAAAAAACCTAGAACTTGTACGGTGCACGTACATGGGTTTTTAAAATATTTTTATTGCAATAAGTTAGCCAGTAGGCTCGCGTATTTGCACTTTGGACGCGACCTACATTTGGCAGTGCATTGACACTGACACATTGCATTATTCTATGCATTTTATGTTAAATATTTTTTAGTGTTCAATTAGACGTGGTTTGAGTCGGATAACTTGCATTTTTATTTAGATTCATACCGTTGAGCATTCATTGACATTACTTATGTTAGGGATGCACCCTACACTACTGCAGAAACATATTACTCACTATGGAAAGTCACTAAAAACCTTAAACGTCCTGCCTCTAACCAACCACCTATCCGAAAGGGTAGGGTTCACAGATTAGTGGAACATATTAACACAGCTCTTGAGCTAAAACAGTACTGTGCTGCAGCCTTTTTGGATATATCTCAGGCATTTGATCGTGTGTGGCATGACGGATTACTATTTAAAATAAAACGGGACCTGCCTATAAACTTCTACAACTTTATAAATTCATATCTAAGTGACAGACACTTTTTGGTAAAGCAAGGAGAGGAGTTGAATTCCTTACATACTATCCAAGCTGGAGTCCCACAAGGCAGTGTAACGGGTCCAACACTGCACCTGTTATTCACAGCTGACCTCCCAACGGCTGACGGTGTGGTCACTGGGACATTTGTTGATGATACAGGTATCCTCTCAGTAGAAACTTTACCTAAAGGTGCAGAACAAATACTTCAAAATAGTCTTGATCATGTATCCGAATGGCTCAAAGACTGGTGAATCAAAGCCAACGGAACCAAGTCCGTTCAGGTGACTTTCACTTACAGGAAAGGAACATGTCCCCCTGCCACTCTAAACGGAATACTTCTCCCGAAAGAGGACTACGTTATGTATCTAGGAATATATCTGGATAGACGCCTAACCTGGAAGAAACACGTTATATTTACAAAGCGATTGGATATGGGCCAACAGCTGCGAACAATGTACCGGCTACTAAATAAAAAGTCTCAACTCTCACTTCAAAACAAATTGTTGCTATTTAAATGCATAATAAAGCCTATATGGACATACGGCCTACAACTGTGGGGATCAGTGGCCAAATCAAATATTGAAATAATACAAAGGTTCCAGAACGCGCCTTGGTATGTTAAAAATAACAGATTCCATCACGACCTCAGCAACCAAAGAAATCTCAGAAAGGACGAACGCGTAAAAAGAACGAACCACTAACCATCCAAACATGCTAGCAGTAAACCTGATGAAAACCCAAACAGTCGCTAGAAGACTAAAAAGAAAGATTCCTCAAGACCTTATTTAAGAGACTTCAAGAATAAACGGAGCAGTCACTGGACAGCTTCCGTACAAAACCGTAAAAATAACATAGTTATTGCTGAATTTCTGCAAGAATGAAGAACGCAAAAAGAGCTCAAAAAAAAAAAAAAAACCTGTGGCACTCGGAGACTGCCGCGGTAAAGCTATTGCACAGCATTTTTTATCAACTTATGCAATTATAACGAAAATAACCTAACACCCCCCAGTATGAAATGGCTAAAATACTGCTAAAACGGTAAGAAAATTTCATAAACTATCCATAAATATACGATGTTGTGTATGAAAATTCAGATAAAGCAGTCAAAATTGCAATTTTAACATGTCATTCCTCCGTTGCTATGCAACAGTCCGACCTGTTGCTAGCAACAGGTCGGACTGTTGCATAAGGCATAATAACCTAACACCTAGGTGTTAGGTTATTTTCGTTACGGAATTTCTGGATTCGGTCTCCACGCTCAAGGCCCGCGATAGAAACTAAGCAATAGCTTAAAAAAATTGATATTTTTTACCCGATTGCGCGACAGCAATGACAGGGTTATGTATGTTATTCATGCGTACATGCTACACATATTTTATATTTTTTTACATCGGATTCTTTCTACCTTCGGAGCATTCTAAAGGCTGGATGAATTTTGAATGTTTATTTTGGTCTCGGTTTCTATATCTATCGAATCGTCTGGATTGCGCGACAGTTACATTTGTATGAAATCAAAATGGCAGCATTTAGACGTCAGTAAGTAATGTCTTGTATAAAAATATGTCGTGCGGAAACAAAAAACAAGGCTTACGGAGACGATTAAAAATAAAATACGCACTAAAAGAATTAAAATAAAATATTACAAAATCAAGCCTACCCAATTTTATTTTACAATTCTATTTCACTTTTAGATCGGATATTGGGAATGAATTTCTAAACACGACTTACCGATCAGTATGTGGATCTGCTTTCAGCTTAGCTTCCTCCTTCGGTAAGAAAACATCGTCATCAACAGACAACGTAGCACGCAATGGATCACTAAAGTCCCTGATCGGAACACCACAACTTAGCGTTTTATCACTCTCTGTTTTACGCATAAACGGCTTTGTACTCTGCAAAGGATCCTCTTCAAACGACTTCTTATGATTGTCTTCAGTTTTCTTTTCTTCATGACTAGTTGTGTTATTGGAAGCAGCATTTTTATCATCACTTTTTGCAGTATCTTTAACACTGGAGTTGGTAAATATATTATCAGATCTCGAAGATTCATTGCTATCGGTTTCATTACTTTTTCTAGACTCCTCATGCAAGGAATCTTTACGTATCGCAACATCTTTTTCAGTTTCTGTACTTTGAGTATCATTGTTTGTAATATCATTTTTAACAACCTCATCTTTCGTTACGTCGTTTTCATTGAGATCATCGTCAAACGTCATGCCTGGTTCGGGGAGGATCGCTTCGATGTCGCCTAGGAATGCTTTTTCTAGTTTCCAGTTGTAACACGCTAACAACATGAATTTGACTACTTTTTTCACTTTGACTAGCTCTTGTAGGGATGCCCCACGTAGCAATATGCAGCACGCTAGGTTTGGTTCAGCACACCCTTCAAGTACCATTAGTGTTTTGCTGGAATCTGTATAAGGAGAATAGTATGTGGTAAGGCTGAATTTTTGAAAAATTGAGGTGCAATCGGGAGTTTTTTTTTAAATCATTACTAAATAGTTATTTATGTAGTGTTTGGTATGTGCGTTGTGAATAGCTTACGAAACTGAAGACCGATGAAGTAGGATCGTATCCACCAAGCCTGAGCTGTTGAGAGAGATTGAGAGGCTCTATGGACAGTTATGCACGTCAACAAGAAACCCCGTTACGAATCTTGCAAACGACCCAAGAGCTAGATTGACCCGACACTATACTGAAGACATCCCGGACGTCAGCTTGTTCGGCTGGCGGGAAACCCGATAAAGCTTGTGAGGAATAAATAATAAGGTTCACGTAACCGCGTTCGGAACCTTTGGATCAGTACCTCCGGAGTTCCCACCGCTAGTTGTAAGTTTCGTGGCTTAATTTCGTTCGGTTTTGTAGGAGTAGAATACCTACACAGTTACTCACAATTCTTGACGTAGAAGTTGGCGCAGGTGCCAAGGCGCGGCATGCCGACGCGCGCGTCGATGGAGGCCAGCGGGTCGGCGCGCGTGGCGCGCGCGGCGCGGGCCAGCGCGCGCGGGCGCACGCGCGCCGCCAGCGCCACGCCGCCGCGCCGCAGCGCGTCCTGCACGCCGCGCGCCGCCGCGCCGCGCACCAGCACCACGCGCGGCCGCAGCGCGCTGACCCGCGCAGCGCAGCGCACCAGGTACTCGCGCTCCTACGGTGGTAAGGAGCGAGTCCTCTAGTACTCTTAACCTCAGTTAGTCCAGAATATTCTTTTAATCCTTGTATGCGACCGCATGGATTTGCATCATAAAATAAAACGTGAGAACTGATTTTTTCTGGCTGTACCATTTTTCCAAAATCGGTGACTGCAATTAAAGTAACTTGAACTTACTGCCCCGTCTCAAAAATTCACCCTGCATAAAACTGCAATGTAAGCAGCTAATGTTTAAAACAATTGCAGCGTATAAAATATCATTATCAAATACAAATTAAGTTTTCCAACTAACCTGCATCAATACAGGTTCCAGCGAAGTAAGTTTGCCCTCAACTCGTTGATACGCGATAGAACAGTCTAGAAGTAATATCGTGGGGTTCGATATCTGCTGCGGCATGCCTCTGTATAAGAACAAATTCATACATGGTGCAGGAAATACAGCTATATATTCTGGTATGGTAAGTCAACGAGAAAATTGAAACAACTTTTATTACAAGTACGCGCTTCGGGAATCTTCGTGTTATCGAAATAGCATGAACTTTGCGCTACAGAGTAACCCCCAATGGCCCCAATAGAAACATTGCCACTGATTCTAGTTGTCTGCCGCGCTTGCAGAGTGCGCTTATCGTTGCGAGTTTGTTTGAGGTTTTTTTTCTATGTCGGGTTACCTACTTCGGTCTTAGATTGTCAGTGTTGTATCTAAGAATAGGACGGGACGGTGAGGGTATTTAAATTCGGTCCTTTTCAGTTTAATTTTGAAACAAAGTGCTATTAAGCGGTCTGCTGAAGGTATTTCGTAACGGAACAAAAAAGCGAAGCGAACGGGGGAACGCCCGTTCCTCCTCCTTGTGACTCTCTGTCGTCCTGACTCTTTTCTTTATAATAGAAAGAGACAGAGAGAGAGAGAGAGAGGAAGATACTAGACTTTGATTGAGGCTTTTCATGACTTTCAAGGTTGCTGAAGGCAATTAGTGAAGTCAAAATGATAATAAGATAGCGACTGCTACAACTTTTTAATTTATCATCATGGGTATTATTTTCATGGTTTTCGAGGGTGCCAAAACCGATAGTGACGTCAAAATAAAAATCCAAGATGGCGGCTGAGAAAATTTAGACATTTTTCACCATAGGTTTCGTTTTAATGGTTCTCGAAGGTGCTAACGCCGAAAGTGAGGTTAAAATGAAAATCCAAGATGGCGGCTGAGAAAATGTATAATTTTGTTTCATAATGGGTGTCGTTTTCATGGTTTTTGAGGGTGCTAAAGCAGGTAGTGAGATCAAACTGAGTGAAAATGAAAATCCAAAATGGCGGTTGCGAATTTTTTTTTTTCATTATAGGTGTTGTTTCATGGTTTTACAGGATACCGAAGCTAGTAGCGAGGTCAAATGAAAATTCATGCCTACGTAAATTTTCAATTTTTTTTAAGAACGTGCTTTAATTTCATAGACACTCTTTTAAATAAAAATGTTGTTACAAAAAAGTAATATAAAATGTAACTAACCTGTGTGCTACGTTCTTAGTAAGTACTACTCCTTGCACGACACAACTGTCGCGCATGGTGCCACCAGGCACTTTCTTCACCTGCACGTAGTTCCGGACGTCAATGTCGTTGCTGTTCACGTCTGTATGTATGTAACACACGTTAAAATTACTATTTATTTTATGACTGACTAACGGTCCGATCTCACACGGCTTTCAAAACATGGATATTTCTTTATTATATGTCGGCCGGGAGCGCGTGTCAAGCGGGACACTGACGCACCAGTTGATGCAGGTGATATTACACGTACCTAGCACGATGGTATCGGCGGCGTGCACACACAGCGGGTAGAGCACGTGTAGCCAGGCGGCCGGGAGCGCGTGTCAAGCGGGACACTGACGCACCAGTTGATGCAGGTGATATTACACGTACCTAGCACGATGGTATCGGCGGCGTGCACACACAGCGGGTAGAGCACGTGTAGCCAGGCGGCCGGGAGCGCGTGTCAAGCGGGACACTGACGCACCAGTTGATGCAGGTGATATTACACGTACCTAGCACGATGGTATCGGCGGCGTGCACACACAGCGGGTAGAGCACGTGTAGCCAGGCGGCCGGGAGCGCGTGTCAAGCGGGACACTGACGCACCAGTTGATGCAGGTGATATTACACGTACCTAGCACGATGGTATCGGCGGCGTGCACACACAGCGGGTAGAGCACGTGTAGCCAGGCGGCCGGGAGCGCGTGTCAAGCGGGACACTGACGCACCAGTTGATGCAGGTGATATTACACGTACCTAGCACGATGGTATCGGCGGCGTGCACACACAGCGGGTAGAGCACGTGTAGCCAGGCGGCCGGGAGCGCGTGTCAAGCGGGACACTGACGCACCAGTTGATGCAGGTGATATTACACGTACCTAGCACGATGGTATCGGCGGCGTGCACACACAGCGGGTAGAGCACGTGTAGCCAGGCGGCCGGGAGCGCGTGTCAAGCGGGACACTGACGCACCAGTTGATGCAGGTGATATTACACGTACCTAGCACGATGGTATCGGCGGCGTGCACACACAGCGGGTAGAGCACGTGTAGCCAGGCGGCCGGGAGCGCGTGTCAAGCGGGACACTGACGCACCAGTTGATGCAGGTGATATTACACGTACCTAGCACGATGGTATCGGCGGCGTGCACACACAGCGGGTAGAGCACGTGTAGCCAGGCGGCCGGGAGCGCGTGTCAAGCGGGACACTGACGCACCAGTTGATGCAGGTGATATTACACGTACCTAGCACGATGGTATCGGCGGCGTGCACACACAGCGGGTAGAGCACGTGTAGCCAGGCGGCCGGGAGCGCGTGTCAAGCGGGACACTGACGCACCAGTTGATGCAGGTGATATTACACGTACCTAGCACGATGGTATCGGCGGCGTGCACACACAGCGGGTAGAGCACGTGTAGCCAGGCGGCCGGGAGCGCGTGTCAAGCGGGACACTGACGCACCAGTTGATGCAGGTGATATTACACGTACCTAGCACGATGGTATCGGCGGCGTGCACACACAGCGGGTAGAGCACGTGTAGCCAGGCGGCCGGGAGCGCGTGTCAAGCGGGACACTGACGCACCAGTTGATGCAGGTGATATTACACGTACCTAGCACGATGGTATCGGCGGCGTGCACACACAGCGGGTAGAGCACGTGTAGCCAGGCGGCCGGGAGCGCGTGCCGCGCGAGGCACTGTCGCATCAGTAGGCGCAGGTGATCTTCGCCCGAGACGACGATCGCCTTGCATATGTGGCGCGCTTCTGTCGACACTGGGCAAACAAGTTTTTTTTTTACAATAACATACATAGATAGTTGTAAAACAGTCAAAATTAAATTTTACTTGAAATATGGCTGAGTTCAAACATTATGAAAAGTTTTGGTGAATTAATAATGTTGGTGGAAAATTAAAGAATTACTCACCCTCATTTTGTTCTAACACAGGCGTTTCTTCTTCACTGGACGACGATTTCTTATCTGAAATAATTCAGGAATTTATTTTCAAACTTCAATTAGCTCTTTATCTAATAGCGTTAAGGTGATTTATTGTACGAGTACCTGCTTTAGGTGTTTTGATCAGCCTTGCGGAGTTCTCACCGAGGTTGAGATCGAGGCAGTACGATGAGACGCTCTCGACCAATCTAGTTGATTCCTCCGCTGTGGACGAATGTGTATTTTGGTGATATTTTACTTGACCATTGCTTTCTGAAAAACACGTGTTATTTAACGTTATTCTATCAATAAAAGACCGTGTTGCCCACTTGTCCTTTTAGTTGTGTAAGGCCTGCTATTTCAATACACAAATAAATTTTATCATTTTTATTAACAACAACTGTGAACAGTGGTGACCAAGTGGTAACAGCCGCGACTTACGAGTTGTAGGTCGTGAGTTCGAACCCAGACAGGCGCTTTACTTTGTGTAAATTATTTCATCACCACTGCTCTCAAAACGGTGAAGGAAAACATCGTGAGGAAACCGGCATGTCCTAGAACCAAAAATTCGAAGACATGTGACATCTACCAACCCGCACTGGGCCCGCGTGGTGGATTACGGCCCACTCCCTCTCACCAAGAGGAGGCCTGTGTCCCAGCAGTGGGAACATTATGGGCTGATGATGATTTTATCAAGAATCCTAGGCAGAAGCCTAGCCCAACTCTGTCATACATTTTGACCGCGTGGGTATTGCACTTTTCTATGAAAAGCTATTTTTTTTTTATAACCGGGCAATCATTTCTATGTTGTCTAGAATCATGTGCTGCATTCATGGTTACAGTTTGAGCGTCGGTGTCCCTGCCACTCTGTACATTAATTTCTGCTTAACCCTTCAGGGATAACAGGTGTGATGTTCTGCTTTATCGTTATTCTACGGTGTGTTCCTACTTACGTGATTCATCTTCATCTGTGGCCCGTGGCGGCAGAACTATGGGCTTATACAGCGCATAGTCTGCGAACTGGGGTAGTTCCGTCATACCTTCCATATAACCCGCGCTTAAAAGGTTTTGACATACTAAAGTTGCTTGTGCTCTGAAAAAGAAAACCAAACTTACCCCCTGAATTCTTAAACGACACTTTAAGGCCTTCATAAAAATGTTTCTAAACAATCGCAAACAGAGATTCAATTCCAAAAATAAGATGTATTTTTCTGTACTATTTTGTGAGACCATGTAGAGTTTCTATTCCAAGTACTTAGCATACATTTTTTAGGGTTCCGTAGTCCACAAAAGCCAAAAACGGAGCCTATATAATTTCGTCAAGTCCGTCTTTACGGCCGTTTATCTCTCTGTCCGGATGACACACGTGCCCAAACGCGGACACTGGCAGTCAGGCTGGTCTACAAATTTAAGGTCGCTCGACGCGCTATGAAGCAGGCTCTGCTCGGAGTTTCTTTGACGGATACAATCAGGAATGAAATTATACGGAAAAGAACCGGAGTTTGCCTGGCCATGTTTGACGAAGGACCGATGCGGCCGGTGGAGTAGACGAGTTATATAGTGGAGACCACGTATCGGCAAGGGTAGTGTGGGACACTCGCTAGCTAGACCGACCTACGTCCTTAAAAAAGTGACTGGGACAGACCGGATGCGGAAGGAGGAGGACAGCGTTGTGGCGCAGCCTGGGAGAGGCCTATGTCCAGCAGTGGACTGCGATAGGCTGAGTTGATTGATTGAACGCTTATTCACCTTGTCTTATTGTTAGTGTTATTCATGACCCATTGCAGAATGTCGCAGCCGCGCCAAACGCCACTGTAGCGAACAAGACGATACCTGAAAATAACGAAAAAACTGTTCAGGCCTTAAGACTATATAAGAGCTTTCAGACAGTACACAAAAAAAAATAGCCATTAGATTTAGTTTCATTTGTATTTGTGATGTGCGTCCTGCTGATTTGTTGTGTTTTATTGTTGTTAGCCTACGGCTACGCCCGGGTGGATGTCGATTATCGCGTAAAAATGTAACGCTAAGTCCTCCGTCACCATATGCCAGGCCATGTCTCTGTCAGAAATAACGATCGGTTCAGCGGTTTAGATGTGAAAGCGTAACTAACAGACAGAGAGAATTACTTTCGCATTTATAATATTAGTAGGAATTTGCGTAGTGTAGATGGACAAAAAAAAAAAGTTCAAATGATGATAAAACTTTTTTGTTTCTATATAATATTCGAATAAGTCATCTTTTTTTTTACTTGCAAAATATAACACGATTCCCATAAGTAGGTGTAGTTTCGATTTTAATCGTTTTGACGCATAATTTCAGAAAGTAAGCGTATAGATCTCGAAAATCTAGAATGACAAGTCTCGGTACCAGATTTAGCTCACGAGATCGAGTTTATGATGGTTAGATATGGTTAGAAAGAGGTGACTACCGAGATGACGACATACAGAGAAGTATGAAAGAAACAGACATGTTATGCTGACCCAAAATAAATTGGGATGAGGAATGATGATAATCTGGAGTTGCCAATCTCGACTCGAAATTACATTCCCTAGTCCGTACCTGTGTTGCTGTGTGGGCAGCGTGAAGGACAGCTGTCTGAACACGTCGTGCAGCTCCTCCTTGGGCGACGCGCGCGCTTCACAGCGCTCTTCCTGCTCGCGCGCGAACATAAAGTTGTCGCGCAACTTGTTCGCCTGTGCAGACTTGTTCTCAGGGAACTTTACCTGGTAATAAGGTTTAAAAATCAGCCAATTATATTCCCACTGCTGGGACTCTGTCTTCCTCTTGGTGAGAGAGAGTGGGAAGTAATCCACCACGCAAGCCCAAAGGTTTAAAAGTTTAATAAAGTTTACCTACTAGCAGCTCACTTAAATAGATAAATATTAACAATTTTTTTTATGTGTCATACCTTATGTATGACACATAAAAAAATTTGTTAATCTTGGAACTTCGAAAGTCATTATTTACATCAAAATATAGTTTTCATATGAGTTTCGAAAACTTGTAAAAACCCAATAACAATTTGTCTGACCTGGGAACCGAACCTAGAACTCTATGCTTATTTGTTGTATCTATACTATCTATCAATGACATCCCAACTAAACCAACAAGGCGTAATTTACAACAGAGACCATAAGTGTCACACAGACCTGTAAGTTTTCCTGCAAGGTCCTCAGATCTGGCGGTATCTCGCCCGTCATGTCATTCTCTTTAAGATAACTTAGTACCACATTGCAGCAATAGTTGCATACTCGTAGACCGCCGGCACAACCGAATATGTGACCTGAAACAAGGGAATAAGGTTTGTTTTTATTTGTTTGAAGCGCAATATGTGTGTAATAATTGACTATGGGTACCTAGTTTCTGTTGATTAAAATATTCTTCTATGCTGTATAGCTAACAGACTGAAAAGGTCATGAAAAGTCATTTGACATGTTGAGTTTGACCACCGTAGACATTTTTTTTGTGGAATAGTATCATCATCATCATCATTAGGGAATGCAATACCGGTATACAAGGATCCCGAAATACCAGGATCCCGCACTATTTTTGCGGGACCAGTCCCGCACATAAATCGAGCGGGATATCGCGGGGTTAGCGGGACTGCGCAACTGATTTGGCTCGAGAAATATTTCAGCCAATGACGGACGGGGACGGGGTAGGGCGCGTGAGCGGTGGCTTTATTCACGCGCGCGGCGATTTTTTACGTATTTTTAGTCAGTTTTAATTTGTTATTGTGACGTAACCTAATAACGTTCTTAGTTTTATTTGTTTAAGTGATTTAATCAGTGGGCCTAGTGTGAGTTTCATTTAACCATCTCGATCAAACGCATCGACCGCGTTCGTCACTCCGATTGGTCCGTCACCAATCCAGGGCCAATCGGAGCACCAAACGCGCTCGATGCGTTTGATCGAGATGGTTAAATGAAACTCACACTAAGGCCTCACGACGTTTTGACTTGAATTTGAAGAAATGAATTTGTTTGAGTCTGGTGGATTTTAAAAGGCAAATATCTTCAATTCGCCTACAACGCTTTATTAACAGTGGTACCCACAAGCGTGGAAGCAGAACGAGCGTTTTTTACTGCTGGCTATCTGGCATGTAAAGTTAGGAGTCGTTTGGCAGAGAAGACTATTAACATGCTATGTTTTATGCGCATAATAGGAAGTTTATGAATTATTTCAAAATAATTCATAAACTTCCTATTATCTCTTTGTAATAATTTTTATTATTTTATTATATCTTTTTATTAATCTCTCAATACATCATTTTGAGTAATATTTATTGTTTCATTTTTAATTCTAGATGCATTTATGATACAGGATTTCTCTCTTTTCTCAACGATTTTCAGGAACATGCGGGATTCCGCAAACACCAGGATCCCGCGGGACTAAGACCTCTCAGTCCCGCAAATACCTGGATTAAAATTTTGTTGCGGGATTGCATTCCCTTTTGAGAGCAGTGGTAATGAAATAATTTACACAAAATATAGGGGGAATAGAACTGCTTAATTTATTTACCTGGAACTCGTTGGCTACAGCATCTTGAACAGAAGATCTGTCCACACACACGGCAGTGGTGTCTGCGTCGCAATGTACTGAACCGTGTGGCACATTCATAGCACTCGCGAGATATGTCATCCGGCATCCAGTAGCGAGCCAGCTCTGTGTCTGCATACTTGGTACCACTCTGGAAATAAATAAATAATTTACATAAATTTAATACTCTGTACTCACAATTGGATTTGTTTATACCACCAGACAGAAATAATTTAGCAAGTACTCATTTATTAAATTAAATAATAATTTTGGATCACACAGTACTTACCTAATGTTGCAAATTACCTCATAGAATTATTTCCTTGAAAAAAAAAGTGAAAATGCTACAAGTAATAAGTGTGCCAAGTGTGTGATATGTATTCCATTACCCACCTTATTCAAGGACAATTAGCTAAAAGCAAGTTTAATGTACTTGGCAGGCTTGTTTGCTACTATTTGCTAAACAAGTCTAAATAATTATGGACATCAGCCAACGTCATATAATAATAATGACTAAGGTACATAATAGTTATTGTCTACTTACACCAGACCCCAAGGCAATCAGGCTGCTTATTCTTCTAAGAACGTTAGGCAAGCTCCTACCCTCTAACTCGATGGCATACGACCCTGTCTCTGGTCTTCCACCATCATAATCTTGCTTCTCATCGTCAGTTCGAGGGGCGTCTTTACTGTCGCTCATCGCTGTGTTTTGCATACTGTCTACAGCCTCATTTGGCGAAAATATTGGAAACTTCCATAATTTATTAAAGAACGTAGAGACACCACTCTGGGAGGACTCTGGTTCGTAACGAGGAAATTCTGTAATTTGAGATGGATCATATTTATCCATAATCAGTAGATTATTGTTGAATATTTAGATACAAACATTGAAATTAGATAAATGTTTTTTACGCTTCGTAATTTGCATGTGTCAACAACATCTGACAGTGACACCTGACCTGATGACACATCAACAATGAAATTGACATTTGCTGAGCTGTCTATGGCCACGTTCCGAGTTGCGATTATATCGATTTGAGCGCGCTCACACCCGTTCCGAATTGGCTTGAGCACGATGACGATGTCCCGCGAATCGTCATATATGACGTCATGACATGCGGTCATCTTAAGATAACGCCGACCACGCGTTATACTAATATCACCGTGAGCGCTGTCAAAACCAGCGTCTTATGCCCCTCCCAGAACAAAATCCTGAGTCCGCTCCCTGGTAGAATCAGTTTTAATGACTTTCTGGCGACTTTTGATCTACTAAATTCGAGTCGCTAGACTCATCTAGCGACTCGAATTTATTGGAGTTGGCAACACTGCTAGTATCACTCACAGTCCAAATCTAAGTAAATAGATAAATATATGAACCACTCACGGAGCTAAGAAAGAAGCGGAGATGCCACAAGGCAATTAGGTCGTGCGCCTTCAATTCGGCTATGACGTCACAGTGGGCAGAGTCGAAAACCTTAGTTTCGAGTGAATCGTCATCGCGTCATGGTCTGTTGTATTTTGATAGATTTGAATTGTGAAATTGTTTTAATAATGAAGTGCGCTGTTTTTGGATGCAAAAATTGTTCTGGATTAAAACGGAAACAATATTGATGGCATAACATTTCATGTGTAAGTCCCTAAATATTTTCACAACCGCTCAACTCCTTTTGGTCGCATTCGAAACCGCCATTTTTTAGTCCCAAAAGCCGTGTGGTCGCATCCCCGACCGCGCCGTTCAGGCGGTTTTTAGCCTTATTTCTGAATATAAATAAAGTTCTATATCGTCTGCGACAATTTTACTGTAATGCTAGATACACACGCAGTTGGTTGAACTAAATCTCTATGGAAAATATAATCTGGTAACACGAAAAAAAAAAGTTGAAAGTGACGTTTCGAACTCGTTGGTCATCGGTACTTTTTCGTGGTATGCTCTCTAGTTTTATAGTGTTTTTTCTTATTATTTGTGTGTTTTCGACGATAAGTGGATAAATATTCATTTAGAAGTAGTTATTACATCGTTTTAGGTAATATTTGCACCAAATAGCATCATAAAATGTATATTTCGACGAAATATGAAACGTAAACAAACCTTTGTGAACAATGTGCAGTGATATGAGAGTTGTGTTTATTTTGAGTGATTCATGGTGAATTATGTGGATCCTGGTGTATAAAATGGTATGTAAACAATGTATTTTCTTATTAGAATAAGAATCTCATTAGATTTAATGAGAAAAGTAGTTATTTAAACCCTTTGAATGTTCGAGTGCACAACACGGGCGTTGACCTCCGCGCGATATGAAGTTTGAGTTTAAATATTACGAAAATGTTGAGTAGGATTCCCAAAAAAATACTGCTGTTAGATTATTAGTCTATTCAATAATTAACATCCAAAATTTCGAGCAAATTGAGACAGTAGTTCTATGACAAATCAACAACAAACGGGAACAAAGACATGTTCAGTCATTGTCTCTAATTTCCATTGTTTATAATAAACTACAACGTATTTTAGAACGACTCACAATGTTTATGTTATGGTTTGCCTATTCAGGAAGCCATAAAACTTATCTCTAAGTAGCTGGAGGCAACAAAAAATCGACACGGACGTTTTTTTTGCTCGCCGAACGAAAAAATCTCAAGTGTCAAATGACGTCTGTCCTTTACGGTACTAACGCCACTTTGACGTCCGGCAGTTGTGGTACCTAGTTGAAAGGTTAAATTGCATAATTTTGGTAGTGAACTATCTAATTTAGTTACGTGTGAGTGCACAAGTGTAGTGAAGGTGTAAATAAGTGACTAACGTGGACTTTTCGTGTTCCCCCCAAAAACGCCTAATAGGTTGTTATAAAGTTACTAACTACCGCTTTACAATAACTTTGACTTGACTAACTATGACTTTTTTGTAACTTCGTGCTCGATAATGGGCCATTTACAAAAAAACATTTGTACTTGATTGAAAAGTAAAATTACTTGACACTGGCGAAATGCACAATCCGTGCGAAGCCAAAACCAAAAAATTATAATAAAAAAAATAAAAAAAAAACCGCCGATTAACCGAAAAGTTAAAAATAATAAACTTGCTTTGTCCAACCCCAATAATTAAGTTCGAAAGGCGGTGACATATAATTAAATACATATCCAAAGGCACCGACTTCCGAACTTAGTTACTGGGGTTGGACAAAGCAAGTTTATTATTTTTTACTTTTCGGTTTTTCGGCGGTTAACCGAACCGGGTGCATTAAGACTCGAGCGGTTAATTCGCTATTTCACAAAATTTCATGAAAATGAAAATTCTTGCGACATGTTCCAACGCGATCCCGCCAAAAAAACCGTGTATGTACAGACGCCAGCACATCAAGCTACCCCAAACTGTGAAATTTTTCCAATTGAACATGAACCTTAAATTTCTTTGATATTTTTTCAACTTTATTACAAAGGAATAAGGTTTATGTTCAATTGGGAAAATTTGACAGTTTGGGATAGCTTGACCTGCTGGCGACTGTACAAACGGCAGCACATCAAGCTGCCAAAATTTGTCAAATTTACTTATTTGTTAAATTTTCATCTTTAGCATAAACGTTTTATGTTCATGTTCAATTGGGAAAATTTGACAGATTGGGGTAGCTTGATGTGCTGGCGTCTGTACAAAAAACTAGGACATAGCCAAGAAGAAAAATATACTCTGTGCCAAGAAGTGGTTCCATGGAGTTAAGAAAGAAGCGGAGATGCCTCAAAGCAAAAACTGCAAATCAAATCAATCAATCAAATCAAAATATTTTTATTTCATATAAACCTGCATGGGCACTTATGAAACGTCAGAAGCTAGGTGCACGGTTCCAAAATGTTGTTTCCTATGGAGAAGAGCCGGCAAGAAACTCCACGGTTACTCTTTTAAAAATGATTGGCTTTAACAATGTTTTCAGATATAAAATGTATGGGAGGACAGTGCAGGCCTGTAAATAAGTACCAGGTACTTAGACGAATCCAGAATAGAAAATCGTCTACAAATCTACAGTCTGTAAGGCCTACAACGTTCTCCCATTCACAATATGTAAAATAATCTACATAAATAAAATGAACCTAATTAAACATAGTGACATGATTAACATGACAATCACTAAAAAATAGTTGATATTAAAATTGATGTATAATGTCAAATAATGACGAGAATATGTCAGCATTGTAAAAATAAAAAGAACATTGAGAGCAGTTAATAGACTTTCACATAGATATGCTGTTAAAGAGGTACCAGGGAAGCCACATGTGCAGAAGGAATTAATGCCAAACTTCCCTGTCTTCAACGTAGTCTTTTATCTTATAATATGCTTTTTTGATAAGGATACGTTTGATGTGCGTTTTAAACTTTCCATCGCTAAGTTCTGTAACTGACTTTGGCAACTTGTTATAGAAGCGGATACTGTTTATTAGAAATGACTTGCTAGTTTTAGTCAATCTAAATTTTGGAATCACAATTTCATCTTTACTACGTGTATTCAGATTATGGAAATCGCATCGTTTTTTGAAAAGGCCTAAGTTTTTGCGAACGTACAAGATATTTTCTAGGATATAAAGAGACGGCAGAGTTAGAATATCAATTTCGCTAAATTTGTTTCTAAGAGACTCGCGAGGCCCCATTTCATAGATTGCGCGGATTGCCCTCTTTTGTAAAATGAAAATTGAATCTACGTCAGCTGCCGATCCCCACAACAGAACGCCATAAGACATAATACTGTGAAAATAAGCAAAGTAAACTAACCTAGCTGTGGCTACATCCGTCAACTGCCTTATCTTTCTTACTGCGTAAGCAGCTGAGCTTAATCTACTTGAAAGAGCTCTAATGTGAGCACCCCATTGCAATTTTGAATCTAAAGTAATTCCCAAAAATACAGTTTCCGAGATAGCATCTAGTTTCTTCCCATCAAGTTTTAAGTTTAGACCTACTTGGGGTACATTTGGTAACGAGAACTTAAGACATTTAGTTTTGTTCGCATTGAGTAAAAGATTATTAGCGGCAAACCATTTCGAAAGAACAGCTAGACTATCATTGACATGTAAGACATCTGTATCTTTTCTATTTATTCTAAAAATAAGAGAAGTGTTATCAGCGAATAAAATTATATCCGAGAAGTTATCCGTCAGGTAAGGAAGGTCATTAATATAAACTAGAAATAAAAAAGGGCCAAGAATTGAACCTTGAGGCACGCCCATCTTAACTAGAGACCCCGAGGACGTCGCCCCATTAACGTTTACTTTTTGCTGCCTGTTTGATAAGTAGGAAAGTACAAGATCAGCAGCCTGTCCACGAATTCCATAGTGGTGTATTTTACAGATAAGTGTATTGTGGTCAACGCAGTCAAACGCTTTTGAGAGGTCACAGAAAATGCCAATCGCGTCCTGGGAATTCTCCCAGGATTCCAAAATGTGACCGATGAGTTCTCATGTCATGATGAGGTCATGAGACTCCTGCGTCAGTCGTCGACCGACCTTTCGTGAAACTAAACTGTCGACTATGTAAAATACCATTTGAGTTCAAATGTGACAACATCTGGTCTAGCATGATTTTTTCATAAATTTTGCTCAATGCTGGAAGCACAGATATAGGTCTATAATTAGAGGGATCACTCTTACTACAAATCTTCACTTCACTCTTACTGCAAAAATCTTTAGAAGGAAGCGTCGCCTAAATGCGGGTGAGAGGGGGACGGGGTACGGCGTACCTGCCCATGTTTTGTAAATCCATCTAGCGGTGAAAGGAATTATGACAACGTAACTGAACTAGCTGTTTGTCATTTTAGTTCGTCCACTGGCCACTATGGCGTTACAATGCATGACGCTTTGTTCCAGAACATTCTATGTACTTTAGTATGGCGGGACCACATTATTTATTACCCAACTGAAACGGAAATGTTTTCCGTTTAAAATCGTTTTTTTTTAATAGTGACACGTGGGAAAATGAGTTCCTATTTAAGGTAGGGTAGCTTAATCAAAAAGTTTTTCAAATCATCAATCTTTATTAAAATCTGCAAACCTTTATTTGGACAATTTTTAATTATTGGCCACTAAACAACACAGTTTTATTTAAATGCTGCCTTTTGGACAGCATTACGTTTTCGAGCTTACTGTAAAAATTAAGTCTCGTATTACAATAAATATGGCTTATAGCCTTGGTTAACAACGTGACATGGTTGGAAATTAGATCTTGATCATGTGCATGTGCATTTAATGATATGTAGTAATTTTCTCCTATTATACTCTTAAGTGTAGCATTGAACAATATAATGAGGTTTAAATGATAAACATTTAAACTTTCTTACGATATATCTTATGATAACAAAAAATAAGTAAGGATTAAAAACACAATAAATTACCTAAAGATAATAATTTTTTATAAAATAGGGTCCTGCTGGCATTATGCACACATTTTTATTCATCACTTAGAACCAACTACTTACCGTCAGATGGCGCATTCATCATATTTTAAATTCATCTTGTTTCATGTATCAAGGTATGTAATTTATCTTATAAATAACTTATAGCGAGCAAAATAAACCTATGCAAGTTATTTGATTCGAAAATTGGTCATAATATGCATTGATAATGATAATAACACAAAATTGCTGAGAAATGGTTAGAATGCATCCCTTCTACGACAGATGTCACTAGCTACAATCTGGCGAACAAACGAAAAAATGTGATTTAATTTTTTTATTAAAAAGTTTTTATTTCATATTTTTTTGTGGCTATAATCTACTAATTACTACATGCTTAATTTTTGTTTACTTTTTGTAATACACAACTCAGTATTAAAATCTGTGAATCAATCATCCCCTTTTTTCTTACCCTTAGGGTTGGAATTTTTCTTCGAAATTTATATGGGACCAACTTCGGTTTATACCTTTTCCATTAAAAAAAGAATTATTAAAATCAGACTACTCTGGAAAAAGTTATGCGTGGTCATACATAAAAAATAAAAATGTACGCGTCGAATTGAGTAACCTCCTCCGTTTTTCGTCGGTTAAAAATGTACAGCCGCCAGCAGGTCAAGCTATCCCAAATTGTCAAATTTTCCCAATTGAACATAAACTTTATTCCTTTTTGACAAAGTTGAAAAACTATCAAAGAAATTTGACAGATTGGAGTAGCTGAATGTGCTGGCCTCTGTACATTGGGCGCATTCCGTATTAGAAAAATAGCGCTGTGAGCGCTAGCACCGATATCTTGCGTTCCAAGTTAGATATCACGATTCTGACAGCTAAGAATCGTCATTTTTGCCATCAATACGGAACGCTCGTGATCGCGATAAAAGTGTTCACTCAACGTTAAAACATTTATTTACCATATTTAACATTATATACACCACACATTTCTTCTTCAAATAAATCTAAGTTAGCTAAAGATACGATGTGACTACAGCACAACTGTCATTTTTGACAGCGCTCACGGTGATATAAGCACAGAACGGCACAGAATAACCAGAAGCAAAGCGTCACAAACGAAATGCTGTTCACAAATCCTAAACTTCCCAAGTCTCTGAATTAGATCTCATCGACCTACCGCTGTAAGCCAGTTCTGTCACCTGAAACAAAACACGAAAGCAAAATATATAATAGTGATAACATGATCGACCCACGCGGGCGAAGCCGCTAGCAAATTCTAGCTTATTTTCTTGTTTTTTTTTTTTAATTTAGATAAAACACGATTTAAACGAACGATTTAAAAAAATCAGTTATAAATGCGTCGGAGACTTGGAGTTCATTTCCGCTACAAAATCGTCTAAAATATTTTATTCGGCAAGCTACCGGTCAGTTCGCCGCTACACCACCGTTGTCCGAACCGCTCTGAGTCGTGCATCTCAACAGTCAACTCGCCATGTTGAGCCGCGCCCCGCACCCCACGCAGCTGCCGCGAACCGCTCGGCGAATACCTACAGCTGACGCTGCTGCTGCGTGCTGCGCCTCGTAACGTGAATCATACGTTTTTGTGTAGGTACAGTCAGCGTCAATAATATCGGGACAAACAGACTTCAAAACAATGTAAACAAACGATGAAAATTAAATATTAACTCAATGACACAAGAAATGTTTCAGAATGAAGACAGTACACGACAACTGTCATTCTGACAAGAACTTTAGCCAATTTAGATAAAGTTAAATTTTCTTAGTTGTTGAGATCATTTTGAACAGTCTGTTCGCCCCGATATTTTTGAAGCTGATTTGTACCTACCTATTTCTTTTCCCGCTCATCGCCCGCGCTAAGCTTTCGCTGATAATGGCAAGGTCGTGGCCAGGCCATAAGATAGGAAAGTATCCCTACCTTCCTTCTATTTCACGAACGTAAGAAGATATCTTAATACAAAAGGTCAAAATAAATCTTGCAAAGACGGCCTACACACATACTTTAGTACTTACCTACTAACCTACTAAATCGAAAATACGAAACAAATAAGTTGGCGACGAACAGTGCGGGCGCCGGTGCTCGCCCCTCGCGCCTTATCGGTGACACACATAGCTGTGCGTGTAGTAGTATACCTACGCACGGCGTTAGTATGAAGCTTGGCTTCTGGTTATTTTGTGATATTAGTATATCGTATGGTCGGCGTTATCGCAAGAAGGCGCATGTTGACGTCATCTATGACGATTCGCGGGACGTCGTTATCGTGCTCACGCCAATTCGGAACGAGTGTGAGCACGCTCAAATCGATATTATCGTATCTCGGAACGTGACCATACACGACAACAACCATGGACAAGAAAAGAAATTGACAATGCAATGACAATCAAATCGAATTTTGACACTTATTTGTCAAATTATTCAATTTCCTCCTGTTCATGTTCATGCTGGTTGCAAAGTATCACGTCGCAAGTAGGATAAACAGTTTTTGCTTCCTTAATTACTTAAATATTTGTTAAAACCATGGGAGAAGTGTCGCTGGAAACTGCGGCTTACGCTAAAATTATCTTACACGCTGCTAAATACCCGCACTGCGCTGTGAACGGCGTTCTTTTAGCGGATGCTACAAAAATCCGAGATGGAGCTAAGAATCAAGATTTGGATATTGTGGATACAGTTCCGCTGTTTCACCACAGCCATTACTTGTCGCCGATGGCAGAGATAGCACTGACGCAGGTACTTAAATAATTATGGCATATATAACTTTGTGCTAGGTTAATTTATGATTTTCTACGACCAACTCGTTAAAAAAACTATTTGGTGCACTACGAAAGTTCAGTCTTTATGATTACCAAATCGCGTTTGTTTATGCTATAAATATTTCTACAGTCAGTGTTTGTAAACTTAGGAGACATTGTTGTTGTAGTCATTATTGATTGAAATGTGGAAATTATTGTCAATTTTTGTTATTTTTTAATAACTGAGACTACGCATTGTATTGGTTTACAGATAAATTATAGTTTTCAATATTATGTATAACCACAGTAGGTTGAAATTGGGGTTTCTGGATCAGATGAGATCCAGAAACACCCAATTTCAACGATCAATCATAATAATCAAATAGTACAACAAATTTCAACCATCATTCATTACATTTGAATAGTACACCCAAATTCAACGATCATTAATTAAATTCGAATAGTACACCCAATTTCCACCATCATTCATTTGATTCAAAATAATGATCCAGTGGCTCTATTCGTTTATCTATTCAGAATATGGAATAATTATTTATCATTCATATAATTCATTATAAAAGGAATTTCATCTTCTGACAGCATTTGGTAGCATAGAATATCTTCTGAATCAGGAACTACACTTCTTACTATACTTCTTGTACAGCCAATTTTTCAGGAAAGGATGTACGTTGCCAACTAGGAAAAATGTAAGGGAAGTGTTGTGACCACTCTTGAGTGTGAGATATTACGTATTTCCAAAAGCTACAATACTGAGTGTTTAATGCTGTTATGGAGACATGTGTATGTATTTATATATTCTTTTCCTTTCACAGCATTCAAATAAAAACATTGAGGAAAATGTATGATATGTTGCATCCAAGGATCTTCGTAAATCTCCCAATCTTCTATTACACCTCCACATGAGAAACAGGCTGCTTTATCATTAACACTATTTCCGCAATAAAAAAATCCAGCGTCAGCCATATCCCTTACCAATCTTTTTCTTGTATCAACCGTTGCCCAATAATAACTAAATGAAAATTCACGCATTTTGAATGCATTATACATGTCATATCGAGGATTGTAATTATTTAGAGACATGTTCTGTTTATTCACTTCTTAGTTCTTAATGTAGATAACTATAAAAGTGTAATGACATAGCACAACTGTTGACAGCAACTTATAACGAT
The DNA here is from genome assembly GCA_949987655.1 of Polymixis flavicincta. Lineage (NCBI taxonomy): Eukaryota > Metazoa > Arthropoda > Insecta > Lepidoptera > Noctuidae > Polymixis > Polymixis flavicincta. The sequence continues at coordinate 3,295,714 of OX465189.1, read as the reverse complement.
TCACATTAGACGGGATTGGTAGGGATAGGAAACTGATCTGTAGTACCCAATTGTGAAAAATTAAACAAGCCATTTATTTAAAGAATTTATTATCTATACACCATTTATTTAAACATATTACATTTTTTAAAGCACATATTTTATCATGATAAATACAACTATAGACATCATGAGAATGTTCATATTTATTGTACAAACTTAATAAATTAGGACAACCTTCATCTTCTAAATTATTTATACTATTATTATTTGAAATATTTTTTAACCATAACACTTTTTCTAAACCTTTCGTGTAAACACATTTATCTCTTAAAATATCTACGATCAAATTCTGATGATTTGAGTATGACACAAATCCTTCACTCCAGTATATCTTTCTATTACGTTCAATCCAACTGACTTGCCGTTTTTCTGGTATCGTCAAATCGTAAAATGGAAATGGTGGTTTAATTAAAAACACCTGAATGTTTTGATTACTTAATACAGCAATTTCTTTAATGATAAATTCATTGTTTTCTGTTTTAAAACCTTGAACATCTACGATGGCAGTCATGATAACCTGCGCACTATGTTACTCAAAGGTTTATATTCCAAAAGTCGATCGTTAATAATCAAACAATATCCAGTTGTCTTATCTGGTATTGGTGCTGAACATTCAATCTCCAACCGCACATCTACGGGACCTGTTTTCAAACTATCGTTTTGTCTTGAACAGTCTATGATAAAGAGAGGGGCCTTCTCCTTGAAATCGGCCAAATCAAGCAAGGGGTCTGCAGGACAGTTGTAATACGACTGACGAAATTTCACATACATTTCATATAATATATTGTATTTGCTCTCAGAAAAATTTAAGTTTAGAGGCTCGTAAGGATAATATTGTGAATTCAAAAATAGTGTTACGTTGGTAACCTCACAATGATCAAACAGTGAACTGTCTTTGGTTTTATTATTTTTTCTGTTGGTTTGCAAGCAAAAAATTACAAATCGAGGTTTCTCTAATTGTGATGCAGTCTTAATTGACCAAGAATGTTTTGTAGTTATAGGAAGCAAAGGATACTCATATAAATCCCAATTTCGAAACGCTATCTGAATAGGTTTATCTCTTTCCAAGTGTTTTAGAAGTGTCAGTCGTTCGCGGTCTGACACTTTTATATGTGGTACACGCCATTGTAATCTTTGTATGTCTATTTGAAAATGCACATCATCAGTCGCTATGATGCTGTTTAAGTTAGAGTTACTTCTATTCAGAATAAGTTCATGTTTACAATTTATCACAATTTTATTGTAATCCTCCGCAAATCCTAAAATCTTATTAAGAGGTACAATAGCACTAAAGTTACCACCATTTTTAAATCCATCTATGTTCCAACCCCACAAGGCAGCAACTTTATTTTCTCCATCATTCATTGAAACGTATGACTTTATTGTCGACGTTATTCCAGAATTTTTAATGCGATCTATTTCAATACCATTTATTTCGTATCTGATATCTTGAAACAAAAACATAACAGGGTTTTTACTGAATGTAATATTTTTCTTAATCGGTTTTCCATCTTTGTCGAAGAACTTTGCTTGGCCCTCGACGTAAATTGAACTGGCTGACGGTAACACGTATATGTCTTGCTGGTGTATGGGAATTCTGATTTCATCGTTTTCTCTAAAGCTGTTACTGTAGGGATTGTAAGAATGGACTTCATAACTTTCAATAGAAGTATCAAAGTGTGGTAATTCATTAATCTGTAGGATATTCATATTTTGAAACCTAAGGCTTTAAGAAAATCTTGATTTGTTTTATTCAATTTTATAACTTTTTTCTTACGTCTTTTCACCTTAGTAGTTGTAGAAGAAATAGGACGTTTTTTGTTTACTGCAGGGTTTTTATAATAATATAATATCATTTTGCTTTTCTTATATGAAGGCGTAGTTGAATATTTTGTTCTTCTCTAAATTTAATACAGTAACCAAATTGATCAACTATCCTAATAGATATAGACGAAATAAAGTTTTTATTCACTGGAAAGTAAATAACGTTTTGCGGTGTTTCTATGATTTGATCAGTATTAGATACAAATTCATGAATAATGTGACTTGGTAACCCGTTACAGTATGAACCGTGTACAAGATCGCATTCGATTCTGATCACAGGGAGAATGTTGTTCTTAGTGTGTACATTTGGTATAGAATTCAATACTGAAAAGTATAGCAAACAGCACTCATATTGACCAGATAAATTCAGAGGTGGATGAAAGAATGTTTCCAATTCTGATTTATTTCCAGAGATGGTAACAGCTACAGACATGCTTGAATACTGAACACTTTTAGAAGATCCTGTTTATTTTATTCCTTTACTACACCAAAAATTCTTTAAAAAACTCAAACATAAGTGCCCACAATTGTAAGGGTGATCACGCTGTATATTATCATAATTATAGTGAACTTTAGAACCTATGTATTTTATAAATTCCTTTGGCGGTTTAAGATTTCCATAACTGTCAAAATATTCAATATAATCATTGTTTTTTGCATAGGCTACCCAATGAGAACCTGAACTTTTAGAACTATCTAAATTGAGAACTCCAGATTCTTTTTTAAAAGGTTTCTTAGGGAGTTCATCTCTCATAAAGACACCTCTAAAATAGGGAATATTATTTCCATACTTCAGAATATCAATGTTAGTTAAGGCTCGTTTGGGTAGCCGATATTTTAGTTTTTTTCTTTCGAAACGAAAATTCCGAGCCCGTTTTTATGAGGCTTAAGATATAATCCCTTTCCAATACAGAGTGATTCCATTTTTTCATTATGTCTCTTCAGTTCACTAAAACGTTCTTTAGCCATCTTGAATTCATTTATAGTTTTTGCTATACCAGCAGCGCCGCCTGCTAAGGCTCCTGCAGCTGATAATCCTGCGAAAATAGGTATCAACGGTAACACTCCACCGGTTTTTGGTATAGGTATAATCCGTGGTAGTTTTATAGATGAGTCATCGGTTAATTCTCTAGCAGCAGCCATAGCTAATTCTATTGCCATTTTCTTGCATTTTGGTTTCAACCTTCGCATTTGTTTTTTCGTTTTAGTAATAATATTTTTTAATTTATTTTTAACACCATTTCTGATGAGATTATTTGAAGATTTCTTATTACATTTAGTTTTAAGACCAGAACCCGTTTTAATTTTTGCCAACATAGCTTTGCTCACTAAATGTGCTGCAATTTTTTCACCTACACGCGCATCAGAGGCAACTGCTCGCTTTTTTGCCATTTTTAATAGAACGAAATCTGCTTTACGTCGATCGTCTAAGTTTGATGACTTGTGATAGGCAATATCGTGTTCTTTGCAATATTCGTCCAATTTATTAACACCTTTATCTCCGCGTATAAGCCTATTAATTAATTTTGTACCAGGACCGCAGTAGTTGTATCCTGGTAAGTGTAATTCAAATGGTAAATGATTTATAAGCCAATCGAGAAGACTTCTCTTCCCAATACACATCATAAGACTGAAGAAATATGGGTATAACTCTTAATAAATACGTGATTATTATTGGGTACTTGGAAATGTTAAATAATGTTCCTTTTATTTTTATTATAATATATTAGACTTATTAATCCAGCTGTTTTCAGTTAATGGTAAACCTAACCATTTTACTAAAACCTTATTTCCTTTTCTTTTTAGAACTTTTTCTACTAGATATACATCAGGATGTTTCGTTTTCTGAAGTTCTTGCTCATAAAATGCTCCTAAAATAGGTTGACCTCTGATTGTATCATCAATTAGATAGGTGATAGGAGTTGTATTTTGTACTATTCGAATTTTAAATATTTCCGTCGACCAGTTGGGAGTGTACCCTTTTTCAAATATTCCTTTGTACTTACTGATACGTACATAATCACCCACTTGAAATTTACTTCTTTTTTTTCTAACTTTGTTTATCAACTGCATGTATCTTTCTAAAATGCGTTTTTTATTATTTTTATCTACTTTTGCGGGGATTTCATCAATCGTTTTATGGTAGGTGTGGTTGTATTTATAAATAACATTTTTGAGTGTGCCATCTATCCAATTATAGTTTCCTAATAAACTAAATTCTTTATATAATTTAGATTTCAATGTTCTGATAAATCTCTCAACTATCGATGCCTTTTTTGTTGAGAAAGTTGAATAATGATTAATATGATAAGATTTCATTAGTTTCTGAAATTTATTGTTATAAAATTCTGTTCCATTATCAGTTTGTAGATTTTTGGGGAAACGCTCCTTATCCAACAATATCTTAAAAGTATTACATACCACGCCTTTGTTCTTACTTTTCAAAGGAAGTGCCCATGCGTATTTCGAAAATGTATCGATAACTGCAAGAATAAACCTATATTTTTTATTTTCTTTTGAAATCGATTGCATATCAATTAAGTCTGCTTGCCATAGGTCATCTATATCTTTCATAATAACATTTCTTCGTGTAAAATTTACCCTTGCATTTTTATGAATTTCATTTACCACATCAGCTTTGCTCATGTTCAGAAATTTTCTGTGTCGACTTTTCTTTTATTAATTTTCTATCTCTAATTTAAATTCATGTAAACTAATTATTGTAGTGCTCAAAATTATTACGTATTTAGAATGTAAAGATTGATGTCCACTTTTATTGTCCACTAGTATTAGCTATGTTCATTCCGAATGACTATGTGATACTGAAACAAAATCTTATAAATAATAGTATTTATTCCTTAATTATGTTTGCTTCTGTTAATTCCTCAATTATTGATAAAATTTCATTATCGTGATTTGTATTACCAGCATCTCTTGAAGCTACTAATAATTTCAATCTCTCAACCAGTTCGTTGGGGTCATCCCAGTAAACCAAGTCAGTGTCCTTATTATATTTTTTTAACTTTGGCAAGCTGCCTCCAAGTTTTGCCTGAATTTCATAGTTTGAAGTTTCGGAAAATAATGGTTTGATTATTTCGCGATACTTAACTCCTTTGTCACCTCTTATTTGACCATTAGGGTTAAAATCTCTTTTATGGGCATTTGTATGATGTAATATGTCCTTATAGACAAGTTTATCTGTGCTCGAAATTGACTTTATATTAGGTTTTTTTCGAAGTAAGAGTTCTTTAAGGCCAGGTGTTAAATTATACGGTTTGTCTCCGATTTTAATCAATAATACGTTATCGTTATTCAAACTATCAATTTTTGAAATTGTTACTACTGAATTACCCATCATTAAAGTTTTGTTTTGTTTTCTTATCCCAAATGGTATATTTAAACCATCATGAATATCATAAATATCATCGCGTTCTAGTGAAACTTCCAAGTTATCTTTTACTTCATTTTTAGGAGAGCTTGCTAACTTTAATTCAGCGTCATAAAAATCATCACCCATAGCAGAAGAGCTTGTACTATTTTCATCAGACTCTATTGCTTCAGAATTTTCGTATGTTTTATTTTCGTTATTTTTTATATTTTCTAGAAATATTTTAGAATTTACTAGGGTTTTAAGGGGCTCCGAAACTGGTTTAAGCATTTTATCAAACGATAAGTTAATTTCATGTTCCTGATTTTTCAGTTGTTTTAATTTGCTTTTGATTGAGTCGACAGACTTCATTAACTCCATTTTAATATTTTTATCCATGTTATTAAGAGTTTCTTAGATAATACTGTATTCGACTAAGGACACTCTAATACTAATTTAAATTGATGTATGAAATGAATTTATAACTTCATTCATAGTGAATAAAAATGATCGAAATTTTTTCTATACCTTCCATTGTTTAATGATGAGTCTTTATTAATACTAACAAAATTAAATGGCTTACTCCAAACCGCTTTACAAATATTTTTGAATTGATTCCATGACATATCAGAACTTATATGTTCTTCGTAAATATGCTTTAAGTTCACATCGTCTTGTTTAAATATTATAAGAAAGTTTGCATTATCACGTAGCAACTGTTTCGGAATTTTTGAGTAGGTTTGAGATAAGTAAAAGCAATCGATTTGCTTATGTCTACCCATAGAAAAATAATTACGAATGTTTACTTGATTTTCACATGCAACGTCATCAAAAATAAAAACAGAATTGGTTAAAGCCTCAGTCGGAGCTATGACATCTTTGCCATCATTGAATTCATAAAACTTAATCTGAGGCACTTTCATTATGACTTCTCGTAAAAAACGATATTTTGGTTGAAAATTTGTCTTGGAATACAAGTAAAGATTCTTAAATTTTAATCCATTTTCATGTAATAACAAACTGATCATTGCATTTGTTTTACCACAATTTGATGGACCGCATATAATACAGCGAATTGAATTAGGTAATAGAACACTATGCCTTATCTGAGGAGTAGGGTCATCAAGATTTATATTATTAACGTTTAGAGATGTGGGTTGTTTGATCAACTTCATCGTGTATATTAATTTAATTTCTGCCTTACATACGCATTATATACAATAAAATATAGGTACTATCATAGGTAATCATTGGATTGGTTTAGATGAGTTTCGACCGATGTTATATAAAGCGGGCTTAAATGAGAAATCTACGACTTGATATCATCAACTGAGTTGAACAACGGGTTTTTATTCTTATTAAATTACCTTTTTATTTATAATCGTAAGTAACTACTCAATTAATATTTTTTCAAGACTAATTAAACTTATTTATTAATTTAATACTTACTATAAAATGTAAATTAATTGTAACATTATGTTTCATTTCAGAAAATGGAAGATCTTGATATTGTTGATGATGTTTTAAAGTCATTCTAATTAACAAAAGAACTAACTGGGAACAATATCGAACAAACTGAGTTCCAGGAAAACCCCCAGGATAAAGTCAAGGATACTCAAGAAAGATCAATAAAAGGAAAAAACAAGAAGTCGAAAAATAATTCTAAAATGACCTTATCCAAACTATTAGATACACCTTCTTCGTCTTTTGTAATTCGCAAGGAGCCAGGAAAAGCACACCATTTAATAAAAATATCTGTTTATGATTTAAGTGACAATACAGTTGACTACAATGATAGTGCTTGTGTGAATGTTCAATATCAAGTCAAAGACAATTACGATGAAATTATGGATGAAACAGAATATCTCGTCGGTAAAATAGTAAAAAAATTAAGTTCAGCTACATACAGACTTTAAGTGCAGTGTTTTAAGATAAAGTTTAATTATGTAGGAAGTTCAATAAAGTTAAAATTTCTTATACATACTGTGTTTTTAATTACCTAATAAAGTAGATGAAATTTTAAATCATAATATTAGATATCCCACAGTTTGAGCCCACAATATTATTAGAAAAAAGCACTCTTTGTTTCAAAGAAAGTGTATTTTCTTTTAAATCAATATGTTTTTAGTTCTGATAGTTGCTTCCAACTTCATGTTTGCCTCGATTTCAAAATGATTGTTATGGTACATACATGATATAAATAAGTACACAAGAAAATAAATGAAAAGTCAATTATTATTAGTAAAATATTTAGTTTATTAGGTAAATCTTGTACTTACATTATGACTGTTTATAATAAATAATAGCAGTAGGTATACATTGTGTAACACAAAAGTTCTAACATATGCAATCACAATGACCCCAAGGTAATGTGTTTATTTGATTTTGTTGAACTATTCTTTTGTCATCTATTCTATTTAAAATTACTTTATTAACTTCCTGTGAATACAGTACATGTTTGCTTGACTTTATCATATTCATCTTACATTTAAAAGTAATATTCTTAAATAAAACTTTGTTATAGTTAGATATTTTCAAACTCTTTGCAATGGGCCTTGATACTCCTTTAGCTTTGTTAATCTGTGTATTTAATGATTTAATACAATAAAGTTTTGCTCTTAAGCCAGTAAATTCGGTTATTACATCACCACCTAATTCATCTTTAAACAAGCCGGGAATTTTATCGTTTAACTTTGGTATACAATAAGGATTATTAAAATCAAAATTACTAGTATCAAATTTCAATATATCATCATTCAAATCTTTATAAAAGTTTTTTGTATGTATTAAGTACAATAAACTGTCAGTATCGGTATAACATAGTTTCACATTTTCACCATACTTTTTTTTAACAAATTCATAATGAAAATTATACATATGTTGTTTAGCATATTCCAGTACAGCAAATCCAATATATATAGGTCTATCTAAAACAAGTTTTTCATGATTCAATTGAACTGCAAGAAAATCTTCACTAAAAACACAAATACTTTGTAAGTTTGGTTTTGTAATTAGTTTCTCTGCACCTACTGCTTTATTTGTTCTATTTTTACGATCATTCCACTTAGTTACTAATTTAACATCAACCTGTTTTCGTTTATTTTCAATAGTTTTTCCAAATATTGAATTATTTAATAGTTTAAAGAAATCTCTTTCAAATGGGGTCATAGCTGATTGACGTAATTGAGTATTTAAGTCGATATACTTTTTCAAAAAGTTTTCTTGTTTAAATTGGATTATACGATGAATTTTTTTCAAAACAAGTCCATTTCTAAGGCATTCTTTTAAATGTATATAATGTATAACATAGTTGTATTTGTCATATAAGTTCGCGATTAACTTTTCCGTCCTCCCTCCTACAGGTATGAACTTTTCTGGAGCGAAAGGCAAATCACTATGTAAATTATGTAAATGATCTGGATACATGATATCAACTTCTAAAATGTAACCATACTCAGCATCGTCAGGTACGTCAAATAAACAAAAATTTACCATTTCGGAACTTGACATGAATTTAAAATCTGATATAGGTAATTTTTTTGTCATTGCATATCCATAAAGATTGTTACAGTCAAGATATACTAAATATGTTGACGGTTTAGAATCATCAAAATGAGGGAGGTAGATGTTATTGGCTTTAGCATATCGGTGAGAGCACTGTGCTAATCCGCCACGTATTCCCTTTTCTATCATCTTGTAAATGTCTAAATCATGAATCAACTCTAGTTGAACACCTGTGTAAAGGAGCATGGCGTCCCAACTTAAACCAGGTGAACTTACATAGTATGCAGGATCGAGATTATAATGCTGAAGACATATTTTTCTAAAATTTTCAAATATATCGCATAATAATAATACATCGCACTTTACATATAAATCAGTATATTCACCAAGACTAGTAATATTAAAGTAATTCCAAACGGTTTGGGCATGTTCATACTCGCTATCAGTTATATGCTTCATTTGCAAACTGTTGTAAAAACAATGTTTTGGAGGGAGTTGTGTCTCATCATATTTATGCCATGAATCAATATATTCATATGGATATATACCTTTCCTCCGTATTAATTCGAATTTTGTGTCGTCAGGAAAATGTGACCTTAAATTAAAAAAATCACTGTCTGTTAAACTTTTACTCAGATTATCAAGACTTGTGTTAAGGAACTGGAATGAATCTATGAATTTAATTTGCAAAGGTTTATTATTACATCCAGTATTCATGATTTTTGTGATGGATAAATATTTTTCTTTTGTTTTTGGTATTATTTTTATTTCGCCATCATATTTTGACAATTCCTTGATAAAGATATGGGAATCATAGCCAGATAAATTATGAAATATGACAGGTATGAATGGACAGACTTTATACATTAAATTACAGTGTGAATGAGCTGCACCTCTATATTCTGATGTAATATGATCATGATCGTGCACTTTGTCATCAAATAATAAGTTTTTACAAATATGACATGTACTTGCATTACGGTAATTATTCATTTGTTCTGGAGTCATCGGTTTCATAACATTTTCAGTCATCAAAATCTCATGTATTGATTTGGTTTCTTCAAGTAATTTCTTAACAAAAACTTGTACACAGTCTGCTCCTTGATAAGTAACGAATTTATTTAAGCTACTGTCATGGGAACAACACACGTAATATGCAAAACATGAAGGCTCGTGCAATTTATTTTTTATAGTATTTTTATTAGAATTTTCTTCATTAAAATTGCTTAACAGACTTTCAAAATCCGCGTATATAACAAAGTTGATTTTTTGTTGTCTCTCAAAATGTTTAAACTGTAACGTGCTGTTTTTATCTGGTAGTAATGTTAAAAGTTTAGAACAGGCATGAGAATGGAATTTCATTTCACTAGTAAAAAATTGCAAACATGTCTCACATAAATACATTCGACCTTTATGGTGGGAAACTTGACGTTTCACTAAGCGTAAAAGGTCCTTTATCAAACAATAATGAGCTCTGTTATTTTTCTCGAAATACAATAAATTAATATGTTTATCTTTCTTACAATTTGTCACATAAAGAGGGCCAGTTACAGTGTAATGTGCATCCAGTCCATAAATATTAATACTTAAATCACTGTTATTCTTTTCAAACAACCTAATGTCTTTAACGGATGGTGGGAATGACATCCCTTTCATATTAAATATCGTTCTAAAATCTGGGTATGAGCCTGGCCTACAGACATTATTGTTAGCTGGGAATAATGCTGCTAATATGCTCCATAAAAAACAATATTCATCGTTATTTTTAACGTTTATACAACTCTTTGCATTCTTAATAACATATGGTAATTCTATGTAAGAACCACCTCTCATGGGAGAATACTTATTTATATTTATTTCTAAATGACTTAGTGATGTGAATGACCATCCAGATTCGCAGTGCTCAAATTCAGTTAATTTCATCTTAAAAGTCTCTCTTAAATTTAAGTAAATTTCATTCATATCAGTACTTTTATATATAACTTCGTATTTTGTATTAAATGACTTCAGCTGCTGCTCACCTGATTTAGGTAAAACAAAGTAAGCAAACAACTCAAAGTTAACTTTAATACATTTATGTTTTAATAATGATAACTCAATTAGTTTATAAATATTGTCTCGCTTACCATCCAAGAACGCCTCCGATAGGAGGTACTCGTCTTCTATGGATGGGTTTAAGCGATATGTCATTATTCTGTTTTTAAATGCTGTAGCTATTATATCAATATGCTCAAACTCTGACTTTATCAAACAATTCGATTTATGGATATTAGTTCGTTTATGATATCTGTATTCATGTTTCGGTATCTCAATTTTACATTTATCACAATTAATAAAACTTGATGGTGAACCAGTAGAGGATGATTTCACTGAAAAGAAAAATGATGGATAGTTTAAAATATTTATTTAACTAAACAAAACTACATTTAAAATACACATTTGTCTTAGGCTAATTAATAGATATAGTTTAATGATTATACAGTGATTAATAGTAAGTTATTAGATTAAATACGATTATTAAAATTATAAAAGTTACTTTATTCTACTGGTACGAGCTTATAAAAGTGGGTGCCCGATTTTTAAATTCTTTTCTAGTCTCCTTTATAAATGCATTTAAATGCTTCCATGACTCGGTGTCCGAATTAGTTTTATTTTTAATCGTTATTACGGAGTGCCGCCATCGATTGACTGGTGGTACCCGTTCGATTTCGTCACTATTATAAATTTTTAATTCAATATAAAAACTCCCAGTTTTCTCTTCGTCAATCTGTCGTGAGAAACCATTGGCTAATCTACGAGTCACGTAGGAGTAGATAGGTGCTGTTTTTTTACCGACGCTGTTATCCAGTTGGTCATCGTCGCTATCCGTGCCGAAGAGATCACGTACTGTAGCCCTCGGCTTATAAGCCTTCTTACTCGTGGTAGGCTGGCTGCCCGACGCCTTCTCTGCACTCTTTCGCTTCTTTTTGCTGGTCTTTACTGGAGCGTCAACTATCGACTCATCTGATGACGGGAACAACTGGTCAGCCATTTGCTTGGACCTGAAAAAAGAAAATAGTTTTAATTAGGTAATTAGTAAAAGTAATTTACAATAGGTTAATAACTGAAATATCACTTTATTGCTTTATCCGACTGACTTTGTACTCATTTGATGAATGATAGAATAGCAATATGTTTGAATATTAGAATGATCGAATAGTAGTAAGATTGAATATAAGAATGATCGAATAGTAGTATAATTGAATATAGAATTATTGAATAATAAAATTACTATGTGTACACAGATAAACAAAACTATGTAAAACAAAGTGTAACTTACATCTTTTAGAAGATCTGCTAAAGCTTGTAGGTACTTATATGTCGATGTGCTCGTATACCGGTGATACCAGTAGCTCTTGAAGAAGTGTTTTGTAGTCGAACTTCAGCTGCTAGATGCTTAAATAGTGATAAATCGACGTCATATTATCCCAAATATGGAAAAGGGCACATGTTGTCAAAATGCTGTGTCAGTTGTTGGTGTCAAATACGATAGTTTATTTTGCCTCCGATATTGTAATTCTATGCTGATACAATACAAAATAGATAACTACAGAAGGCTGATTCCTTACAGTGAACGATAATGTGCACACCCTTAGACTTGAAGTTCGGTTACTCGCTAGCGTTTGCTATTGGTCGATACAATTAACGTTCACGATTCAACCAACTTCACCAGAGATTATGGTGAGTACGCGTCTCTGTGGACGTGCATTATCGCTCTTTGTATGGAGCTAGCCTTCTGTACCTGTCAATTTTATGGTTACAACTAGTTACTGTTTGGCTTACTATTTAATTTTCACCCGATTGCGTCAAGAAAAAGACGGTAATGTGTTTAACAACTTTTATTTTAAGATAACGTTTCTATGACCGCTATTGTTGTCACTCAAGATCTACTAATAGATTTTGAAACAGTTTTATAGTCTAGCTATCATAATAAAAACATTATTTACAGTATACAAACAATTCTGTATCGGGATATATAACCAGTATAATTAATTTTAATACTTTTGAGGGTGTTAACCACGTTACATAACGATTTAGTAAATCATGTATTTATTTCCAACATTCAGATATACCTACCTACGTTACTTAACTACTGCCACCACCTACCTTTCTTTAGGTGACTTAAAAATTATAAGTTTGAATAATGACATAATAATAGTAGGAAAAACCAGGCGTAACAATAGTATGTCGATTTGCTATTTTGTTTTGATCCATCTCCATATAAAGAATTACAACTTACTTTGCAAAGTTAGCATCAATGACATACTACTTACATACGATGACTTTGCCTGCCAAATCTTTTCAATAAAATGTATGAAAAAATAACGGTGAACAAACGTACAGTTGTATTTATTTTATCAATATAAATTTACGGTAAACAATAAAATGTTTGGCGCCGAGATGTCTTGGGGATCAATTTCACCATACCATTTTTGCCCGAGATATCAACATCTAGCAAAAACGTACGACTTTGAACTCTATTAATCAAAATTAAATGATATATAAATGGGAAAAAAAACCTTAAAATCGATCATTCAATTTCTGCACCTGAGTCCTGACTGGGTCGAACTTTATAATCACGTTATGTCGGTAAGTATTAATAATATTGTCTGTAATATTTATCAAACAACTAAAATATTAACACACACCACTGCATAATCCTTCAGGGAAACCAGGCGTGATGCTACATATCTGGTACACCAGTCAGTACATATTTCAACATAACGCTTTGTTTCAACCATAATGTTTTATTGATTGATTTGAGACTTTTATAAAGCAGTTGTATTTTTTTCCAGGACTCGGAAGACCTTTTCAATTTTGTACCCATGAATCAACCAGCAGTTCAACAGACACCTGGACAGAAAACGCTCGGTCTTGCTCGTAAGAGACCAAAAGCAGATCAAACTTTTTTTCAATATATAAAGAAACCTGTCTCTCGCGGGACAAAAATAATCAGAGTTGAAATTTACGATACGGACAGTTTTCCAAAATCCGAACAGTCTATGTGTAATTGTGAAGCTGATGTTTGTGTTCAGTATGTTGTAAAATCCATATTATTTGATGATATCTATTCCAGTACGCGAGAATTAATAGCCAAAATTCAGGATGACATCGAACCCAAAGCATAGATTCAATTTAATAACATTTATGTAGTTATTCAAAATACGTGTAAGTGTCTAAGTGTACGTGTTATTAAGTGTCGGCAAGCAACTTTACTATGTAAAATGTAATAATTAAAATGTTTTATTTTAAATAAAATAATAAGTATTAAAAAGTATAGTTCATTTTATTTCTACCTCATAAAAATATTAAGTACTTACTTAATAGAACAGTTTAGCATGAATAGCCACCGCGCTATAAAAGGTAGCGGTGGGTAACACGAGAGAATTCCATATTCAATGCCCGACTGTTCAACCTACCTATAGGTACAGTAGGCACTGCGTGTTACTGTTTTATCAAATATGCACACTTTAATTGTACACTGTGGAGTGATGACTGCCGAGCCTGAGGTTTTTGTAATGAATGATAATTGAAATTGTGTCAACTATTCGAATGAATGAATGATGGTCAAAATTGCGTGAACTATTCGAATGAAATAATGATGGTTGAAATTCGGTGAACTATTCGAATGTAATGAATGAGGGTTGGAATTGGGTGTTTCTGGATCTAATCTGATCCAGAAACCCCAATTTCAACCTACTAACCACTGAACCTACTTATCTGGAAGGAACATACAACATAACATCATTCCAATACAGCTTCCCCTACACATAGAAATTATATCACCTGTGTCTCCACAGATAGAGACCATGGCTCAGACAGACAACCGTGTGATAGCAGGCTACTATGCAGCTTGCGAAAACTTTAAAGACAATACAGTTGAGAAGTGTCCTGGCCAGAAGATTGCTGAAAAAATCGCAGAACACTTCCCTTCTGCTGTCTTTATTGTGGTAAGTACTATTTCATTACAATGTAAAATTAAACACAGTTCTGATTAATTAAAAAAAAAAATTGTGTAAAGGTAATTGCATGGTATGAAACTTCACTTTTCCCCTGTCATCGTCATCATCTAAGGCTTTAAACCTATGGAAGGGCTTTAGGTAGATCACATATCTTTCTCCGATGTGTTTTTAGATAATTTCTCACTCCACAGACCTGCACGAGCTGCCATCTTACAATGGCAGTGTTACACCCGGAGCAAATAATTGTGTCCTGCATCCCACTCTTGATTCACTTCGGTGTGAACTATCGCCCAATCAAGAACTATATCAAGTCAAGAACCTGAAGCATAGAAACAACATTATAAGAAATTTTACTAATCCGTGCTATCACCTGTTCCTCAGGTGGACAATAAGAGGATGATGCAACATCTGGACACACCCGCCATCAAGTTACACAAGTACACTGATGGAAGGTGGAAGCCCAAGGATGCCAACAAAGTCATGTTCCGTAAGTAGAATTATTCCACAAATGTCTATACATGTTTGTAACTCGATCACAAAAATGGCTAAATGGATTGGGACAAATTTGACATGATAATTTTCACAGTATTACACATGGATAATATTCAGCCAGTCAATTAATTAGTTCCCTCTGGGTGTGAGAGAATTTACAGGAAATGGCTTATTTAATTTGATCCTATTTATATTATAAATGTGAAAGTTTGTGAAGATGTGTGAAGATGTTTGTTACTCAATCACTTAAAAACGGCTGAACGGATTGGGATGTTTAGTAAATAGAGTATAATCTAGATTAACACATAGGATAATTTTTATCCCGGTAGTAAGTTCACGTGGAATAATTTCCGACCTCCACACGGTCGGAAACCGCGGGCGGTAGTTAGTAAAATATACATTTTATTGGTTACAGTAGCACATCATTATGATTCCTTTGACAAATCTTATTACACACATACAATATTTTTATTCTAAAAAGTTTGTGTTTAATATTTCATCTTCCTTGCAGAAACTCCCTATGTCTTAGAAACTGCATCGCACCTGCTGCAACGTGGTGTCCAAAAAGATCTTGTTGATTTTGACAACTATTTGGATGACCTGTCTCAAGACTGGACCAACCTTGGCATAGAGAAACTGATCGCTAGCATCAATGCTTCAAACACCATTGACTGTAAAGAGGATGAGAAACTATTCCGATAATGTTATGGGAAATATTTTGGGAATATTACACCCAATGTAAGCTATACTATTTAAGAGCATATTATTATGGTCGAAGGTTATACTAGAAACAAAAGTAAGACATCCAAATGAACTCACACAATATATTATATTAAAAGGTATACAAAAATAATTATTTTGTAGATTGTCTTGTATTAAATTAGCGTTTACTAAATAGAAAGTTCAAATACCAACAATTTAAATGTGTATAAAAGCAGAAAGAGGTGAGCTTAATTTTAAATAAAACTATATAAATACACTATTTTCGTGTGTATGTTGACTATGAAACTGCCAAAATCAGCTAGTACTACTCAACACAGCACTCACAAGCCAAGGTGTGCTTATATTTTCTAACGTGACGATAATTTATCGTGGACGTTCACGTCCATAAAATCATTTTGTATTTCTATACACTTAACTTCCCTGTGTTACATATACGTCCACGATAATAATAACGATAAAAGCGCACATTGGCTGTCTATTTTGAAGGCGGTCTTAGTAAGCTCCTTTAGGCCTTAATTTAGAATGTCGACTTTCAATAGTGTTACTGTTGTGTTAGAGTAATTTATGTGTAACTTGAATATACGAATTTTATATTTAACATGATTGTGTTATGGATTGTTATAGATCATTTCGTGCATTTATTGTCCCCATTCTTAGCACTATTCCTTCAAAATCCTTGCTTTTCGGTATAGTAATGTTATATTTGTAACTGTATGTGTGGAAGTGGTGAAGGGTGGGCGTTTTTGAGGGACTGTCTTATGTAATTTTAACGTTCAAAAAGTGCTGACTCTCAGCCTAGTTTGAATACATGAGTTTTGATTATGTAAAGAGAAATAAAAGTTGAGTTTTGAAACAGGACTGTTGAAAGCTGAAACAATAGAATGTAGTGACCAATAGAAATCGTTTTGATTTACTCATCTCAACTCTGAAATGTTTACTGATATTTATCATTTGGTCCACGTTCAAACTAAGTTCGCCCCACTTTTATATTGCTTTTCGCCCCACATTTTGTTTGATAAAGTTCCCAATATTAACCCAGACACGGTATAATTGTGTAAAATGTAGTCAAAATCTTATTTATATTCAGAAAAGTTATTGGTTTCATATTTAAATTGTATATGAAACGTTATTGTTATGTTAATGTAATTCAATTGTATTTAATTCATTCCTTAGTTTAAGTGATTTTTTATTATGCTAACCTCATCATTCAATGTACACTAGTATTTTATGGAGGTTAACAAACACCTCCTTTTTCGAAATAGGTTAATACGTTTCGCCAGTTATGTTTTAGTTCCATGTAACAGAGAGAGTCTTTTGCAATTGGTTGCTGGCAATAGACTCGCCCTGTTACAATTACAAATTTATTAGTACCAGCCATTTATGCCCAACTAGCGATGTGCCGTTCCCGGGAATGTTCCCAAAGTGGGAATGTTCCCAAAAGAATCTTTCCAGTGCCCGGGAATATTCCCAATTGCTGGGAACGTGTCAGTGAAACCACATAGAATTATAATAAAAGTAAAAATATAATAACATACAAAGTTACTGGTAAGATTTAGTAAGTAAGTAGATTTGACATGTAATGAGTACTCATTTAGTAACTTGTCATACATTGTATTAATTTTAGAAAGAGGTAAATAAAAATTTCGAATGTAGGAGACTAGGAGGTTTAGAGATTCATCATCATCATCATCATTTCAGCCGAAAGACGTACACTGCTGGACATAGGCCTCCCGCAAGCTCTGCCACTTCGACCGGTTCTGTGCTTCACGCATCCAGCGGACTCCTGCGGCCCTCACAAGGTCATAGGTCCACCTTGTGGGAGGCCTTCCAACTTTACGTCTTCCGGTACGCGGTCACCACTCCAGAACTTTTCAGCCCCATCGGCCATCTGTTCTGCGAGCAATGTGCCCTGCCCACTGCCACTTAAGTTTGGCAATTCTTCGGACTATGTCGGTTACTTTGGTTCTCCTGCGGATCTCTTCATTCCTGATTCGATCACGCAGGGAAACTCCAAGCATAGCCCTCTCCATCGCCCTTTGGGTGACTTTAAGCCTTCTTATGTGGCCCATTGTGAGCGACCACGTTTCGGTTTCATATGTCATCACTGGCAACACACGCACTGTTCAAAGACTTTCGTGTTGAGACATTGCGGTATGTGGGACGAGAAGATATTGCGAAGCTTCCCGAACGCTGCCCAGCCGAGTCGGATTCGACGATTGACCTCTTTCTCGAAGTTGGACCTACCTAACTGGACAGTTTGTCCTAGGTAAACGTACTCGTCCACAACTTTCAGTGCAGCTCCTCCGACCGTTACGAGAGTGGGTGTTACATGGGTATTGGATATGACCTTTGTCTTGTCCATGTTCATCCTCCATGGTCTCAGCCATGACAACTATATCATCGGCAAACCGAAGGTGAGTGATGTATTCGCCATTGATGTTGATGCCAGCCCCTTTTCAGCCCAGAATCTTGAAGACATCCTCCAGTGCAGCGGTGTAGAGTTTCGGAGAGATAACGTCTCCCTGTCTTACACCTCGCTGCAGAAGGATAGGTTTCGAGGTCCGGTCCTGGAGTCGGACTGACATGGCGGCGTTTTCGTACAGACACTTCAACACTGCCATGTACCGATAGTCGATCTGGTACCGTTGGAGTGACTGTAGTACAGCCCACGTCGCGATCGAATCAAAGGCTTTTTAGTATTCCACAAACTCTAAACAGAGAGGCAGATTATACTCTTCGGTCTTCTGTACCTGCCGCAGCGTATGTGTGTGGTCTACTGTGCTAAAGCCTTTACGGAACCAGGCTTGTTCGGGAGGCTGGAAGTCGTCAAACCTGGCTAGACGGTTTGTGATGACTTCGGAGAACAGCTTGTAGACATGGCATAGAAGTGAGATGGGCCTATAATTCTTATAAAAGGCATTGTCACCCTTCTTAAAGAAAAGTACCAGCACACCTCTGTTCCATGCCTGTGGCGTTTTGCCCTCGAGTATGACGGAATCAAACAGCTTCTGGAGGGCCTTAAGAACGAGTTTCCCACCGGCCTTTAGGAGTTCAGCTGTGATTCTGTCATCACCCGGCGCCTTGTTGTTTTTAAAGCTGCTTCAGAGCCATCCTAATCTCGTACAAGCTGACATCCGGGATGTCTTCAGTATACTGTCGGGTCAATCTAGCTCTTGGGTCGTTTGCCAGATTCGTAACGGGGTTTCTTGTTGACTTGTATAACTGTCCATAGAATCTCTCAATCTCTCTCAACACCGACCGATGAAGGCAGGATCGTATCCACCAAGCCTGAGCCTTGGTGGATACGATCCTGCCTTCATCGGTCTTCAGTTTCGTAAGCTGACTCTGCCCAATAGACAGATCCCTAGCAAAGACCTTGGAGCCTTTATTCCGTTCTATTGCGTCTTTAATACATTCTGTATTAAAGCGGCGGAGGTCGGTTTTCAAGGACTTAAAGATCCGTCTGTTAAACTGCCGGTACTCAAGCGCATCGTCTGAAGACTGCAGGACCATCTCGCGCCTCTCCTTCATGAGCTGCAAAGTAGGATCAGAGAGCCTCTTTTTTTTGATACGATGGGCCTTGAAAAACTTAGACCCGACCGTATGGACAGTTTCCACGAACCCATCGTTACCCGCAACCCGTCGTTCAGAGATTATGTACAATATTTTGAAACGTTATTTAAATAGACTGGTAGAATACATTATTCTTTTCTTTTTTTGTGTTTTATCTTGCAATCAGTTTTTAAAAACTATGAGCAAATGAGTTGTAGGAAGGTCTGGCAGGGAAGAGTTATTCCTCATCAGGAGCAACTTTCATATGAATAACGAAGCTCTCTCCAAGTTATCCAATTGTAGGATGTTGCGTCTTTTAAGTCTGCTGACACAAGCTGGTATTGTGAGTTGAGCGGCCAATTTGTTGGGATGTCTCTACAGTCTGGATTGTGACCCGGTTAGTTGGAGCCATAAATCATGCACAAAGGATAAGTAAATAATATTTCTCAAAATTAGCATCACACCTGCACAGTTAAAAGGATAGTTTTTTTGTTATCAGTTTAACTCTCCAACTACATCAATTAACTGCCGAAAATTCTCAGTAACACATTATGGGTGTAAAAGATATGCATTTAATTTCTATCTTTTATTATTTTAAACATGCGATAAGAAACCTAATCTAAAAAGTTAAAAAAGAAAAAGCTTTAACTTTTGTGTTAGTGTTCCCACTAACTGGGAATGTTCCCGGGCACATGGGAACATTCCCGTTGGCAAGTTACTGGGAACGAGAATGTTCCCACGGCACATCACTGTGCCCAACCATGCATAAATAATTCCAAATTAGAAAAACGCAATGCCACTGCCCGAACCGGGAATCGAACCTCACGCTCTGCACATCTGCTTTATTGATAAGTTAAATCACTTTTTTATGTTATATTACAAATTAAAAAAGTTTGTGTAAGCAATATTTATTTCAATAAAGTATCAACAAATATTACTAATCTGTTTTTATTTACTATTTAGACCCTGGACGTATTCCTCGACCAATTTCTTGCATTCACTCATGGCTCTTAGGTCGCCAGCTTTGCCTTGAAACTTGCCGTTTTTGAATGCACCTTTGCCTTTTACCATTTCTATTAGCCTGAAAAAGTACAAGGCATTTTAAAGTATTGACACAACAAATATATGCAATAAATGAAACCACATACTTGGTACCTATCTCCTTTGCTAACACTATCGCCGGGTGTTAAAAGGCAAAACCAAATATTTCGTCCAAAAAAGTCAATATAACATTTTCCTAACCGCATTTAGAAAGGTGTTTATTAAAAAAATTGGACTAATGAAGTTTTTTTTTTTGTTTATTGTGTAACTGTTTGAAACTTAGATTACTATAGAACACGCTCTTATATTTGCGACTGACATAATTTTATTACTAAGGACATAATTTTAATAGCAAGCTTTCCAAATGCGCTTACGAAAATTTTTATATTGACGTTTTGGACTAAATAATTGATTTTGCCTTTAACCCGGCGATACACAAAAATTAGGTCCTAAATGATTTTATAAATCATCAACATCAGCTGCTGAGCTGCTTCCCAACTATGGTGGGGTTCCAGTCTTGGATGCAGCAATATCAATATGTTACATGGCGATTGCATATCTGACCCACGGCCCAGTGGCCATTTTAAAAATATGATGCTTTAAAAAAAAACTAATAAATTATATTTAACAAAATTATTCAGTTATTTTTAATATTAGACTGTTTGGTAGGGTCGAGTGTCTACCTCTTCAAAATACGAACCATTTTTACAAGCTTTTTCACAAATATTTGATTTGCATGAGTATTTCACATTTGCATCATCATCATTTCAGCCGAATGACATCCACTGCTGGACATAGGATGCCCCCAAGTTCCGCCACTTTTATAGGCTCTGTGCTTCCCGCATCCAGCGGATTCCTACGGCCTTCACAAGGGCATCGGTCCACCTTATAGGCCTTCCAACTCTACGTCTTCCGGATCGCGGTCGGCACTCGAGAACCTTTCCGCCCCACCGGCCCATCTGATCTGCATTGCCACTTCAGTTTGGCAATTCTTCACTTGCATCAAAATGCACTATTTGCCGACCGTTCTTGAAGCGTGTAGTACTATCGAAGAAAAATACTTACTTATCGCCCAAAGCATTACAGTACTCTTCAGGCCCTTGGATAATAATCTGCCCCTCTTTCGGTTTATCTGGATCTTCGGAAGCGAAGAACAGGAACATGTCTTCTTCTTCCAAGCCCTTGATAACTGCCCGGTTAAATTCAGGAGTAGCTCCCTTCTTGAACATGACCACGAATTTAGGCTTTGGACTGGCACTCTTTATTTTATCCGCTTCAAATTGAGCAAGTTCTTGTAGAGTTCTTTGGAGCGTTTTGTTTGCAACTTTTAAGTTTTTCTGCAGTTTTTGTATCAATTCCACGTGTCTGGATGGTTCGTTACTGAATACATTAAAAAATATATGATAATATTAAAAGCAGAAATGTGTATTGTGTGCATCAATGTTGTAGTGAAAATACGAAAAAAAATATTGCTGGCTGTCACTCTTCATTATGTATGAAGAGTCAAAGCCTATGAACTACAAACTTATTTATGCGGTCGATAAATATACAGTGCATGCGTAAATATTCATTCCAAGTTTGGAACTCTTGTGATAAACTGAGCATAGGTACATACTACATACACACACACTTCGCCTGGTTGGACGGTTTATATTCTTTGATTTAAAGTTGGTTGAAGTCAAAAAGTAATATTACTTGAGAAGTCCAGTCAGCGCCCTCTCTCTGTCGATCATCAGTTGGAAGGTGTTCGTGACTCTGTGGCCCACCAGGAACTTGAGGAGAGTTTTACCTTTCTTTCCCGGTTCTAATCCTATCAGCTTTATCATTTGCAGTTGACTGAAAAACGATTTATTTTTATTTTAAGTACCTATCTCAGTGTTATGTGATTGATAATGGTTTTGATGTGACATAATTATGATTGTTACCGTACATCGGTACATTGAATTTTATATAATTTCTACTAACAAAATAATTAAGTATCTAGTAGAGAGCCACTTATCGAGATCCAAACATCAGCGATTGAATCTCGATATATGTCTCGAGATCAAGATTGCATTCCCGAGTGATGATGAGAATGTACAGACGCCAGCAGGTCAACCTATTTTAAACTGTCAAATTTTCCCAATTGAACATGAACCTTATTCCTTTGTGATAAAGTAGAAAAACTATCAAAGAATTTGGGTAGCTTGATTTGCTGGCCTGTGTACCTAATCGGCGTCTATTTAAAAGCAAGAAAAATAAAACTACCTATATTTTTCTACAAATTGCACGCCATCGTATGTGACAAACATGTTTACATGTCAGAACCTATAAAATTTTCTTTGTTATCCTGCAAGCACGTTTATACAGGATAAGTTTTTATCCAGTGCGCAAACTATGTAATGTATATATTTTTCGTCTGTTATACAAAAAAAAAATCAGTTGTTTCATAGAAAAGTGCAAAACCTACGCGGTCAAAATGTATGGAACAGCTGTTTTTTTTTTAAAATAACAGATGAAATTTTCTATGCTGGGGTGTCTAGAATACTATGCTGAATTCATGGTTAGAGTTTGCGCACTGGATAAAAACCTATCCTGTATTCTTGTATGTGTACACGTCTTAGCAAATAAATATTGTTATTTTTTTATTTTTTATCTTATCTTTTAAATATATTTTCTGTTATAAAAGTTAGTTGTTACCTCAGATTGGTGACGTGGGTACCGCAACACATGTTTTCGTCAATAGTACCGATACATATGATTCTGATCGTATCCATGCAGTCTTTAGGCAGCCCTCGTGTGTGTGCCTGAGAAAGGGCAGTTAACTAATGAAAATTGAGAAGATAGTTTTGCGACTTCGGAACATCATTGTTGCAGTGTTGGAGGAGCTCGTAGCTAAATAACAACAACCGAATGGGTTAATATAATGTTAAGTTACGCTTGCAGAGGTCGGTCCGTGGATGTGTGGACCACCGTTTAGATACCGAGACCCCTTCGTGTTTCGGAAAACACAGTAATCCGTTGGTCCCGGCTGTCATTTGTCGATCTTTGTCAGTAGTTACGGGTCGTCAGAAGCCCGAAATCCTGACTACCTGTCTTACTTTTCTATTCTATATCAGACGAGATGGACGTTAAGGTGAATCTTATCGATTTTTTTTCCATACCAACTTCAGGAGTGTATTACTCCACTGTTCGACAATGTTCATCAAAAATAAACATGGTATGGTTTTGTCTCATTATTAATATTGTCTGTGCGGAGACAATACGAAAATAAAAATCCATTAAAAAGTTAGGAGCTAACAAAGATTCGTTTTTCTTGCTAATTTAACCTAACTTTGGGCGTGTTTAAAGTAACAAAAGAAGTTTAAAATCTCCAAAATCAAGTCGGTACCGACAAAGCTCAATTAACGAAAAGTTCAATAAACTTTATTGGTTTGTGGTTTTTTCATAAAACTCGATCGTCCGAAGGACTTTTATTATTTTTTTACTCGCCTGTCTTACTATAAAAATGATCCTGTATCTCACTCAATAACGTTGTGCGTGTAGACTAGCGTCTAACTGCTCATCACGTGTACTACCTCTGTCGGACACCTGCCTGGGGCCTAAGTCTACTAATTTATAAACGTTACAATGGTCTCTCAATGGTGTGTTTTTGACAGTTTTTGTATGGCAAATCTGTCAAAAACTTACCATTGAGAGACCATTGTGACGTTTATAAATTAGTAGACTTAGGCCCCTGGTGAGATGGCGTGCTTTTTAGCCAGGCGCACCAGTAAGTTCGAGCCCGCGACTAGATTCCCTTAAGAGACAAAAAGTAAAAAAAAAGAAAATGGAAATACTACACCTCATCCAAATCCGGATCAGTAACTTTACAAAACTTCACGTTGACTGGTACCGCTTCCTTGATCAATTCGTTGCATCTCTTTTCTGTGGCCCTTACTACTTCATCGCTTACTTTAACAGTGTCCAACTCTATGTAACTCTCGTCGGAGCCTAGCCACCAGCTGGTTGTTGGCAGATTATGCTCTTTCTCTAATATTGCAGACAGTAAATGCTGACCTGAAAGCATGTAATAAATTCAATATTAAAACATTACCACACCCTCGCCGTTCTCGCCATGGGATCTGGAGGCAAAGGTCCTCGCGCAAATGTGGGAGTGGCGCGAGGAGGCCAAACGCCGGGGCGTAACTCCGCTGCCGCGGGAAATCGCGGCACAGCGGACAGAGCTCCGGCGGGATCTCATGGCGACATGGAGAGAGCGATTGTCGCAACCCAGTGCTGGGCACGCCACGATTGCGGCGGTAAGTCCCCTCTTTGAGGAGTGGTTTGAGAGGCGGCATGGCGTCCTCACCTTCCGCCTGACGAAGGTCCTCACCGGACACGGTTGTTTCGGGAGGTTCCTGTTTCGGATAGGGCGGGAGGAAACGCCCGGGTGTTTCCACTGCGAAGATCGCCCTGAGGACACGGTGGCGGTCTGCCCTGCTTGGGCGGAGCACCGCCGTGTCCTCGTGGAGGCGATCGGCGGCGGCAATCTCTCGCGTCCGGCCCTGGTCCAGGCCATGGTACGAAGCGAGAGGGCATGGGTAGCCGTCACCTCCTTCAGCGAAGCAGTGATGCTCGCGAAGAGGGAGGCGGCGCACGTCAGGGAGGCGGCGCACGTGAGGGAGAGGCAGCATATGCGCCCTCGCGACCCTAGCCGCCGCAGGAAACGGAGACGCCCTGGGCGTCGGGAATCCCAGGCCGATTTCCGGCCACCGTTGGCATGAGCTTGCGGACGGCGAGTAATGGGTAGCTCGCTGTCCGGTAAGGACCAAGCCCAAGTCGACGGCGCGTTGTGTTACACGCGCGCCTCAAAGAGCTGTCAGCACAAAAATGATGGGGCCCGCAAGGGTTTATTTCATATAAACCTGCATGGGCACTTATGAAACGTCAGAAGCTAGGTGCACGGTTCCAAAATGTTGTTTCTTAGGGAGAAGAGCCGGCAAGAAACTCCACGGTTACTCTTTTAAAAATGATTGGCTTTAACAATGTTTTCAGAGATAAAATGTAAATTAAATGAAAAAATGTGTTTCTGACGACCATTAGCAGTTTAATTATTTTTAATTACACCTACATTTAGGATAATTTAGGTAATGTACCTAGTTATAAAAATTGTAATCGCAATGGAAAATGAACATGGAGTAATGATTTTTTATATCTCACTACCTTTTCCAACATTATAGTTTGAGTAACTATAAAAAATTAATTGTAAAATCTACGATGAAAATGGAGGTTACAAAGTTAACCTTTTTTTTCGTGGGGAAAATCTCATGGACAGCCTCCGTCTGGGGAGATCGTAGCGTTATTCGTAGGTCCTCCTACTGACTAAAAGCCCGCGGTTCATTCCACTAACACGAGTCGAGGGCCCGGGCCATGCCAACCGCCATGCCTGTTGGGCCGCGTCACCAAATGTAGCCGATCCCACGACCGCACGTCCTCTTTTTATAACTAAAGTTAATCTGATTTGACAAATGAAAAACATCAAACATCACAAAAATATTGTCATCTACGGGTACGTTTTTGATCCATTTGTTCATATTTTCACGTCATCAGATGTAGAACAGACCATACGATTATTATTCCCGACCATAAGGTCATAAACAGGAACAAAAAAATCAGCTGTTCCATACGTTTTGACCGCGTATTGCACTTTTCTATGAAACAGCAGATTTTTTTTTGTATAATCGACGAAAAATTTCTGACCTAGGTGTTCTATATTTAAGCTAAATTCATGGTTACAGTTTGCGCACTGGATAAAACTTTCCCTGTATATTAAAAAAAAAATACATGTAAAAGTATTTCACTTTCATCACTTTCTTAATTGTCATGGTATTATGCACGATTAATACAAGATAAGTTTTAACCAGTGCGCAAACTGTAACCATGAATTCAGCATTATCATTCTAGACTGTTTCGTCGGTTTTATAAAAAAAAAATCAGCTGTTCCAAACATTCTGACCGCGGTATTGCACTTTTCTATGAAACAGCAGATTTTTTTGTACAACTGACGAAACATTTCTGCGCTTGGGTCTAGAATGATATGCTGTATTCATGGTTCCAGTTTGCGCACTGGTTAAAAACTTATCGTGTATAGTGCAACTTTTGAATTGGACTACTACGGTAATTTTTTTGAATTTCAAATTGAAAATGTTTCCTAGGAACTGCTAGGTGTGAACCCGCAACTTTGTCCGAAAACCAGGACTTATGGAAAATCATCATCATCATCACCATATCAGCCGAAAGACGTCCACTGCTGGACATAGGCCTCCCCCAGGCTCCTCCACTTCGACCGGTCTTGTTTTTTTTTTTTTTGGGTGGGATATCATCAAATGACTTCTCCTGCTGAGTAGAGCAGGTGGTCGTGTCAGACTTTTACTGACTAAAACCCACCCGTGTTCCCTCAGTAGCCCGTATGCCAGGGGCCGTGGTATCTCTTTCGAACAAACCCGCACCCCTGGCAGGCAACGGCCCTTGCGGACCCCACCAGTGGTTGCTGACATCTTTGACGGCGCGCGTGAGGAACACAACGCGCCGTCCCGTCTACCACTTTTCGGCCGCAGAGGATAGGGAGAGCGGCTGACGCTATACCGACACTCCTCTTCCCCTGCTGCCCCACCGCGTCCGCCATCAAACGGTGGCGGCCCCGTCCAGGCCACGGAAGGGAAGAGCGCTGCTCAGAAGCACCGGCACTTCTCCTCTACCGCAGCCTGTAACCCTCAGCCGCGATGCCTCCCATTCGACATCGCGGCCCACCTCAGTTGCGGTGCACCTCACCGCAACCTACTTTTTGGCCGCTACGTCAATGGCTTGAAGGCAAAAGCCCTGACGAGCGGCCCCACCGTTGGGTTCCTCTTGGCTTCACCGTGGATGGGAGACCACGGTTACTAAGCCCCCCCGCAACGACAATGCGGGAACCCACTCGGGGGGGGCGACCGGTCTTGTGCTTCCCACATGGAAAATGTTAACACAATATTCGCCTAGTCGATGTTGTGATGGCTCCGCTCTCTTGCAGAAGGTTGTAGGTTCAAATTTTGGCAAGTCCCTGGGTGACTTTTTCAATGGTAGTTGTGGTTAAAAGCGCCAACCTGTTAAGATTATAACATAATCTTATGCGTAACTATTAATTCTAACCATTTGTATGGCATCAATCAGTGTCTATTGGTTTTCTTGACATCAATGTCATCTATTGGCCAGGTTGTAATATAAAACTCAGAGTAGGTACTGCTGGTTTAATTACTAGCTGAATAACTATAAAACTAACAACAATGTCTTAGTTAAAACTATAGTCACAATTATAAAGGAATAATGGTTTTTATTGTCTGTGGGCTCTTAGTTTATGATACATGGCTACCTACTGTGCCGAAAAAATGGCGCGTATTGCAAGTTTCTTGGTCAATAACTGACTGTTATATTTTAATACGAAAACGAAATCGGTTTCAATCAAAATTTACAATCGATAAAGTAGCAAGATTATTTCACACACACATTTATTTAAGAATACCTGTTCTTTGATTAAATTCCTTGAACTGCCGGAAATGTTATAAAGTAGTAATATTTGTGTTGTAAAAAGTAATGACGTTACTAATTAAACTTTCGTCTTAAACCGCCATTGCATTTGTGAATATTAGCATTGTTTAATTGTAAAAGAATTAACTGATAAGCGTTTCACCATTGTTAGTAAATTTTATAACACTAACTAAGTAATAAGATTCTTTCTGTGCGATACGCATTACTTCCGCCCACTTGAGGAGATGGTCGAGAATGGCGGCCGGACGGTATCGCTATGAAAGTGTGTGAACAGGACTAAAATTATAATTGTGGAATAAGAAACCTCTGTAACATAATGTTTTGATTTAAAAGAGTGTCCGTGGAGTTTCTTGCCCGTTCTTCTCCATATGAGACCTACTTTAGCTTTGGAATGGGCGCCTAGATTCCCTTTTAACTCAAACTGTCTGATTCGCTGTTCTATGAAAAATCCAAAGTGCGTGTAAAAGATTTAAGTGAAAATACATGGTTTGAGTTAAGTGTTGTGTGTGATTGTAAATCAACTACCCATTTACCAACGAAGAAATACACCAGAAACATAAAAGACGGCATGCATTGGGTTTCCCGTCGTCTTACGAGGGTCATAAAAAAGTAAACGAAAATTTTGGAAAAGTGGCAATTTATTTTTCAACATAGTCTCCTTTTAGTTCGATACACTTAGCCCAGCGATGCTCCAACTTTTTTAACCCGTCCGAAAAATAGTTTTTGTTAAACTCTGCAAAATAGGCCTCCGTGGCGGCGATGACCTCCTCATTCGATCCATATCTATTCCCAGCGAGTGATTTTTTCAGATTAGGAAACAGAAAGAAGTCACAAGGGGCCAAATCTGGAGAATATGGTGGATGGGGCAGCAATTCGTAGCGTAATTCGACCAATTTGGCCATGGCAACGGCAGACGTGTGAACCGGTGCGTTGTTCTGGTGAAACAGCACTTTTTTCTTCGCCAGATGGGGTCGTTTTTTCTTTAATTCGGCGTCGAATCGGCCCAATAAATCGGCATAGTAAAGCCCTGTAATTGTTTTACCCTTCTCGAGGTAATCGATGTAGATCACACCTTCTGAATCCCAGAAAACGGTGGCCATAACTTTTCCGGCCGATTTTACAGTTTTCGCCTTCTTTGGAGCACGTTCCCCGGTCTGGATCCATTGTTTTGATTGCTCCTTGGTCTCTGGTGTGTACCAGTGGATCCAGGTTTCATCGACGGTTACAAAACGACGCAAAAACTCCGCTGGATTCCGCTTAAACAGCGCCAAACACGTCTCCGATGTGGTCTCACGGTTGCGCTTGTTTTCTGGTGTGAGGAAACGCGGCACCCATCGCGCCGACAACTTTCTCATGCCGAGTTCCTCGTGAAGAATATGATGCACTGTTCCTTCTGAAATGCCTACAGTCTCAGCTAGCTCCCGAACCTTCAATCGGCGATCTGCCAATACGAGATCATGGATTTTTTTAATGTTTTCCTCCGTAGCAGCTATTTTCGTTGCACCTGGACGTGGTTCATCAAAAACCGACGTACGGCCACGTGCAAACTCGTTGAACCAATTCTTGACGGTGGCCATCGATGGAGAAGAGTCACCGTACACAGCATCCAAGCGCTCTTTGATTTCGATGCGCGTTTTCCCTTCCAAAAATAGGAATCGAATCACCGAACGATATTGCTCTTTTTCCATTTTTGTAAAACCGATCGACACGTTCGCTTCCTTATGTTGTCAAATTAAAACAAATTAAGCGAGGAGTTTTTGGCGGGATCGCGGTAGAACATGTCGCATGAATTTTCATTATCATTAAATTTTGTGAAATAGCGAATTAAATTGTATAATTTTGGTAGTGAGTTATCCAATTTAGTTACGAGTGAGTGCACAAGTGTAGTGAAGGTGAAAATAAGTGACTAACGTGGACTTTTCGTGTTCCCCCAAAAACTCTTAATAGGTTATTGTAAAGTTACTACCGCTTTACAATAACATTGTTATGACTAGAATACGGATAAAGACTTGGCTAAAAGGTCTCTGAAACCAGGCCATAAAACTAATTATAAAAAAAAAAACAAATGAAGGAATTGGAATGAAAATTTGAAAAAAGAATTAAAAAAGAATGTGCTACACTGTGGCAAAACTCTTTTGAAACTACAGCGCCCTCTGGCGATGAGGCTAGATACTTATTGAATGCACCTCGTATTTAAAATACACATAAATATATATATATATTTTAAACAAAATACTAATAGTAGCAAGTTTTACAGAACGTAACACGGAACGTTTCAAGGCGATATTCGTTATACTTTCTGTCAAATAGGTACTACAAAATATTTCAATTTTCAATAAAAAAAATCTCGATAACCGTTTTTTTTTCGAAACTTAAAATTAGAGATGGGTTGTAACAGGCTAAACACGATATCTGTTATCACTGTTACTGTTACTCAAAAATAACAGATCCAAATATCTGTTATTAAATAACAGCCTGTTATTTTTGTACGCACCTATCATAAGTATTAAAATTTCAACTGAATATCTTCTTTATTTCGATTCATTGTAAGTCGAAAATCGTTTCCTAAGTATTCATCATCATCATCATCATCATTTCAGCCGAAAGACGTCCACTGCTGGACATAGGCCCCCCAAGCTCCGCCACTTCGACCGGTTCTGTGCTTCCCGCATCCAGCGGATTCCTGCGGCCCTCAAGAGGTCATCGTCATTTGGGGGGGGGGGGGGGGTGCCACAATTGCCATGCTTGGCAGGCGGGTTGGCGATTGCAGTATGGTGGTAAAAATGCATAGAGAACGCTGCTGCCCATTCTCTAGTAAGTTCCTTAGTCGCTTCCTACGACACCCACTGGAAGAAATGGGATGGTGCTATTCTTTTACGCCCGGCTACCACACGGGACAGTATCCTAAGTATTGACTAGTAAAGAATGCCGGGGTAGTGAGAAATCATAGAATCACGTTTATTTATACTTACACATCCGGTTAGTCTGGAAGCCAAACCCAATTTAGTTGTACAAGGCTAGTCACTCAGATTGGTTTTGATTGACAATTTCGATTTACATAATAAATTGGAGGTCACGTAGTGACCACCTATATCCACGAAATGGTAATTGTTTTTTAAACGTTTTACTATTCAACTAGAACTATCTAGCTAACTATAAAACGAATAACCCAAACTAAAAAACTGTACTAATACATACATTGAATATAAACACTAATACGCCGTAAACACTAACAAACACTTTCGAAAAAATTGCAATTACTATTCACCAGTTCACCTTTCGTAATTTCTTACGAAAAGTGTTTTCTTTCGAAAGCAAAATTAAAATTACAAAAATACGAAATTTTTAAATGTCAACAAACAAATCAGCCAAATTACTTTCAATTGAATATTATCTTTATTGCTATAACAATAAGGTCGTACATACATGGAACATTTTGCGACCAATCCCGTCAAACGTCAAACCAAAGACAATGTAGATCAAAGGCGTCCGTAGACGATCACTGTATTTTTTTTGGTTTCATCTTTTTCCAAAGTATTATATATTTAAATTATTTTTTATTTCAAATCTGGCAAATTACTCTTAATAAAATTGGTTTCATCTTTGTTGGGTTATCAAACGTATGAACCTGGAATATTTTGCGATGAATTCCGTGAAACCAAAGATAATATAGGCATTCAGACAAATTGCCATAAAGAAAAATGTAATATATTTTAGGTTTCTTTGTAATGGTCACTGGACAGTAACAGATAAGTAACACGACCAAATTTAGGAGTCACTTTTTACAAAATGTTGGTTCTTATCAGACAACCAACTGTATTTTACGGATTATAAATACTAGGTGCTTCTCTTTTTAGCGTAGTTTAACCACTTTAGTAAGAGTGAGAAGTAAACATATTGCCTAGTAAATAAAAATAATAGGTGTGTCTCTTTTTAACAAGGGTCATTCCTTAATGAGGAAGAGAGAAACCTAGATATTTTTCTTCCTTTGTGTGCGTGAGTGCGTATGAAAGTAACAACCGTGGTAACAGTCTGTTACTGTGTGGAGACTGATATATTGAAATAACAGTAACAGCCGTTGTAACAGTCTGAGGGTCTGTTCTTAAAATAACAGATAAGTGATATTGGTAGTAACAGTTGTTATTTGTTATTTTTAAATATCTGTTATTTTTAAATATCTGTTATTTATATCTGTTACGATAAATACGCCTCACTCCTACTTAAAATTTTGTGAGCAGCGTTCTAATAGTACAACCTATCTGTGCAAAAAAATATGAAATCTCAACTCGACGTCAGATAAGGTAAAACTTGGCCATCTATAACACTCTAAAATACGCCAAATACTCTTTTTTTCATAAAATTACTTTTTTGAGGCAAGTGATTTCTTTTTTCCGATTTTTCTATATTTTCCACTGACTCTCGAGAGACTCGACTATTTGTAGGTCATGAATGTGAAGTGGAGAGAAAAGAGGAACTGGGATAAATGTAGATAAAAATGAGCTCCTGAACTTATATTAACGAAAACTTAGGATGTTTGGAGTTCTACAATTCTTTTAAAATCAATAAAAAATCTTACGAACTGCTAGCTATGTCTTATATCTTGGACATCACATACATTGGTGTTAAAAAAACCTTGTAAGGAACCCAAGCAGTTTTGAGTTTGAGAATAGTGATAAATGCTCAGTCTGTGTGTGAGAAGAAGCCTTTGCCCAGCAGTGGGATATTAATAGGCACCAGCCTATTATTATCCTACCAATTATTCATTACCTGAATGTTGCTGCATATGATCAAATCTTCTGTCCCAGTCAATCTCCTGTTCCACAACAGTACCCACCGCAATGGGCTCTTTGGTAAAATGCAGTGCCTCGTCACCTTTCCGAACAACCTGTACTACTTCTGTCTTGTTCAACCGACCGACATCATGAGGCTGTAAAAATTAAATGTAAAACGTTTATAGGCCCTATGTTTTAAAAACGAATAATTTTTTTAGAAAAAAGAGCGGTAGCTTTTTTGTGATATCCGTGTAATATTGAGTCCCATGCATTAAACATGGTAAAATAAATGCCCGACACAGATGGACTATGCCAAAATCCACCTGGATTGATTACATTCAATGACAAGTACCTCTCCAATGTTTGTTGGACTGCAAAGTTAATAAAACCTTTAAATATCTGCTCCATATGTAGGATCAAGATCTCTATTCTAGCCAGATATTTTAAGACCAAATATAATCCATTAATCCTGCACAAATAGACGAAAAGCAGAAGATACCAGGAGAGCAAATACATCAAGAGGTGTATTTGCTATATTGCGTTTTAGTAAATAATATAGCTGCAAAATGTTTAAGATTATAACTTACTTGGCCACCTCCTGCGGGAAACAGTATTGTGTTCTCCAATGTGACTTGGTATCCTTCAAATGGTGAAGTCTTTCCATATTCAACTACTGGTTCTGTTGTTGGTTCACACTTTATGACTACTGAGGAGTACTGAAAAAAATTGGTGTAAGCTTAGATGGCATAGCTGGCGAAATGTTAGTGTAATATACCTAATCCTTCGGGTAAGACAGACATCAAGTTATGATGTTAAACTTAGGTTTTATTAATAAGAGGCACATGTTTGTCCACTATTTCAACGAATGCTAAGTGAAGTAAAGTGATATGGTATGCGGTTGGCTATGATAGAAGCTTGCCTTTCAAAGGGTTAATACTTGAATATTTCTTTTGTTGAATGTTCAAATAATAAAATAAGAGTTCACAACATGGTCTGACGTAAATCACCAAATGTGATAAGTAACCAGAGTTTTGGCTGTAGTTGAAGTTTAGTAAGAAACCGATGGATGTTTTCGAACGAAATTTAATTTATTTAATAGAAAACAAACAATTTCATTTTTTAAATTGAATTTCATAGAAAACATCGGTTTCTTACAAAACTTCAACTAGACAAGATAAGTTTTTAACCAGTGCGCAAACTGGAACCATGAATTCAGCATATCATGATTATAGTTTGCGCACTGGTTAAAAACTTAGGTCAGTGGGTCGTCTTAGGGGCGGAGTTCTTACCCTGTATGCGACAACCCTGGTTAATTATTTTATTTGGTGACTGTACCTACCTGTTTTAAGAAGCTATCTTCCTGGCACTTGAAAACCATAGTTACTCCTTGCCTTTCACTGAATGATGAAATATTCAGTAATTCGTTTGCCGCGTACTTAGTAGGTTATATTTATTCTTATTGGGAGCAGAGTAACATTTACATAACACGTACCTATTTGCCTTGGAAATAAAATGATTGTTTCAAAGAGCTTTTTACTATTTTTAGTTATATAACAAGATAAAAATAAAGCACTAACAAAAAAATGCCTAGCACAAACAGTTGACTTAGTTGACACCACAGAGTACATTTTTATATAGGGTATAGAGTCGTCACTCGCGTCATTTTGCGGAATGTATAGCGTATGGCGCCATCTGGTGCTTTGTGCAAGGTACTTTCACAGTAGCCTTGCTATATAGGTACTTTAAAGGTACTATTTTTAAATATTTCAATTGGAAATTTAAATAAAACGAAATAGATACAAACAAAAATCTGTTTTTATTTCTTTAATCTTTTCGTACAGTATATAAGTGCTAATTTTTGAATTTCATCGTTTTCATCATAATCAGTTCTGGACCCTGATAATAACTTATTTGTGTTTTTGCACCAGTTATACACAAAGAAATTTAGAGTAATTTGCTCAATTTTTACAATTACCTCTTCTTTGTGCTCATTACATTTTATAAAACTGTAGTCAATTACTATTGACAATATAGTTTTCATGTATTGCATTACATTATTTAAATCGGATTTTTTTCTTAATATACCCATGACCACATCTTGAATATTGGAAAAACACTTTATCAATGTAAGTGATGGATATGTGAGGCAAGTTTTATTTTTAAAATATTCCCTAACCTTTATTGCACTATCACAAATGTCTTTATTATATAATGACTCCCTACATAAACTGCACTTTATTTGTAACTTGCGCAGCACATATCCAGTCACATAATCTATTTGTGCTCTTATTTTTGGATCGCTCCTTTTAATTCCTAAATCTTTAAAGATGTGATCACTATCAACGTCTTCAAAATCTACTTCCGTTGTACAAGCTGACCTCTCACTTGTCTTAAAAAACAAGATCTTTAAAGATTTAAATATCATGCAAGAATCCACTTCACAATTGGACCCTGGTGAATGTACACTACTCATATTATTAATTAGCAGCGAGGCAAAAGCTGCTTCGAAGGAAGCACAAGAAGGAGAATTATTTCGGTACCCATGGCTTCTTATGCTTCCAAAAAAGTTTTCTAAAGGGTCCTGGTTGAAGTGGCGCATCCAAAGAGATGTCAGCTTATATTTTTTTTGTAATACATCTACTAGATATTCTATATTATCAATAGTGTGTAACCAGTTTTTAATAGAGGGTACAGTTACTGATTTTCCATTTTTTTTTTGAAAACTCATAGAAGACAAAACTTTTTTAGCTTGAGCCCATATTTTTTTATGGTTCGATCTTGGCGATACTGGGCCCAGCAGTAGTTTTCCTCTTCTCTTTTTAAAGTTATCAAAACTACCATTCATAGAGTCAAACAATTCATCAAAAAACTTGAGCAGTGCAGCTGTTTCCTCACATTCTTGGGGGAGCACTCCTTGACCTGAAATAACATAGCTGTTGTTAAAATTATTTAATGTAATGGCTAAAGTAAATAGCCCATTCAGCTACTAACCGTCGCCTAATAAGCGACGGTTAGAGAAAGGTATTCAATAGAAGTTGTAACTGTTATAACGCACAACCTCTTAATGGGTATATGGGGTATATAATGTATATTCTACACATCATTATGAACAACTTTTGCTATAGGACCAAAACTGAAATTGGGAAAAACAATCTACTTTTTCTTACATTTTGAAAAGTATGCATACATAAATGTAGGGAAAAGCAGATTTTTTTGCGATTTCCAAAAACCAGCCAGAATTCGCAAAAAAAACCAACAATACCAAAACACACAACCTCTTAAGTAAAAGTTACTACTAACTTTTACTTAAGATGTGTGTTATTTAAGTTACACCTTGTTTACATATAAATAAAAGATATTATACTCACATGCTAATGATCCTAAGTGACCAGCTACAGTCCGGCTGAATATTTGAGTAGCACATTTGACTTTCATTTTGGAAATTTTATGTGGGATCACATGTCTGTCTGTTAATTTATGTATTAGCCTAATGCCATCATATATGCCATCCTTCCGATATAATTCGACTATGTGATCCCACTTTCCAGTAACATTTCTCCCATTTAAATTCGCTTTCAAATCTGCCTGTAATAAATTATTCCTTATTCCTTTTATGAGGTGAGGCGGATCATATAAGGGCACTACTTCATTGCCATCTATTTCAAAAAAATTGTATTTTATTTCTTTACTTTTTCTTAAATAGCTCGTTCTTGTTTCATTTATTAGCCAGTTTATGGCACTAACATTCGTTGCACCTTGGTCACAAACCGTGGCCAATACTTCTAAGCCTATGGACTTTAGTTTTCTGATAATTGTTTTTAATTGAGTCACTATTTCCATGGCTGATGTTGTGGATGCACAAAATGTATATGCCAAAGGCTGTTTATAATTTCTGAAGATCCCCCTAATCATAAAAACTAATGCATGGTCAGCTATCTTTCTCTTCCTATTTTCCCCATCATCTACAAATCCAGTTATACAGTCACGTCTCTTACTGTAGTCGAAGTGTGGTGAAAGTGCTACTTCATCAAAAAGTAGGATGCATAATTTGTCATTATCCTTCATTTTATCCACTTTGCTCTTTAGCTGTCGAAATAAATCTTCATTCATCCCTGGCTTGAGTGCTGCTCTCGTAATCATACGACTTAGTGTTAACGGTGAAGGTAAAACAAAAAATTTTCTAAGCCAGCGATATGATCTCGGACCCTGTTTGTAAAGGGCTAAGGCCATAACTTTTTCATTTTTGGTGAATCGCCTCCCCAATTTCTTCTTCCCAATTTCTCTAAATTGAAGTTGAGTAAATATTGTTGCTGCAGGCGTAAAATCCTTTATGGCCTTTTGAAAAGAAGTATTTTCAGACAATATTAATGCCTTTTTCAACTTTTCTGCCATTGTGACTTTGGACTTTTGAAGATTTTTTATTTTCTTGTTCAGTGCAACCACCTCAGGATTATACAAAGTAGTCCTCTTCAATTTACCTGAAAAAATATTTAAGAACACTAAGTGAAAGTCTAAAATTCAGGGTGCCATCTTGAGCACTCTGGGAAGTCAACCTCACTATGATCCCACTGACTGGCTTATCTCTACAATACAGCATGAGCAATTTCCATGTGAAAATACAATGTATTATTTCATTCATTGGCAAAACTTCTCAGATTCAGAGTGAAGATTCATAATTTCCAGTACTTAATCATATTTTTTTCTAGTTTTATTATCATTAGATATAGACACCAATTACATCTGTCAAATTTATTTTGCCTGTGCCAACATGAAATACGTTCAAAATGAAGAAGATGAAGTTACCCCCAAATAAATGTAGAATTAAATCTATTTTGTAGTATCATCCAACACCCAGTGCAAGTGTGGTGCTTCTGACCAGACCATGCTCCACTTGCTGGAGTGCCCTAAGTGTCCGTTCACCTGCACCTTGGATGATCTAATTGAGGCCACTGATGCTGCATTAAACGTGGCTACCTACTGGGCTCAATCCATATAAAAACAAGTGTACAAATACCATCAACACAAAAAAAAGAAGAAGAATTGAACAGTGAATAGAATATCAGTTTGGACTTGTTTCATTAGTCACTCACTGTTATGAATATTTTGAATAACTATGTACTTACGCCTTGGCAAAGAAGTCATGACTTTGGATGTTGATAGAGCCTGTTGATCAGACAATCCAGATGTTGATGGTAAATATATGTTGTCAGTTGATGTTGATGGTAGACTGCTAGACGTTGATGGTTGAGCGGTTGTTGGTGCGGTTGATGTGGACAATTGAGTTTGAGAGTAATTCTGGTTGGATATTACTTGCAAAGGAGTTCTCGTTATAGAACTTCGAAAACCTGCAATGCATAAAGATCACCTTAGTTCTTCATGTACAACAACATACTATCATGCCTTTATTTCCCATAAGGTGTACTACTGCACAGCCCAAAGTTAGAGGGTATGTTTTAGTATAATGCCATTCTTCTTCTTTACATGGTTTTTTACATACTTATGTATAATTATGATGACTATTACTCAAAATACCACACAGAAAAACCCAATAATACTGTGCTCAATCTGGGAATCTCACACAAGACCTCGACACACACAAGGCGACGAAGAGTGGCGACTCTTGGGACCAATGAGGCAGATTATTTACCTTGTGTTATAAAGAAGACTATGAAAGATTAAAGAGAATATTATTATTACCTCGTAAGTTTAATGTAGGTACTGCATTAGGGCTGAGTCTCTTACTCCAGGTGCGGTGCTTCTCATCAAAGTGTTCATGGCACACTCGATAATAATCAAAAATTGCTTGATCTTTTATTAAAAAAAGATCACCACCAATAGCGTTAACCCATAATTTAAACCTGTTTTGTTCCTTGTTTGGGTTAGGAAATACATGCAGGATAACATTATCTGCCCCTGTAAAGTGAAAAGAATTTTCAGTAAATATGTGTATGTGACGCATGTTAATAACACACACATTAATATATTTGTTATAATTTTATTTTCGTTTATTTTCTTTAATACATATTCAGTATATTTTTAAATATTTTTACAAAAATAATTTAAAAAAACATTTAAAAATATAAAAAATAGTAGCCCACCGGTATCGGGAACAGGGTCCAAGCTACCGGTGGTCAGGGCTGCTGAGAGAGGAACCTCCTCACTATACGCGCCGTGTCCAGTATAACTGCTCTCTGGATCAAGCCCTTGATCCAGCTGCCTAACGAGAGCCTCCTGAGGTGTTGGTCGAGGCTCTTGGCTATAATGCTATTGGCCGTCACGACTATCGGCACAATGACTGCTGTATCCACATCCCACATGTCGACAACCTCGCGTGCCAGGTCAAGATACTTGATTTTTTTTATCTTGCTCAGCTTTCACGAGGTTCTCGTCATGTGGGATTTTTATTTTATGCGTCCCCTAAGACGACTCACTGACCAAAGATTTTAAATGCACTTACGGGTTTTCCTGCAGGCACAACATCTTTTCATAGGCATGGTCGACAAAATCCAAATCACAAAGCAAAACAATAAAGTCCAAATTCTCAGGCACAGGTTAATCAATGATAGCGGTAAAATCGGAATCCAAGTAAAAGCCAGGTTGGTCGGGAATAGGAACAGTGTAACAAGCCGGGTCGTCTTTGAAAATTTACAAAATACAATAATCGCGAAATAGCATCCGTTCATCTCAGAAGAAAATCAACGGATGGTGCGATTTGAAAACAAACAGTAAATGTCATTAAAATAACGTTTCATTCCCGAACGAATGGCAGTATTTATTCAGTAATAATAGTCAGTAAGTAATAATCTAATATTATTATAATATTACTTACTGCCTAATATTGAATAGAAAATGTTAATTAATTATGCTTATAACAGTCAAATTTCTTTTTGTTTGCAAATTTTAAGTGTCTGCTAAGGAAAAAGTGTCATCAATATCTGCGTGAAATTAAATAAACATTTGACAACAATGCTGTATTGTAGCCATACCAAAAAAAAACCAGTAATACCAGTGTAATAAAAATATTTTCATTTAAATTTGTAAATAGCACCATCTAGTGTTAAGTGCAACAAACTTTTTGAAGGTTCAATCACGTTGTTTGAAGTTATGACACCATGGTTGACACTGACCAGGCTGTACAATCTTAGAACATTTTACCATGCAACTAGGAGAAAATAATGTCACCAAATTGAAAGAGTACCATAATCTAACAACAGGTCCTTCTCTTAATGCCTTTTTAATTTTGTCGTACTATAAAATCAAGTGTTGCTGGTTTGTACATACAGGTGGCGCTACCTGACGCTAACCGACTAAATTGAAAATTGATTGAAATCTACTACAGCTTTAGCGACTAAGTGACTATTCTAAACTTGTATCACTATACTCCATCAAATGAATGCTAAATGTTACCATTAATAAAATAAAAATTACATTTAGTAGTTTATTTTATTCTTATGAAATTAAATAAACTACCAAACTTTTTATGAACATTCAAAATACGTGTAATTTAATAAACAAAATTGTAGTAAATGTTTTTAGAAAATAAATCTTTACTACTGGCATAAATGTTAATGTAAGTGATACTCTAAAACCTGTATTACTACATTCGTGTCGTAGTAGTTATTTTGTACTTTATACTTGCAACAATGAAGCAAGCTGTCAATCAATGGCATTCCGTTTGTAATTGCTGCCGGTCGTTTTTTGTTGATTTCAACAATTCACAACCTAGTGCTCCGTATCTCCGTAATTCATCGAGTTGAGCATCTGCTCCTTGGGTTTACGTCGAGTGTTTCTATCTACCTAGTGCTTTTCCGTGAAGTCGTTGAGTCGAGCCCTGCTCGTCTGATTAGCGTTGAGTGTCAAGTACTAGTATTGTTCGAGACAGAGACTCTTATAACTGCAAAGTGCTCCAGACTGACTTTACCATGTCTAGTAAACGTTGTTGTGTACCTCAGTGTGCGGAAATCGAAGGTACGTTACCAGATGGTTACATACCAGACACCAAATCAGTACCTAGAGATGTTAAATTGACAAGACCTGTATAGGTTCTGTTTTGGTCTCCGGTGGTAACGAATATTGACTGTGTATGTAAACTGTCTTACAGAAACACAACGTAGTACGTTATTAACATAAAATTGTTCATTGAGAAATGGTTCTTACAAAAATAAGGTAATTGATGTGATTCTATGTCATAGGTGACAAGTTTTTCCTCTGTAAATGTAATGTTTAAACTCCTTGTTTTGCAGATACTCAGAGAGTTCTTCATTGGTTTCCAAATCCTGAAAAAGACATTGCTCGTTTCCGAACATGGGTTCATGCTGTTGGTGGAGATATTTTGAGTCTGAGTAATGAAAACATTTATAAACTTCGTAGAGTATGTCATGCTCATTTCGAAGAGAAATATTGTTGCCGTAATAACAGAATTTCTAACATAGCCGTACCAACATTACTTATGCCAGGTAGGTGCACTATGTACTATGTTGATTTATCAGGCCATACATAATTTAAAAGTGTATGTAGGATTTATTAAATTAAATAGTGAGTATGTATATTAATTTGTTTTCATGTGTATAAATTGTCACAGTCAAGACGGTTCATTGGTCAAAACCAGCAAAAATCGGTCCATTCTGTTCTTGAAGGAATTCAATGTGTTATTTAACACTTTCAGAGAGTTTGTTCTTCTTTGTTACCACAGTTTGGTTGGATGTTTTTGTTAATCTTATTAAAGTTGCCTTACCTTTATTGTTGCAGGACCACTATCCATATCAAAATGTATCAACACCGATAGAAAACTTTTCAGGGAAGTTGAAAATTTACCATCTACATCAAAAGGTTAGTTCATCAAAACATCTTCAAACAAAAGACTGCGATTCTTTAATGTTACTTAGCATGTGTTTTGACTTAATATATTCCAGTATCTATCTTGCGTTTGTAGTTTTACAGTTGTGCCACAGTAACTGGAATAATTCTCAGCCAATAATTATGTATTTGTAAGGCCTCGGGTTGCATTTCTTATTTTTGCATGGTTTTATTTTATTATGAGCATGATAGCCCGAGCTGATTTAAGCGGCATTTGGCACAAATTTCATTGTCATACATTTCACCTTTGTGTGAAGTAATTATTTCAATGTTATGGTCTTCCTGCAAGTAGGCATTTATCTTTTATACATATTTACTGCTACATTGTACGCAACACAAATTCACTTTTATGAATTGTTCTATTATTCTTGTTTCAGGACCACTATCTCAACCAGAATCCCGAAAACCATTAAAAGAAAATGAAAAACCATCACAAGGTTGGTTTTAATTTTGGCATTTTTCTTTCCCTACTACCAGTTTGCTCATTTCAAAATTAAGTATTATGATTTTTGCTGCTTAGCAATATTGTTATACCCGCTGCATATCTTTTTTACCCACTGTACCTTTTAAAAATTAAAACTTAATTATATGTAACTTAATTGTATTCCAGCCACTGTTCAACTAGATGCAACTGTTGAGAACATTGGAATACAAAAATGCACCCTACAGGATAAATATGGTGAGTGTCCTTTATTTAAATTTATAGATAGTACTCTATCTTTATGTTTCACGCTACGACTTTTAGGAACTGAGCTCGGGTGAAACCGTAGGTACACCTAGTATAATGTAAGATTATAGTAAGAAAATTTCAAGGAAATTGTATTAAAACACTCATAATATTATCTACATTTTATTTTATTTTATTTGGGTTCTAATCAATATCTGAAAATGCAGTTTTTGTTCTTGACAGAATCAAAGGGCCAACTCCTAGACAACTTTTCCCTATTTCTCTTTTAACAAATAAACTTAATTATGTCTTTTGTATTCCAGCCACTGTTGAACTAGATGCAACTATTGAGAATCTTGGAATACAAAAATGCACACTACAGGATAAATATGGTGAGTGTCCTTCACATAAATTTTAAAAGAAAAAAAAAAGAAACCTGAAGAAAGAGTATGTCACCACCTAGTACCACCACACCTAGTATGTCAGACTCGAGGGGACGGCTCCGAGACAACTTTCCCTATTTCTCATAGGTTTTGGCCCTTAACAAAAGTTTTATCATTAATAATACTCATATTTGATCATATACAGCAGCGGTCGGCAACCTTTTAGCAGGCACGGGCCACATAATGGCAAAATGAAATAAAGGCGGGCCACACTGGTTTTTATATGGGACCACCCCTAAGACATACCCTACCTAGCAATTTCTTTTTTTAATCGATTTATAATTGCCGGAGATATCGTAAAATACATAGTTACAGATTTTCATAAAACTTCTATTTTTCTGTCAAATAAAAAAGAAACGGAGTTCTGAGGTAACTAACATTACAAAAAAAAAAACGGATTGATAACCTCCTTTTGTTGAAGTCGGTTAAAAAAATAAAACCACAAATATTTACTTTTACTAGTAATTATGAAAAATTACAAAGAAAATGAGAAACAATAAACGAATTAAATGAGATCTTCGAAATAATGATGCATGCTAGTCGAATTAAAATTTAATGTGATTTTTGATGCTGTATTTGATT
This sequence comes from Polymixis flavicincta, assembly GCA_949987655.1. Lineage (NCBI taxonomy): Eukaryota > Metazoa > Arthropoda > Insecta > Lepidoptera > Noctuidae > Polymixis > Polymixis flavicincta. The sequence goes on along the minus strand of OX465189.1, from coordinate 3,252,302 downwards.
CGCTATTTGTGAAATGTTTGCTTTCATGTCTGTCGTAGAAATTCGTAGAATGGCACTCAAATGCTCATCTGCCAGACGAGAAGAGTTTTTTTTTTGTAATTGAGAATTTAAAACGTTTGTTCGCCTAAATAAGTGCTACCAAAATGTTTAATGAATTGCTGAGCAAACTTTCTCAATTCGTTAAAATTTGATTTTAGATAGAATTAGCGACCCGCAGGCCGCATTCGGCCTGCGGGTCGCTAATTCTATCTAAAATCAAATTTTCGCCGACCGCTGATGTACAGTATTGTACAGGTACACAAGGCTACACATCAAGCTATACAGTTTACGCTGATCTCGCACTGCAAGGAAATCCTATACAATGCGAGATCAGCTTATACTGGAAATGTATATAGCTTGATGTGTACCCGTGCGTACATGGCATAAATAAGATCAAATAATATAAGTTGTTGGAAAGTACTTCAAACACAATATTTAAATAATAGGACTGTGATAATAGTTTAAATATAATAATAATAATGCCTAACTTAGCTTGTTTTTTAATAGCTTAATTTTATTTGCAGGTCCAAACACTACTAAAAAAGTAGTGAATCATATAAATATGACAAAAAAGGAGCATAATTTATACCAAAAATTGGTAAAAATGCGAATTAAATTGTCAAAATTTAAAATAGAACAGAGCGCAGAAGCAATCATTGCAATTATGAGCAGCCAAAAACTTTATGAAGAGTAGCAACTTTATAGCTACTGTTAACAATTTGCCAAGCGCTGCTAAAGTTTTAACCATGTTACAGTTCAGAGAACATAAAAAGAAACAAAAAGGTAGAAGATTTTCTACTGAAGAAAAATTTTTAGCTTTGGCAATGCTGAAGCAAAGTCCCAAAGGCTATCGCTTTCTGCGAAGAATGTTAGTTCTGCCTTCTCAGCAAATACTAACAACATTTTTGAACCAGGCCAATATAAAGCCTGGTATTAACAATAATGTATTTGCTCAACTTAAAGCAAGAGCAAATAAAATGAAGGTAGCAGACAAACTCTGCATATTAATGTTTGATGAAATGTCGCTAAAAGCTAACATTACTTATAATGAAAGAAAAGATTTGGTGATAGGTTTTGTAAATAATGGACGTGAAACAAAACCAGAATTTGCAGACCATGCACAGGTTTTTATGATCAGGGGTCTCATAAGGAAATACAAGCAACCTGTTGCCTATACATTTGCACAGGCAGCCACTAAAGGCCCAGAGCTGGCTGTGCAAATTAAAACCGTCATACAAAATCTGCAAGAAACTGGCTTCAATGTAGTGGCTACAGTATGTGTATGTGGCCAAGGCACTAATAATAGACATGCCTTAAATCTTCTCCTTAATGAAACCAGGGGACATATTATGCTGAGAAGTGGACAAGAAGTCAGAGAAGACACGAAATTAATAATAATTAATGACATGAAAATTGTTCCACTATATGATCCCCCACATTTGATAAAAGGTATACGAAATAATCTTTTGGAGAAGAATTTAAGGTATACAACCGATAATAAAGAAAAGACAGCTAAGTGGGATCACATTAAACAATTACATGAAGAAAATCCTGCATATAAAGGAATCCGATTAGTGCCTAAGTTGTCAGATAGCCATGGTGATCCGACGAGAACAAAAATGAAAGTAAAATTTGCCAGCCAAGTGTTCAGTAGAACTGTCTTCTACTATGGGATACCTTGCAGGTAAGATCAAAAATGTGATGTTTTTGTGTTAAGACAGCTGTATTTAGCTCAGCAACATTAGGTTGTCCTCAAACTAAATGGCTTACTTATATCATAATGATATATTAATTGTAGAAGAATCTAAATCTAAATTATAATTTTCTGTATGTATTTTCGCCACCATGGAATTTAAATAATTCAATTCTAATTCATTATTATAAATTAGAATCACTTGGCTTCCATTATCAGTATTTTTTGTAGTGCTAAATAGGCCCGCTCTTGACCCTGATCACGCCTGATAAATGTATATTGGTACACCATCTATGCAAGCATGTATTCCATAGCTAGGTACATGTATAATTTTATACACAAAGTGTGCACATAGGACAGAAATCTTAAACATAATCTAATATTGAATTATTATTGTTTTGCAGATAACGGAATCCTCCCAGCTGAATGCAAGGAGACTGCAGATGTCCTTCTCTTTTTTGACAATCTTTTTGATTCTGTCAATGGCAGCTTTACAAAAAATAGATTTTCAAAACCTCTTCTAGGACCCGTAACACCAAATTCAAAACACCATGAGTTTTGGGCAGAATCAAAAATAGTTTTAAAGTCCATGAAATTTATCACAGAAAAAAACAAAATTGCATGTGTACCTACTATCAATAATTGGGTATGGACACTGGAAGGCATAGAAACATTAGTTAAAATATTAGCTATTGACCACAATATTACGTCTATATGGATGCGGCACCTAAACCAAGACCCAATCGAGAATTTCTTTGGGGCCATAAGAAGTCATGGGTGCCGTAACACAAATCCAACGCCAGAAAGATTTGAATCGGCGTTAACAACCTTATTGGTCAATAGCCTGTCCAGTGTCCATGCCCCTGGAGCGAATTGTGAAGAAGACCAATGCAATGCACTACATGCCCTCATTGTTACAAAGAATAGGGAAACTGCGACGACTGGTGATATCTTTTTAGATATTGTAAATGAGATTACCCTTACACCTTTGGAGGAAAAAAGCCAGCCCCAAATAATGGGGCCCCTACAATATGTTTCGGGATATTTTATAAAAAAAACTAAAAATAAAATATTTAGGTCCTGCGAAATTTGTAAGGGTAATCTCTATAGCGAAATTGAGAATGATTTTATTAAAAGAAGAGAATTTGCCAATCGTCGTTGGCTTTCCAGCCCTAGCCCAGATTTTTTAAAATGTGTATCTAACATGCAGGATATAATAAATGCAATAATAAGTAATAATTTAAATCAAAAAGCCCTCAAGGAATACACAAAAACAATAATTCTTTTATTTCTAGATTTTAATTTTTTAACGTGCTGTGATCACAAAGATAAATTAATAGAATTTTTAATCAATTTAGTATGTAGATTTTTTATGTTTACATATTGTAAAAATATAAATAAAATATTATCTGGCAAAAAAGATATTGACAGTGACGAGGATGTAATGCAGTGCAAAGCAAAAAAGTATTTTAAAAGATGTTTTAAGAGAAAAAATTGACAATAGGAACAATGCATTAATAGTGTTGTACTTCGTAGCACGACCATGAACTCATTCATTATAACTTTAGATGGTAATAGTATCCTTTTAATTTGTACTAAGTATTTTATATCACTAATTAGAAATTGTATACCTTTCAATTAACGTAGATATACAGGTCGTGCTGGCAAGATTCCTTCCCAGCACGACCACGCTAATATTCCACCTGGCATAGAAGTTGATGAAACAGGAGTATGCCACGATAATTGAGAGGTATACAATTTCTAATTAGTGGTATAAAATAGTACAAATTAAAAGGATTCTATTAATTACCATCTAAAGATAAAATGAATGCGTTCATGGTCAGGCTACGAAGTACAACACCATTATTAAAATAATGTCAAATTCCATAATTATGTAATAGAAAGTCTACTGTAAATATCCTAATAGAATATTTATAGTTAGATTTTCTAATACATGCACCTACTACGACGACTATTGTACTAAGGAAAATAAATGAATATGATTATATTGTGAATATGATTATGTGGCGCTCTCCCCAAGCTGGCAACAGCCCCACTGCTAGAGCAATTACGCTTATCAATTAGTTTCTTGAATTTATTCTGGATGCAGATATATTTTTGACTCGCAAAGTACAATCGCAAAACATATCTGTATTTATCTGAATGTGAAAAAGTAATTAAGGTTGTTTCTGTTTGCAAAGTTTTGGTCTTAATTAATTTTTTGTTAGTCCTAGTTTTTATCTGACGTTTTATTGTAATTTTAACTAGTGTAATTAGCATAGATTTAAGCGATTTGGTGTAAACTGTAAGCATAGTTATAATGAATAAATGAATTGAATATTAATATGACTTTTTTTTTTCAGCCTAAGTAATCCCTTAATTTATTCATATACGTTAGTCTATGATTAAATTACGGGGTTATTAAAAATAAATAATCTAAACTTTAAAAACCTGCCTGAAAGCAGTCCTGATGGTAGACGTATAGATCTACTTATATACATAATAGGAAAGTTGCATGTTTGTAGTTAGAGATGTCGCCACTAATCGCTTTCCTTCTGAACTCGTTGAGTAAAGCCTCTATACCTATATATAAAAGTACTCTGTGACACTGACAGGACAATGACAAGTGACAGCCAGGCAACACTAGTGCCGTGTTCCGAAATGCAACAAAAGTGATGATATTGCGAACCCGACCAAATTGAATAGTCAAAAAATTAAAGAGCTATCAGATCATTAGTACTGATTTTTATTTTGGTTAGCTTCGCGATATTATCACTATTTGTCTAATACGGAATGCGCCCTAGCTGACACCTTTCAAGCAGTTTTGAAATTAGATGTAGAAAAAAGCGCGGGAAACTTTTAACTTGGTGGACGCGACCTTTTTGTTATAAAATTGAAAAACAATAACAAACTGTAATATAGGACCAGTAGTAGTATTTAGTTGTAGTGTTGTATATTCTTTTACTTAACTTAATTTTAGTTTTTTTTCATCGGTAGGTTAAGTCTTTTACCTTCGGCTCGTCATGTCATCAATGTTCAAAGCCGTGTTCATGTGTGCAAGCAATGCAACAAACGCCGTCGTATCCGAAAACACCAGGGTTCCGAGACTTCGGGTTGTGGTTGTTGCACGGAGTCTTCACTAGTTTCTCCATCGGAGCGTAAATGCTCTGAAATAACTTTTTCAAGCTAAATTCCTGATATTCCTACTCCGTCTGTAAGGCGATTAACACACGGCATCGCGCACCGCCGCGGTGGCATACAATTCGACCGCACGGTCGGGCGGTGTACCTACGTGTGTTAGGCATCAACGTATTTGTTAGAGACCAATGTGACATGAGATCCGCTTCACCGCCTACCGCGGCGGTTTGCGGTGCTGTGTGTTAATCGCGTAACGGTTCCCACTCAAAAAAGTAGGTTGCGGTGAGGTGCATCGCAACTGAGGCGAGCCGCGATTTCGAATCGGCAGGCATCGCGGCTGAGGGTTACAGGCTGCGGCATGCCGGTACTCTGAGTACCGCTCTTCCCTTCCGTAGCCTGAACGGGGCCGCCACTGTTTGATGGCGGACGGATTGGGGCCGCAGGGGAGGAGGAGTGTCGGTATAGCGTTGGCCGCTCTCCCTATCCTCTGCGGCCGAAATGTGATAGGCAGCGGGGCCACTGTGCTGATCCGTCGCAGGGGGACCAAGGGTTCCAGACATAGGGTCGGTTGGGGCCCTTATGCTATTTGGTTCCTGGGGTGGTCATGGCGTGCCATGTGTCTTGGTGCGCCGGTGATAGGGGTTATTCCCCCTGAGGAGGGTCCGATGACAAACAGCTATTCGGTTTTTCAGTGTTCCCATGGGAATACGGGGATAAAATATAGTCTATGTCACCCAGGGATAGTGTAGCTTCCCAACAGTGAAATAATTTTTCAAATCGGTTCAGTAGTTTCGGAGCCTATTCAATGCAAACAAACAATCAAATCTTTCCTCTTTATTATTAGTATTATTTCGATTATTCATTTTTCATTTAGCTACTTATTTTACTACATTTAAAATATTTTTCTAAAACTAACATAAAAAAAAACATTTAAAATATATAAAATAGTGATCCGCCGGTATCGGGAGCAGGGTCCAAGCTACCGGTGGTTAGGGCTCTTGAGAAAGGAACCTTCTCACGATACGAGCCGTATCGAGGAGTACTGCCTTCTGAATCAGGCCTTTGATCCCACCGCCCAACGAGAGCCTCGAGAGATGTTGTTCGAGGTTTTCGGCCATCAGTCCATTGGCTGATACGACAATCGGCACAATGACGGCGGAGTTAACATTTCACATGTCAACAACCTCGTGTGCTAAGTCGAGATTTTTAATTTGCTTCTCTTTCTCAGTTTTCACGAGGTTCCCGTCATGCGGAACGGCAATATCGACTATCATTGTGCGGCGCGCTAACCGATCTATCACCACTATATCAGGCTAATTGGCTACAATAGTCCTGTCAGTAATGATAGACCGGTCCCAGTACAACGTGACATGGGCATTTTCAAGAACTGGGTCGGGCACATACTTGTAATACGGTACCTCAGAATCCACAAGTTTATATTGCAAAGCAAGCGGTTAAAAATAGTTTGCAAGTTGCTGGTGAATAATCCTGGCTACTTGGTTATGCCTGTGCAAGTACTCGCCGTTAGCCAGACGAGAACCACCAGAGATAATATGTCTGATGGACTCACCCGGGCGGTGACATGCCCGACACACGTCAACCGTCCCGTCCTTCATGATATGTCTCCAGTAGTTAATCGTCAAGATAACTTCGTCCATAATTGCACAGACGAAACCTTCAGTTTACCCGAAAAGATCACCAAAACGTAGCCGGGATACGGACGCTAAGAAATCAACACCGGGCTCATGAAGAGCCCCATAGAAGCGCCCGTGAAGCTCCTTGTTTCGCCATATTTCTTTGCGGTCATCAATAGTTAGTATTACAGGTTTGCGCCAGTTCTCTTTACCCATGGACAGCGAGGTGAGTCCCTTGTCCACTGCGACCACATCACGGTGCATACCCACTTTTTTTTTCGGGTTTTATAAAATATTCCATGAGACTGCATACCTCGCGGTTGTGGAGGGTCTTGGCATTCAGAAAGCCTCAACCCCCCGGGCACTTCCGCGGGATGTACAGTCTCATCACCAATGATCGTGGGTTCGCATCCGGTTTGCAGTCAGCAGTGTACGGACCCGTCGTTTGAGCATGCCGAAAGAGTAGGTACATAAAATGTACCGCCTGAATGAAGATTAATTTAATACCTTCTTCAGGCGACCAAAGAAGCGCTCCGTCAACGATTGCTTCATGTCAGCAGCGTTGATGCCTAACACTTCCGACATTTAGTATTATTAATAGTACCTATAGATACAGATAAATGATTTTATTTCTGTAAGCAGGTTTGTACAAACACTTTTACACGTCAATCATATTTTTTGAAAATAGATGAGGTCGGCGTTTCCTATCTGACTACTCTGATTTCTCCTGACTCTGATGATGCGTTTCGGAGACAGACAAGACAACAGAACTATTCGAACAGATTGCTGTTATCGCATAAATATGCATTGTTTTGACCCTAAGGATGATGAAATTTCGAATTGGTGTGGGGTAGGTACAGTCGCCAGCAGGTCAAGCTATCCCAAACTGTCAAATTTTTCCAATTGAACATAAACCTTATACCTTTGTAATAAAGTTGAAAAACTATAAAAGAAATTTGACAGATGGGGTAGCTTGATGTGCTGGCCTCTGTACTGTAACTAAAAAGTGAAAAATAAAAAAGCGTTTTTTTTTTGGAATATTTATTTTATTTTTCACATTTTAGCTATAGTACCTACCCCACACCAATTAATAGAATAGAATAGACAGTGCTTTTTCAATTCGAAGTGACATTTCGTTGCTCCATTTTTGACATCGCACCGTAGATATCCCTGGGCACGCCACGATTGCGGCGGTAAGTCCCCTCTTTGAGGAGTGGTTTGAGAGGCGGCATGGCGTCCTCACCTTCCGCCTGACGCAGGTCCTCACCGGACACGGTTGTTTCGGGAGGTTCCTGTTTCGGATAGGGCGGGAGGAAACGCCCGGGTGTTTCCACTGCGAAGATCGCCCTGAGGACACGGTGGAGCACACGGTGGCGGTCTGCCCTGCTTGGGCGGAGCACCGCCGTGTCCTCGTGGAGGCGATCGGCGGCGGCGATCTCTCGCGTCCGGCGCTGGTCCAGGCCATGGTACGGAGCGAGAGGGCATGGGGAGCCGTCACCTCCTTCAGCGAAGCAGTGATGCTCGCGAAGAGGGAGGCGGCGCACGTGAGGGAGAGGCAGCATATGCGCCCTCGCGACCCCAGAAATACGGAGACGCCCTGGGCGTCGGGAATCCCAGGCCGATTTCCGGCCACCGTAGGCATGGGCTTGCGGACGGCGAGTAATGGGTAGCTCGCTGTCCGGTAATGACCAAGCCCAAGTCGACGGCGCGTTGTGTTCCACGCGCGCCTCAAAGAGATGTCAGCACAAAAAATGATGGGGCCCGCAAGGGCCGATGCCTGCCAGGGGTGCGGGTTTGTTCGAAAGAGACACCACAGCCCCTGGCTTAAGGGCTACTGAAGGAACACGGGTGGGTTTTAGTCAGTAAAAGTCTGACACGCCCGCCCTCCTGCTCCACCCAGAGCGGGAGAAGTTATTTGATGATTTCCCACCCAAAAAAAAAAAAAAAAAAAAACCCCACACCAATTCCCAGTTTCTCTGGAAGTGGTTTTTTTTAAGTTTTTTTGTGATGATTTCCAACCGGTTTGTATAAAGATAACTTATTCAAGCTAACGGCACCGACTGTAGGTCACGTCTGCCTAGCCTTTTCCCAACTAAGATGGGGTAGGGTTCCAGTCTAACCGGAAATACATGCAAGTTATGCAGATTGTATTTTAGTTAGAGGGATTGAGAAAATTTGATAAAATACAAAAATCGTATAATTTTAGTTCATTTACTTTTTGTTATTAAAATAATTCTTGATTGCCTGATCTAATACAGATACAGTGAAGTCGACGTCCTGTTTGTTGATGCACATCGGAGGTTTTATCCTCATTACCTGTAAAAATAAGTATGTTTATAGCAGTAATTGCATACCACACTAAGTCGACATTCACACGGACCTAAATGACTTAATAAAATCGCAGCGGGATTTTATCGCGCACAGCACCCTAATTGCGTGACATACGATCAACCATAATCTGTTTCATTTTGACAGTTCAACAATATTCATTGCCTTATTTACGTTTTTGAGCAGACGTATTTTTCGAACAACGAAGCAATGGATTAGCAATCTGTTTCAAAATGATTCAGATTATGATTCATCGTGCGTTACACAATTAGGGTGCTGGATTTTCAATTCATGAGAATTGAACAGACTGTGTCTCAGCGCGTCGAAAATCGAAGCGTATTCCGGTGTTCGATTTGATAAAAAAAAAAGAATCCCTTGTCCTCGGGTTCATCAATAGCATGGACCCTAATCTTATTACAGTCTAGCCCTATAGGGTTATAATTAAATTAGAACTAAGACTAAGAATAAGTAATTTAATTACAACATAAACTATTAAATTGTCTTTACTAAGAATGTGTTCAATAGCACTTTTCTTATTGTCTCTTTTAAGGCGAATACACTTCGTTCTTGTGTTTGATTGGCACTTTTCAGTTTTTTTTGGCTTTTGGGTCATTCTCAGGAGACTCATTATTTGGTTGACTTCGGTGTCATTTTTGTTTTCTAATTTAGGCATGAAATATCAAATCTAGAGTTAACACTCTACTGCTAACATGCTATAAATTAACTCTAGATTTGATATTTCATGTTAACAAGGCCTAAATTAAAGAAAAAATTGACACCGAAGTCAACCAAATAATGAGTCTCCTAAGAATGACTCTTTTAAACTAAACACTAACTCGAACGAAAAAAAAACACTTGAGAACTTTGGATGAATGCTCTCCAACATTCGCTACCTAGGTAGAGTCTGTCACCAACACAAGTACCTAGTTGACAACGGAGCGGTTACATAAAGGGTGATGCGCTAAGGTAAACTGTGAAATTCTCTGAATTACACACAAAAACATCCAACAATTTGACAACACGACATTCTAACTTGTAAGTTTTTTTTTTGTTCATAAATACCACAAATCTAAATGTACGTATTTGTTCCGGTAGCAAATCATACATCTTTGATCAACGTAAAACCTGCAACTTGGAAAAAAACTCCAGAGCCTTTGAATTTAGCGGGCTACCCTGGCGGTTTCGCCTTAACTTACATTGTTCCATCGTCCTCCGCGGCCAATAAGTACTCCCATGTCCTTCATATCCTCGTGGATAAGGTTCACGTCGGTCACATTCAAGGGTTCCTTGGTTCCCGGCACGACCAGCTCGAAGCCCAGCATCAGGCCCTTCCCACGCACGTCACCGATCACAGGGTGTATTTTTTGCAACTGCATTAGTTGTTCTATAAAGTACTTGCCAGTAACTTTGCAATTATTTTGCAATTCCTCTTCTTGTATAACCTGGAACATATAGACATAAGTTTGGTTATTACGGCACGATAGCTGATTGGTCCTTGGACTTAATTCATCGACTGCATCAAGTGGCTATTGATTTCATTTAGCGTGGCAATGACGCATGATAACGTACGTATACACACAAATAGAAATATTTTTCACTGCAAGGGGACCTATACAGGGTAAGTTTTTATCCAGTGCGCAAATTTTGACCATGAATTCAGCATATCATTCTAGACCCTTGTATAATCGGCGAAATTTTTTTGCGGTAGATTTGCGCACTGGATAAAAACTTTTCCTGTATTACTAGCTATATTGCTAGGACTTTTTACAAAAAGACAAATATATCCAGGGTCGCCGGATATAGTTGAACGTTAGTAAGAAAACGATGGATGTTTTTGAATGAAATCTTATAATAATAGGTACCTATAGGACTAATAATAAAGCTGAAAAGTTTGTTTGTTTGAACGCGCTAATCCCTGGAACTGCCAGTCGGATTTGAAACATTATTTTTGCATTTCATAGCCGAATTCTTCAGGAAGGTTAGAAGCTATTTTTCATCACGCTTCAACCCTTAGCAGCCTAGCAAAATGTCGGAAAGATCGCTTAGTGTTAATGAAGTAATAGCGTGGGTGGGCGATGAGATTACGAGATCGCGACGCGACACGCGACGCATAAAGTTGAGGGGTTAAATTTTTTAAATAAATTACTTTGATGTTTTTTTACAAAAAAAAAAAAAAAAAACTTTACTAATATTATACGCGAAAGTTATTATGTATGGTTGTGAACTACTGAATGGACTTGGTTGATATTTGGCACACAGATAGATAATAACCTAGATTAACATATAGGATACTTCTTATCCCGGTGGTACGTTTCCGCGGGATAATTTCCGACTTCCACGCGGGTGAAGCCGCGGGCGGAAGCTAGTAATTTATAATATTTAAATTTAAATAATTAATTTAATAAAAAAAAAAAAAAATCAATTAATTGGTATTATTTCTGGAATAAAAGAATATTGCATTATTTAGTAATTCTTTAAATTTGGTATAATATTGTAAGCCTTTGGTGCGACGGGTCGGGAGGCAAAATTTCACGCAAACGAGTCGCAGAAGCTAGTTTAATTTGACAAATAGACTCTTTTGTTTTCTATTTATTAAATTAGATTTTATCCGAAAACATCCATCGGTTTCTTACTAAACTTCAACTAATTATATCCGACGACCATGATTACTTACCTAGGTATCTCTTTTGGTGGTCGTACCTAGATGGATAGGTAGTCTATCTATTCTGTTATCTTTTCTTGGGTATCTAATGAACTGGTGCCATTATGTGGATTCATTGTTGTCTCACTTATTGTAGCTGGTTCCAGATAACATTATAAATACAAACTGTCAGTTATTACGTAAATTAATACGAATCACACAAGATAACACGTTTTTTAGATCTAGGTATTTACTTAATTGCGTAGAAAGAAGATAATTTTTGTTCAAAAACAATGATGAAACTTTTATTCCATACTTATTTATACTGCCAAACTAAGCTAGTATACCTATCTACATACAATGCGTAACAGAAATTATCAACTGGCCCTAAAAAAGAAAACATTCGTTCATTCAAATGTATGAGACAGCAGATTATTTTCTCGATTACCTTGACCAAAATCGTAACTGAAAAAAACTTTTTAATAAAAAAATTAAACCGCCGAAAAACCGAAAAGTAAAAAATAATAAAATAGCTTTGTCCAACCCCAATAACTAAGTTCTGAAGGCGGTGACGGTGACATATAATTAAATACATATCCAAAGTCACCGACTTCCGAACTTAGTTATTGGGGTTGGACAAAGCTATTTTATTATTTTTTACTTTTCGGTTTTTCGGCGGTTTAATTTTTTTATTAAAAAGTTTTTATTTTTTATTTTTTTGTAGCTATAATCTACTAATTACTACATGCTTAATTTTTGATTTAATACACAACTCAGTATTAAAATCTGTGAGTAAACAATCAATCATCCCCTGTTTTCTTACCCTTAGGGTTTGAATTTTTCTTCGAAATTTATATGGGACCAACTTCGAGGTATAACCCTTTCCAATAAAAAAAGAATGATCAAAATCGGACTACTCTGGAAAAAGTTATGCGTGGTCATACATAAAAATAAAAAAAAATAAAAAATATACGCGTCGAATTGAGTAACCTCCTCCGTTTTTTCGTCGGTTCAAAAAGTGATGGTCGACGTTGCATAATACTTTTCTGATACAATAAGTATCATCATAGTCATCATTTCAGCCGAAAGACGTCCACTGTTGGACATAAGTGCCAGTCTTCTCGCAACCACCGGATTCCTACGGCCCTCACAAGGTCACAGGTCATCGGTCTAACTTGTGGTAGGCCTTCCAACGCTAAGTACGTCTTCCAGTACGCGGTCGCCACTACTGAACCTTTCGGACCCATCGGCAATCTGTTCTGCGAGCGATGCGCCCTGCTCACTGTCTTCGGAGTATGCCGCCGGTTACCTTCGTTCTTCTTCGGATTTCTTCATTTCTGATTCGATCGTGGAAACTCTAAGCATAGCCCTCTCCATTGCCCTTTGGTGGACTTGCTGTATACAAGGTCAAATTAAAATTAGCTAGCGAAACTTCACATACATGATGGTTTTAGATTTTTGAACACGATAAAACAAAAGTGAACAGATGTTTTTAATTCAAACTTCAACTTACAGCTTCAACTTCAGCTTACCAGCGGTCAAAACATAGACCCCAAACAAAAACCAATTCGTCACGTCTGTAGAGTTTTGCTACCTTATTTAATTTGAACCTGTATAAATGTATAATATCACTTTGCCGGAAAATTTTTACCTACAACTTTACGTACCTCTTTACTGAACCACATTACAGGAAAAGTTTTTATTCAGGACAAACTTTAACCATGAATTCAGTATATTGTAAAAAAAACTAAAATGTATGGAATAGCTGATTTTTTTTGTTGAACCGGCGAAATATTTATGTGCTGGGGGTCTACAATGATATGCTGAATTCATGGTTAAAGTTTGCGCACTGGATAAAAACTTATCCTGTATACTTCACACGGATATTCCAATTTTGACTGCCTCGTGGCTTTAGTAGTCATAAACGCAAATTTTGCTGGTTGAGGGATCGATTCTTGATATCAAATGGTGGTGATATGTTATTACTTGACGAGTCATTAGAGTTAAGGCCCCCACAAACAGGTGCGACGCGACTCTTGCAGAACTATTTCTATGAAAACTTCGTGGAGATTGTTCCTGAAGTGTTTCGTCGCGCCTGTTTGAAGAAGCCTTGAAAATGAATAAGTTAACTTACGTCCAAAACAGCTTTACCCACGGCCCCAGCCATCGGGTTGCCGCCAAAAGTGTTGAAGTACGTCGTTCCGGCGTGTGCGGCGGCTATCTCTTTTGTCGTGACAACAGCAGCCATTGGAAACCCGTTGCCTATGCCTTTAGCCATCGTTACGATGTCGGGAACCACCTCGTGGTTTTCGAAACCCCAGAACTTGTCACCTGTACGTCCAAAGCCGGTTTGAACCTTCAAACGACAAAAAATAATGTCATCAAACTTATTATTGAAAAAAAAAAAAAAAAACTGGAATACTTTAGTAGACAAATACTTAACACCTGCAACCCAGGCCTCATCTTTGTAAAAGAGAGCGAGCCGTAATTTATCACGCGCTGGCCCAGTTCGGGTTGATGAATGCCACATCATTTCAAATTGGTTCTAAGACATGCCGCCCATCGTGATGGGGCCCGCAAGGGCCGATGCCTGCCAGGGGTGCGGGTTTGTTCGAAAGAGATACCACAGCCCTTGGCATACGAGCTACTGAAGGAACACGGGTGGGTTTTAGTCAGTAAAAGTCTGACACGCCCTCCTGCTCCACCCAGACCTGGAGAAGTTATTTGAAGATTTCCCACCCAAAAAAAAAAAGACAACCCGCCCATCCTAAGGATGTTTTCCACAGATTTAGAGCCGAAAAAACATATGGAATATTAACCCGTAACTCACTTCATCAGCCACGTATAAGCCACCATATTTCTTGACGAGCTGGTGGGCTTTCTTCAGGTAGCCTTTGGGGAACTGTACGGTGCCGTTGACTCCTTGTATCGACTCCGCGAACAAAGCTGCCAGACGCCCCTTGGGTATCGAGTTTTCTAGAAGCTAAACATGAGAATGAGACAATTCTGTTCACATCTTGAGAAGTAGGAACAGGTGTGAAGCCCGCCGACGATCGAGTGTCATGTCGGGGCTCAAAAATAATAAATTATTAATAACTAGCTGACCCGGCGAACTTCGTACCGTCATAATTTATTTCTCCAGTCGCGACTGAGGAAATATAGGTAACCCTTCCGGTAAAATCAAATCAGTTGGATTATCTGAATATAATTTCATAATAATTCTGATCAAATCTATACAAGTTGTAACGTAAATAACGCACAACCTCTTAAGGGGTCATTGTACTCATCATTATGAACAACTTTTACTATGGGACCAAACGTAAATACGCGAAAAATAAATCAGTTGTTCTCTACATTTTGACGAGTTATGCAAACATAAATGTAGGGGAACAGCTGATTTTTTTTTTCGCTATTTCAGGTTTGGTCCCATAGTAAAAGTTGTTCATAATGATGAGTAAAATGATCCCTTAAGAGGTTGTGCGTTATTTACGTTACAACTTGTATATTTTTTTTTAATCTATATATTTTTTCAACATAAATTTTCTTATACAAACCTTGTCCTGACAACAAGGAACACATAAAAAAAGAATCATCCAATTTTCGTTTTTCAGAAGTTATGCGTGTACATACATTTCGGCGATTCATTTTTATTTAGATAGATTATTTTGCGTAGCAAAATCAGCCTATAATGTTCCCACTCCTGGGACCCAAGCCTCCTCTCGGTGAGAGGGAGTGGGCCGTAATCCACCACGGGCTCAGTGTGGGTTGGTGAATGTCACATGTCTTCGAATTTTTAGTTCTAGGACATGCCGGTTTCCTCCACATGACATGACAAATGATCATATTTTCTTACATTTTGACAGTGCAGCCAAGTTAATTGCGTTATTTGCGCTGCTGAACGGATGACTTTATTAAACCTATGAAGCAGTGGAATAGTTCCTTTGAAACTCTGATTCTGATTGAAACTTTGATAGACAATTAATGTGCGGTTTTCCAATATTGTCTTCGCGTTATAAAGGAACTCGATTTTGTATGAGTAAATAAGTATTCAGCTGTCTATCCTCTTTGTATTGAACTCACCTCGTTAAGTTGGTTAACATATTTGTCTGAGGTCACACAGTCGCCGGGACAGGCACATGCCCCGGGAACCTGAGACAGTGAGTCCCGACACCCACCCCAAATGCCTCGGTAAGGGTCTGGTAACATGGTCTGAAAACATAGAAAAAAGTGACTGAAGATATGTGCTTATTCTGTCTTCTCTTGTCTGGCTATTTACTTCAGGAGTTTTTGCCTGAAACAGTGGAAGAACAAGAACTAGTGGAGCAATTATTTTCCATAATTGTTTGTTTTTATTTAACTGTTTAAAGTCATTTTCATTTTCATTTACTTATTAGTGTTGACATAATCGACTCATTATACGTTTTTTTTTTTAAATAGATAATGAGTTATATTGCAATAGGAGGAGGGGCTTGTGGCTAAATAACTATAGCTGCACGGGTCGATCGGCCAGGTTAAGCTACGCTTACCGCGGTTGGTCCGTAGATGGGTGACCATCTTTACGTACCAAGACCCCTCCGTGCCTTGGAAAGCACGTTAAGCCGTTGGTCCCGGCTGTCATTTGTGGATCTTTGACAGTCGTTACGGGTCGTCAGAAGCCCGAAAATCTGACAACCAGTCTTACCAAGGGGTATCGCATTACCCAGTAACTGGGTTGTGGAGGTCAGATAGGCAGTCGCTCCATGTATAATACTGGTATTCAGCTGCATCCGGTTAGACTGGAAGCCGACCCCAACATAGTTGGGAAAAGGCTAGGCAGATGATGATGAGTTATATTGCAATATGTATTTAGCTAGCGACCTCGACATATGATCTATTATATCTAGAAATATTTTAATATTATGTTTCATAACGTTAATTACGTACCTACCATTGTATAGAATCAAGTGACAGGTGTCCTGCTGGGGAGTTTGTTGCGCCACTTCTTCCCAGCTAAAGCACTAGGAAGTGGTGAAGGGCGGGCGTTTTTTGGGGGACTGTCTTTTGTAATTTTTGAGGTTCAAAAAGTGCTGACACCAGCCTAGTTTGAATAAATGACTTTTGATTTTATTTTTTTATTTTGAATCTAGTTTCGCTGCTCCACTCAATGTGGGAGCCGGTATTGTAGCAACAATTGCTTCATACTGGCAACGTACAGTAAATTACCTACTTGATGTTGTCGTGACTCATGTTTGACCAATATTGCTCATAATTGAGCAACTAACTTACTTCTGTAAGCGCACTTTGCCATAGAGGAGACGCATGATCAAAGAATTGCCACAAGCAAAACCAAATTAACTACCTGGCAGTAGCCAGGCAGTTAATTTGGTTTTGCTTGCAGTAGCCCAGCGGGCAATTCCCATGTGGTGTAGATGTCATTATGGGTTTTTACCATTTGAATTTTTTTCAATAGCAGCCTAGAGTCTGAATTTGAGCCCGGTTGATGGCAAAAAGCTCGTTTTCTATGAAGAAATGTGGGTTGATCTACACCACAGATATAGATACTATATAGTGTGATCTACACCGTGTCTTTTTTAACTTACGTGATAGAATCCAGGGGGTACAGGTAGTTTCATTCTGTAGGACTGGGTGGCGGTGAGCCCCATCAAGGCGGACGAGTACCCATGGTAGCTGCTCTGAAGCGACACCACGTCCAGGTTGCCGGTGTAGGCCTTCGCCAGCAGAGTCGCGAGGTCATTCGCTTCAGACCCACTGTTCACGAGATAAACCACCTGGAATAAATCGAAAAAAAAAAAAATTAAAATCGGTAATACCTGTGGGTTTTCGATGGGTCATTAGGTATTACCTAAGTATAAACACTTAGTATGTCTTTTTTGCGAGAATAGGGTATTTTCCAATTTAATAAAAACTGTTTTAATTTGAAGATTGGAACGATAAATAAACAGAAAAATAAAAATAAATTTATTTAAATCCATTTTCTCAATTAAAAACGATAAAATCAAATTTAGTTTTTGTTGTTTTGAATTTACCGCCAAAACGCTCCTTACGATGACTTTTTATCACGTGACATCGTGACCCCAGCTTTGTGTAAAGTTGTAAACTGCACCGGTACAAATAGGGGAAACCGGGGCATTGCGGGCCCCCGGGGTAAAATGGACACACCATCTCCCCCGCAGGATATCAAATCGAGACGCTCAGAACTAGTCGAATCGCGTTCTATTCTATTATAGTCGACCTCACGCTAGCGAGACAAGTGGTTGTGTGTGTGTAGCTGCGCGTCGTTCGTCGACAGAACGAAAATACGTAAGTTGATGCATTTGATATTATTTTTTATTTTTAAGTCTGCGTTGTAGCTAATTCGTGAATGTGTTAAATGCTCAGTTATTAAGTAAATTCTTACGTTCAATTACGTTTTTTTTTTTTTTTTTTTTTTTTTTTTAAAAACGTTGCCCCACACTAGGAATTTCTCCTGTATCGTGGGTGCGTTTACAAACATTTAAACTCACATACACAAACGGCCAGACCCGGAACAACTACTTGTAGGTCATACAAATATTTGTTCCGTGCGGGAATCGAACCCGCGACACGCAGCGCAGCAGTCAATCGCTTAACCACTGCGCCAACCGTGCCGTTACTAAGTAACTAGTAACTAGAAAGAATTGTGAACTAACTACCAGATATTCGTTTGATTAGGTTAACATTTATTTTATTTGACCTCGGGGGCATTTTGAGCGGGGCAAAATGGGCAAGGTGCCCGTTTTGCCTCGGATAATTGTATTGAGTGTATGTTTTTTTCTGCAGATACAATTATGGTTCGCCACTACCAAAGGAAGACAGAACGTGCCAAATGGAGCTTGGAGGAGATGGAAGCAGCAGTAAGGGATGTGCCAAGCAGAAGGTTAAGCTGTAAACGGGCCGCTCTTGAGTACAATATGCCACGATCAACTTTGCAACGAAAACTCGAAGAATACAAAAAAAAAAAACAATATTTATCACCAAGAAAACTAGGTAGCTTTAGACCGGTATTCACAACGGCTCAAGTAGAAGAGTTAGCTTCATATATTAAAGACATGGAAGGTAGATTGTTTGGTTTGTGTCCAAAAGAAGTTCGTCAGCGGGCCTATCAATTGGCCAGCTATGTGCAACTCCACCACCTGGAACATCTTTTAATGTCATTTCGCCAGTAGATATCATGCCAAAACCCAAAGCACGAGTCCAAAAACGAGTCACTAGGAAACGCGGAAAAACCGCATTAATAACTAGTTCACCTTATTAGAAGGTTATGGAAGAAGTCCAGACACGGAAACCAGTTGCTTGTGAGAAGAAAAGAAAGAAGAAAAAGATGACGAAGAATGAAAAAAATAAAGAAAACGAATCGGAGGAAGAAGATGTAGAGTGTTTGTACTGTGGATATTGGTACTCGGAGTCTAATGAAAGTTGGGTCACTTGCCGTGCATGCCACAGATGTGCCCACTGTTCTTGCGCCGGCGAAGAGGATAATGACGACGAGCCTCTTCATATTTGTACATTTTTTTCTCGGTTTCAAACTTATATAAGTGAATATGCCTATATATGTCTATTATGCCCCGCATATGACCATTTTACCCCGGACACGGGGCAAAACAGGCAGTTTCTTACAATTTTTTTAGTTTGATTAGCACCAAAGACTGGTAGACTAAAATAATTATTTTGCGTAAATTTTAAAGAACTTTAATGAGACTAATAAATGGCTGTTGATTTTTTTCAATATCTTGTTTTTCTAAGGTTTTATTCAAGATTTTCCTTAAGGGGCCCGCATTGCCCCGGCTTCCCATACTTAGTTTGGCGCAGTTTTAGAAGTATTTGTGCACAGAGGCACCGTACGCCAGTAATTCCACTTTCTGTACATTAAAAATCTTGTTAATTATTAACACGACATTAACTTGTTTACTTACTAACTACTTTGGTTTACACAAAGTTGACGTCACGTGATAAAAAGTCATCGTAACGAGCGTTTTGGCGGTAAATTCAAATCAACGAAAAGTAAATTCGATTTAAATCGTTTTTAATTGAGAAAATGGATATAAATCAATTTACTTTTATTTTTCTGTAACATATTTCGTCCCAATCTTCAATTTAGGATACAAATTTTCAATAAATTGGAAAATACCCTATTGTTACGGTGTAGTACTTACCTACCGTTCTATTCTAACTAGCTCTCCAACCTCGGTTATTCTGTGCTCCAACTTCCTAGTAACTACACACGATAAAATCGCAGCGGGATCAAGCTCAAACTCAAAGCATTATTTCAATTAAACCATTCACAGGCAATTTTGAAGTGTCAAAAAGTCGATCAGTTGGAAAGTTGAAGCTAGTTGCCCATTCCAAAACGTAGATCTATATGGAGACGAAGGGGCAAAAACCTCCATGGACACTCTTTTAAATCAATTTACATAGGTAGGTAGGTACCTATTACAAAATCTTGGGAACATTATTCTTGTTGCCTCTTTGTATGAAAACAATGTAAAAAAAAAACAGTTCTAAATGTAAGATTAAAAATAAGTTCTGGAAGTTGGGAGATGACCAGTCTCAACCGACGGCGCTCGTTCACGAACTTGACGCGTGGATTAGCACCGTCCAGCTCAACCATTTTGTAGGGAACCGAATGATCCAACACATGCGCCACCATCAGTGAGACATTTAAGTGAGCATGACATACGCTCAATTGCCACGGTTTTTCAAGTCAATGTACAGACGCCAGCACATCAAGCTACCCTAAACTGTCAAATTTTCCCAATTGAACATGAACCTTATGCGTGTTCAGTAAAGTTGAAAATCTATCAAAGAAATTTGACAGATTGGGGTAGCTTGATGTGCGTCTGTACATCAAAACAATATAACACACGGTAAATGCTTTTAAATTATACAAAACTATTTCCAAAAAGAAAGAAAAACATTTACTGAATTTCTATTAAATATTCTATTAAATAACCCAAATAACCCTTGGTTCAGTAAAAATAAAAACTTCTTCGTAATGTCAGAATAATAATAATAATAGGAACAAAAATGTTCGTAATGTCAGAAAAATAATAATAATAGGAACAAAAATGTTCGTAATGTCAGAAAAATAAAAAGGGAAGCATCTCTTCTAAATATTAAAATTTTAAAATAGTTTCAACTCTCGTGTGTAGGTATTGTACATACCTACTTGTTACGCGAAATAAAACCCGCCGCGATTTTCTTACGTTCGTACCGTGTCTATGTGAATGTCGACTTATTATTCAACATGATACAATTACTTGCCTACCTGCCTAGTTATATACATTCTTATTTATGAATAAATTTCTAATGAATAGTTTACCGAAGGTCGTTTAGCAACCCGAAAAATAATTCGTTGGTATTTATACTATTTACGTAGGTACGAGCTATTTGTCCTGTTAGCATGGTAACTACAAACTTATTTGGTAGGCACGGTCTGATAAAAGCGATAGCTAAGCACAGTAAGTAGGTATAATAAGACTGGTGATAAGTTTTTACCTAAATATTCAGATTTATTTATAACGAACCTAATGTGTAATAAAGAACTATTATTACTTACATAAAGTAAGTAGGTAGATAAACATTTTGCTAAATATAAAGTGCAAAATTATCATAAAACAACAAATTCATTGTTTATCTTATCTCTTTCATGATATGGCCTTTGATGCGTATTATAATAATGTCAATATTATTTCATTAAATATGATTATTATCGCAATTTGTGACCTTGTGGTGGCTTATGGCGCTTGTGCAGGTTCAAGATCCGTTGGTTCAATTTAAATCGACATACTTAATTATGATTAAATATTTATACACCGTTACATTTTGATTATTTTAATGCATGAAAAGGTTAATTGTTCTCATCATTGTGAACAACTTTTACATTGGGATCAACCCTGAAATCGTTGGGCACGCCACGATTGCGGGGGTAAGTCCCCTCTTTGAGGAGTGGCTTGAGGGGCGAGCATGGCGTCTTCACCTTCCGCCTGACGCAGTTCCTCACCGGACATGGCTGTTTCGGGAGGTTCCTGTTTTGGATAAGGCGGGAGGAAACGCCCGGGTGTTTCCATTGCGAAGATCGCCCTGAGGACGCTCGCGAAGAGGGAGGCGGCACACGTGAGGGAGAGGAAGCCTGTGTCCCAGTAGTGGAAACATTGCCCCCTCTCACAGACAAGAATATTGTGTCCCAGCAGTGTATCTCTGAATACTCGTAGTAAAGATGAAATTGTGAGTCCAAAATTTAGATTGACTAAAACTAGCAAGTCATTTCTAATAAACAGTATGCGCTTCTATAACAAGTTGCCAAAGTCAGTTACAGAACTTATCGATGGAAAGTTTAAAACGCACATCAAACGTGTCCTTATCAAAAAAGAATATTATAAGATAAAAGACTACGTTGAAGACAGGGAAGTTTGGCATTAATTCCTTCTGCACATGCGGCTTCCCTGGTAGGTACCTCATAACAGCATAACTATGTGAAAGTCTATTAACTGCTCTCAAATACAATGTTCTTTTTTATTCTTTTTATTTTTACAATGCTAACATATTCTCGTTATTATTTGACATTATACATACATCAATATTAATATCGACTACTTTTAGTGATTGTCATGAAAAATCATGTCACTGTTTAAATAGGTTCATTTTATTTATGTAGATTATTTTACATCTTGTGAATGAGAGAACGTTGTAGGCCTTACAGACTGTAGGTTTGTAGACGATTTTGTGTTCTGTATTCGTCTAAGTACCTGATACTTATTGACAGGCCTGCACTGTCCTCCCGTACCTACGTTTTATCTCTGTAATTTGAAAACATTGTTAAAGCCAAATATTTTTAAACGAGTAACCGTGGAGTTTCTTGCCGGCTCTTCTCCATAGGAAACAACAATTTGGAACAGTGCACCTAGCTTCTGACGTTTCATAAGTGCCCATGCAGGTTTATATGAAATAAAATATTTTGATTTGATTTGAGTGGAAACATTGAACCTCTTACAGAGAGGATTCCTGTGACCCAGCAGAGGGAAAATTAGGTAGAGTCTAAATGTACCTTGAGATCTCCAGGAAACTTCGATACCAGTTGCTCGACATACTCATACAGCTTCGGGTGGCGATAGATATTCGTGCAATGCCATAAAGTGTTTATTTGATCTTGTAAAGCGCCAACAACCTTCCTGAAAAATTAAATTAAGTGAAAATGCGAGCAATATGGTGTAGGAGACGCAGCCAGTGGCGGACTAAGCCTGTCGGGGGCCAGGAGCGGCGATGAGAGCCGCCGCCGCGCCGCCCCATTGTGCACAAAATATTGAGAAGCAGCAGGTTGAAACGAATTTAGCATGCAAATGGAACCTCCAACTACGAACTCGTATCCTTTACTTACTAAACACAACCCTCTTATTTATAAGCTGCTATAGTTAAGAGATGGTTAAACGTCAAAAATTTATGGATAAACAGTCGTTATTCATAACTCATTTTAAGCAACTTTTATAATTATGGGGGTATATTTTAGCCTTGTTTGGGATTTGATTCAAAACGACATCTCGAGATTTAGGGTCCCCCAAGACCCGGAGCGGACTGCTCATGCTGCTTCACTCCCCCAATTAGTCAGCCAGTGAACACTTTTTAAAGTCAGGGTCATGCTAGCTGGCTTGGTTTTTTATTTTTACCGGAAATCGTCCACTTATGTAGCCGTCCTTAAAATACCATCAACTTTTACACCAATGTGAAAGGCGCTCCAAGTTCATTCTTTGTACTAACAATTGAACCGTAAACTATGCGACAATATATTTAAATATTTAATTGTTTCCATTCACCTCATGTCACTGGCAGTCCAAAGTTATTTTAATTTTAGATTACCTAAATGCATTAATGTTAATAGCTACGGTAAACGTAATTAATTATTCAAGTAAACTGTTGAAAAGCCATTCTACTTAAAAATAAAAACCTACATAGTAAATTGTAAACAGACACATTAACTTCTTGCCAGCCAGACTTCTTGTGTAAAATGCGATGGTTAGACCAGCACCCTAATTGCGTAACTCACAATTAATCATAATCGGTTTCAATTTGACAGTTCAAAAATATTCATTGCGTTATTTACGTTGTTGAGCAGACGCATTTTTCGAACCTATGAAGCATCATCGTGATGTTCAATTAAGTTTGCTGCACTATACTTACGGGTGACAATGTCCGACAGAAACTGTGACAATGCCTCCGAAGAGGTCCAAGTACCGCTTGCCTTCGTGGTCGTATAGCCACTGCATGCGACCCTGGTGTACCAGCACCGGGCGTTTGTAAATGTTAAACACCGCAGGAGGCAAGTGGCTGGACTTCAGTTCCTCCGTCTTTTGGTAAGATGGACCCTGAAACATTGGCCGGGGTAACGCTATGGTAACCACACATGAACTTACTGCTATAAATCCTATTGTTAACATTACTAGCAGCGCTCCGCGGTTTCACCCGCGTAGTTCCCGTTCCCGTGGGAATAAGGGGATAAAATATAGCCTATGTCATCCGGGGATAGTGTAGCTTCCCAACAGAGAAAATTTAAATCGGTTCAGTAGTTTCGGAGCCTATTCAATACAAACAAACAAACAATCAAATCATTCCTCTTTATAATATTAGTATAGATAAATGAGAAAGTTTGTATGTTTGGATGTTCAGATGTTTGTTACTTAGGTAGTAGCGCAACAATGGCTGAACGAATTTGAATGAAATTTGGCACACAGATAGACCTTGATTAACACATAGGATACTTTTTATCCCGGTAATACATTATACGTCCCCGTGGGAAAATTCCCTCGCGGGCGAAACCGCTGGCAAAGGCTAGTACAGAATAATCATTCCAGACTTCCTCGTTGGTCTACTGGTCGGAAGCGCTACTGCTACTGACCATGAAGACCTGGGTTCGATTCCCATGTGCGGCAAAGTGTTATTGGTTGTTTCTATGTGGAATTTATCAGTGGCAGCTTGGAGTGTGGATTTATGCTCGATTGATGGTAATAGGCTCGCCCCGTATTACATGGGACTGAAACACAACTGGTGAAATGAAGTATAGATACACCTCTGCCCAACCCTGGGGTTGGGCAGAGGTGTATCTGGGGAAACAAGGCTTGAGGTTATGTTACGTTGAGCAGCTGGATGTGGTCCTGATGGCCCTGCTCAAGCATCGCCCCTTCGACCGGTTCAAATCCCTAATACCTAAATGAAATAAAAATAAGCAATATTGTTGTAGAATACATTAGAATAAAGTATCATGTCAGTGTTATTTCAATAAACGAATGAGTACGAATATAGACTATAAACGGATTCAAATGCTACGAATGAATAAAGTCACTGTCAAGTCAAACTGTGTCGATGGGCTCGCGGTAAACGTCAAAATACCTAGGGCCCGTTTCGTAGTGTCTCACCCAGGGGCGGATCTAGTTAAAGGCTTTTTGGGCTGCAGCCCAGGGCCCCGTGGATAGAGAGGGACCCCAACCGAACTGGAAACAATAGACGATATTGTCAATAATAAAAGTTATCTAGAATTAAAAAGTTTTTTGACAAAATGGCAATTGGTTTAGTAATTAGGTAGGGCCCCTAAGCAGTATTAGCCCAGGGCCCCACAAATTTAAGATCCGCCCCTGGTCTCACCAGAAAATGACATAATGCATTTGATTGATAAGTTCACATAAACATACAGGAGAGCAACACAGACTACTATTATAGAGAGCAGGCTCGATATACTAAAAAGAGAAGTCGTCTGTCACCACACAATCGATGAAAATTAAATTACCTACTTAGGGAGTCCATTGTTGGAATAGAATATAATAATATATGTATTGTAGGAATATTCACTACAGTAGTGAGCGAAGAAGGTCAGTCAATGCACCCAGAGATCCTCTCTGGGATAGTATTAGTGCTGCCCAATGGATAGTTGCCTCATTATCCAAATGACGTATTTCAAAAACAATGAATCAGTATTGCCATACAGGTAGCTCGCTGTCCGGTAAGGACCAAGCCCAAGTCGACGGCGCGTTGTGTCCCACGCGCGCCTCAAAGAGATGTCAGCACAAAGTGATGGGGCCCGCAAGGGCCGATGCCTGCCAGGGGTGCGGGTTTGTTCGAAAGAGATACCGCAGCCCCTGGCATACAGGCTACTGAGGGAATACGGGTGGGTTTTAGTCAGTAAAAGTCTGACAAGCCCTCCTGCTCCACCCAGAGCGGGAGAAGTTATTTGATGATGTCCCACCCAAAAAAATAAAAATGTGGCTATGCTGCCAGACTTTTGGATACTTTTCCTATTGACAGCGATGGAGACGAATTTTTTTGATGCCCTGTGTGAATCTGTGATCCATTTTCCTTTCATATACAATATCTGGATAATTATTTTTTGTTTGACTTTTCTAAAAATGAAGCCTAACTAAATCGATTTATCGCTCCGAAACGATTTTCATGATTTTCATGAAATTTCGTATGCAAGGGGCATACGAAATTTCATGAAAATCATGAAAATCGTTGGAGCCGTTTCCTAGATTCAGATTATTTAGGTATACAAGAATTGCTCGTTTAAAGGTATTAAATGTACAAACGTACTGTTAACTTTTATATTATATAAATATTAAGAATTCGGTATAAAATAAACTCACAGTATATTGTTTCGGTGTAAAATCACATTTTGGGATAGCAGGCACAGCAGCAGTTGCATAACGCCTAACTAACGTTTTGCAGCTAAGTTTTACAACTGAAACCAGAACATTTTACACAAAACACAGATTTTTATTATGATAATGTGATAAATAACTATTTTAATTCGATATGATTATTGTTCTACCTTTATCAGCCATAGTATTCGCGGTACGACGGCAAAAGCGTTACTGATTTCGTTTTGTTGACCGCCCCGACACCCTTGGAATAAATCTGCACCAACAATTATAGTAAAGCTGAGTTCACATAAAGGCGCAAATAGAGAAAAATAAAAGCTTTTTAAGTTGGCACATACTTACGAAAAAAATATAGCCGAATTGGAAAATAATACTTGGTCGTTATACAAAAACCAAACAAAACCAGAGCCAGCGATTCCGAAACGAATCACTCTGACACTCATTTACTCGCTCTCTCTCTGTTTATGGGTGTTTTTTTTAAGTCAAAGTTTATAACAAATACAGAAATTCATGAAATACAATTTGGCAGTCGCCGCCAAAGACCACTCTTATTAGAGTAGTCTTTGACCGGATTGACATCCCTCAATCCGTAAAGAAAACGCAAGTACTGGCATCAGAAATTGTGGATAAAGTGGATAAGGGTCATAAATGATTGACAGTGTTCCTAGACCTTAAAAAGCATTTGACACCATTTCCGTTCCGATCCTTCTGCAAAGGCTAGAAAACATAGGTATTAGAGGTACGGCTCTCTCCCTTTTTGAGAGATAGACGGCAAGTGGTTAAACTTCATAACTTATGCAGTTTTGAAGAGGATGTCTATTACGGAGTCCCATAAGGGAGCGTGTTGGGTCCGCCGCTCTTTTTAATTTATATCAACAGCTTGTGTAATATGATAATCAATGGTGGACAAATCTTCTCAGACGCAGACGATAATGCGGTTGTTTTCTCGGGAACTTCATGGAAACAAGTAAAGCTGTCACTGAGGAGGGACTGACTGATATAGCTGGTTGGGTTAAATCAAATCTGTTTAACCCTTAAAACCACTAAAACTAATTTTATCTGCTTCTCTCCAAACCAGATGTCACAGCCTGGGTCTGCATGAGTTTGGCATTGCGATTCATGTTTGCCAAAATAATGCAGTCCAAAACCTTAGTTGTGACTGACAATCGATCCAAAAAATCAGCTCCACAAAATATTTGGGCATAATTGTTGATCAAAGACTGTCATGGTACCCTCACAATGAGATCCTTATGAAAAGGATCAGGAACCTCATCTGGGTGTTTAAAAAAATACGATATGTTATGTCCGCGCAACTAATAAACAAGATTTAAATAGCTCTGGCGCAATCTGTTATAACTTACTGAATTCCGATTTGGGGTGGAGCTACCAAAATTAAATTCCTCGATCTGGAAAGAGCTCAGCGATCCCTTATAAAGATGATGGATTTTAAACCATTTTGGTTCCCTACATCAAACCTCTATAAAGTTAGCAACTTGCTCTCAATAAGAAAACTTTATCTTCTATACGTGTCCTTAACCATGTGGCATAAGTGTCTTCCATATGGCTAGGCATCTTAGAGCAGAAGGTGCAGAGATGTGGCACGCTCCCCAGGGATTCGAACTATCTTTGCTAGACGTCAATATGCTACACAATCCACCTTCAGATATAATAATAGCTAAACCTTAGATAAATATCGCCTATTGTTATACGACGGAGCTGCGCAGCACAATCGGTTCTGGACGGGGCGTTGACTTGATCAGCCGAGATCTTTTCAGCTTGATATTGAGATTCAATGTGCCTCTTAACATGCGGTGATCATTTCCGGTTTCCATCGCGTTGATCACAGAAACATCATTGAATATTTGCCTCTTCGTCGACATAATGAAATCAATCTTGATTTTAGTTGCACCATCAGGGCTCTGTCAGGTCCAAATTCTGTGCTGACGCTATCTGAAGAAGGAGTTCATCATAAAAAGGCCTTCCTTCTTCATAAAACTGGCCAGTAAGTTACCCCAGTGGTTCCGACGACCAAATCCAAATTGCCCCACTCGCAGCTCATCATCATCTCGTTTGCCCAGTATCGTGTTAAATGACAACGGTGAAGTGAGTTTTAGAGCCATGCATGGCCCTGGAAATGTCCTCGTACATGGTATCTACCTCATTGTCGGGGTGTGTCAAGGTCGGGGCGTAAACCTGTACGACCGGCTTCAACGAATATCTTGCGGATATTCTGAGTATAAGGCACGCCACCCTGGTCGACACACTCTCGATCTTCACAACGTCACCTATAAAGGACTTATGGACAATAAACCCGATCCCACCTTGGGACAGCAGATCGCCCCGGAAATAGACCAAGTTATCGGATTTGAGGATTATCTAGTCCTCCCCCTCTCTTCGGACTTCAGATAATCCTACTATACCCCATCGTAACCTGCTCAATTCTTCCTCCAGTTCGGTGATCTTCTCGTCGGTCCAGAATGTACGCATATTGTACGTTGCCAGGTCCAGTTTTTGGTGGTTGTGGTAGATCTCTTCCGGAGATTCTTACCACTCCTGGCCTCACCGTAGCCTTGATCGCTACCGTAGCCAAGGGTAGATGGGCCGTCGGGTACTAGGGGCCATTTTTTGTTGGTGCTAGCCATTTTTGAGGGGACTTGCCATAATCGCCGGCAGGCGGGTTGGCGATCGTAGTATGGTGATAAAATGCATAGAGAATGCTGCTGCCCATTCTCTAGTAGGTCCTTAGTCGCCTCCTACGGCACCCAAGCGAAGAAATAGGATGGTGCTACTCTTTTTGTCCGGCACCACACGGAACCAAGTACTTACCTAAATTAAATGAAATTGTATGTTCTGTAAATAAAGACATCAGAATCACTTTTACACGTCATATAAAAAAGTAAGCTAGATGGAGTTGAAATTTCCTATCTGGCTACCGATGAGAAGAAGAAGCAAGCATACGAAACAAGCTCTGGTTCGTTGCATTGAAGTGCCACTTTTGTAAGCTAGTGATTTGAAATCCTCATTTTTGCAATTCGTATCATGTGTGAAAGTGGATTGTTTATCGTTTCAGTTTTTGCCACACTGTTTCTAACTGATGTTCAAAGTCGGTCTTAATGCCAAAGCCTCCATAACCTAGGTGTAGTTTCAAAAAATTTGCTGTATTATTTGCCTAGCTGTTTCTCATTTATGTTGGTGTTCTCCTTCAGTCTAATCAGATGCAGCTAAAGTAGGACATAAGGCGTCTGCCTGGCAGACTTACACAACACATGCAGTAACATGTTACCTGCGTAACATGCTACCCCTTGGTAAGACTGGTCGTCAGACTGACTTTCAGGTGTAACTTTGGCAACCCATAACCGGTAACGACGGTCAAAGATCTACGATTCTGGGCACTGGCATCGCCCCTTAGTACCTGGGGGAGCCCGAGTCCCCAATGATAATATCAGCACAGCTGAGCCCTCCCAAAAAACTATAAAATTGAACCAAAATATTTTATATGACATAAACCTAGAAACACATACTTATCGAACGTTAGAAGCTAGGTAACTACGCGGTTCCTATGGAGATGAGCCGGCAAGAAAGTTCCAGGTCAGAGTGACCTGGAACTTTCTTTTTTCTTTAAATATAATTAGCTTTTACTTACAATGCTTTAAAGCCTGTCAAAAAGTACCAGGTACTTAACAAAATAGAAAATGGTCAACAAACAGAAGCACCTTGGAGTCTACAACGCCCACCGACGTTCTCACATTTACAAAATAGAAAAGTCTCATCATCATCATCATTTCAGCCGAAAGATTCGTCCACTGCTGGGCATAGGCCTACCCCAAGCTCCGCCACTTCGATCGGTTCTGTGCTTCCCACATCCAGCGGACGAATAAAAGAGTTTATTGGTATACCAGAAGAGTTTTTTTTTGACTAAATGTCATACAGTCATAGTGATTTTATTATACCTGTTACATCTCTGAATGGATATATCATGTCCACGAAAGCGACTTAAGAAGAATAGGGTATTTTCCAATTTGATAAAAACTATTTTAATTTGAAGATAGGGACGTTATATTTAACAGAAAATTAAAAATAAATTTATTTACATCCATTTTCTCCATAAGAAACGATTAAAATCAAATTTATTTTTCGTTGTTTTGAATTTACCGCCAAAATGCTCCTTACGATGACTTTTATCACGTCATATCGTGACGTCAGCTTTGTGTAAACAGCACCAGTACAAATACTTAGTTTGGCGCAGTTTTAGAAGTATTTGTGCACTGAGGCACCGCACACCAGTGATTTCACTTTCTAAGTTTCTATTCATAAAACAATCTTGTTAATTATAAACACGACACTCACTTGTTTACTTACTAACTACTTTAGTTTACACAAAGTTGACGTCCTGCGAAGGCGGATTGGGAGCCACTTGAGTTCCTTGCGAAGGTGAGAAACGTGGTCATACTTTCGAAGACCGAAAACAAAGCGAAATGCACAGGTTTTGCAGGCGCTCAAGCTTGTTTAATAACTCCTCAGTAGCATCCAAGTAGCAGGCGGCGGCATAATCTATAATCGGCTGAATGAGTGTTTGGGTCAAAGAAATTTTAGTCTTCAAAGGCAGGAGACTTTGAAGGCTTTTCAACGAATGAAATGAGTAATGTACCTTTCGACTGACCTCATTGACCTGAGCACGCCACGAAAGATTGGAATCGATAATTACACCCAGATCTTTAGCAGTTTCAGAATAGTCAATGAGAACACCATCGAGATATAAAGGCATCAGAGATGCAACAACAGACGCATTACGAACGAATCTGCTGCCTATGATCATGGTCTGGGATTTAGTTGGGATAGTTTGCAAACCAAATGACTTAGCCCAGACGCTGATGGAAGCCAGGTCACGATTCATTGCAGCAAGTGCAGAGCCCGCGTCTGACAGTAAAATGCCGGTAAAGCTGCAAGTCATCTGCGTAGAGATGAAAAGTAGAGGAAATTACTGTGGTAATAAGGTTTATGAAAATTGAAAACAGAAGAGGAGAGAGAACGCTACCCTGAGGAACACCCTCAGTGAGGCTACACCAATTAGAGAAGGACTCCTCCAGGCGAACACACTGAGAGCGTCCTCGGAGATAAGAATTGAACCAGTCTAAAGTGGAAGAAGAGAAATTGATAGATTAAAGGATACCTAGTAAAATGTCGAAATCCACTGAGTTGAAGGCGCTACTAAAATCAAGCAATACAAGAACAGTAAGGGACTTATTCTCCATTGCCCAGCGGGTGTCGTCAGTTACTTTGAGAAGCGCGGTTACAGTACTGTGACCCGAGCGAAAACCGGATTGGAAAGGGGAAATCACCGAGTTTGACGCCAAGAAACATGATAGTTGTCTATGAACTATGTGCTCAAGAACTTTAGATAGAAATGGAAGGATAGAAATAGGTCTGAAGTGGGTTAATAAAGTAGGATTATTAGTTTTAGGTAAAGGTATAATATGAGCCTCTTTCCAAACTGACGGGAAGGAGCTAGAGGAAGATGAGTGGTTGAAGATGTGAGTGAGAACAGGAAGCAACGAAGAAAGGATAAGAGTTATCATTCTTGAACACAACTTATCATTACCGACTGCCGAAGAAGTATTTGCATGAATAGATTTCTTAACGTCATCCTCAGTAACATTGCTAAGCTTAAATTGAGAACACTGTGGCAACGACAAAATAGCAAGACAGAGAGTCTTGTGTCGCAGCTTTGACAGATGGATCAAGAGAAAAGGGAAGGAGAGAGAAGTGTTTATTGAGATCATTGAGATTCACATCCTTACACTGGTTGGCAGGTGACTTGCCTATTCCTACAGATTTGAGAAATTTCCAAACGTCGGAAGAATTGCGGTTATTGAGTTGCTCGTGGAAATAGCGTCTCTTAGCATCTTGACACAGACGACTGCAGCGATTGCGTAAGGATTTGTAATAAGAGAGATGTATCATGTCGTAAATGAGGTACCAGGGAAGCCACGTGCAGACGAAGTTTTTGTTAAAAATCCTTGACTTCACCGCAGCCCGTCATTTTGTAATAATACTTATTTATGGCTACGAAACTGGAGAGACCGCAATTTGCAGAAGTATCTATGTATGTATAACATTCAGTTTTGGTTCTGCTGATTTTCCAGCCTACAATCTCCTGCTTATAGAAATAGTGTAATTTCTCCAATCGGCACTATTTTCACCAACAAGAACAATTTCTTTGGCAAATAGTAGGCACCAGGATGTCTCTTCCTGTATGTCCGACGTCAGATCGTCGATAATACAGGAAGAGGTAAGGACTTAAAGCCGACCCTTGGTGAAAACCCACAGTAAACTCGTGGGTGTTGCCAGCAGCCGACCGGTCGTAGGTACGAGATTGACTGTACACATCGTGAACTTACTCTACGTAGGTACTTCTCGGGTAAACCTTTCACTTTCAAGGCCCACCAGAACACATCCCGAAGTACCCTATCATACGCTTTCTCCAGATCAATTAATACTATTTGTGCCAGTTCTTGTGTGCACGTCTGTACCTAGGACTCGCAAAATTAGCGTGGAAAATAAGTGGCGTCGTTGTACGTATTAAAATAAATAAATATATTATTCGGTAGTAACTTCTCATGTGGACAGAGCCAACGGCCAATCACACTTGCGTTTTATTGCCCTTGACACTCAATTTAACAACTACTTGAGAACTCTTCAGAATGTTGTGACTTGTTTTCTTCAACTGAATCATGTGGAATGGTTTAAAATAATATGTTAATAACTCAGTGTAGGTAGACACACAACATTGTTACAGATATTAAAAAAAAAAACAATGTTTTATCAAAATTATAATTCCGCCGAGGTCATCCGTTGAATGTTACTAAATAAAGTTTGATTATCTTTGAGTTTAAGTTTGAGTATCTGTATATTAATTAATAAATTAACACATCGGATTTTTCGGTTTGGTGTTCTTTAGTTTTCCTTGACCAGATAGCCTCTCCAACATTCCTTATATCATCAGCCCACCTGTTTGCCTGTCTGCCTCATCGGCTGTTATTGTAGGGTTACCTATGTTTCATCGAAAATAAATTGACAAATTATCACTTCCCAAACAATTTTCCGCATAATTTCATTTGCCAATTTATTACTTAGTAAAAAATCTCTTCACAAATAATTGTAAAGCAAACCTAATGTTTGACAAGTGAACGTTTTAACAATTAGGTACTTGTTTACCAACTAGTAGGTACTTAATACCAATTTTTATGTAGTAAAATATTTCAGTTGGAATAACACATTTTATGCAAAATTAAATAAGGCAAATATTAAGTATCGTCAGTTTTCAATTTACCATTTATATTTAGTCAATTGCTTAGTTAATGACAAATTGCATCTAATGTCAGTTGCACAGAATATACAAATTAATAAATTACAATGTGTACTGTTAAGTGGGTAGATGGTAAATCATCTAACAGTTTCGGGTAGCCTTTTTTTTTAGGTTTTTTTTCCATATTTCTTTCTATATAATCTAGTGTTTTCTGGCACTCGCCGGCCGCTACCGCGGCACCGCTCGCTTCCCTCGCTCGGCTCGTGCGTAGGAGGTCACAGTTCTAACTTATCCTACCTAAAAAGTTTTTTTTTAAATTGACCTGTTTTTATATAAGTTCCATAAATAACCTAGTAACCATAAATTTGACTTGTTTCAGACAAATTCAAGCACATAAACATACAAAAAAACAAATCATTTGACCTAACGTTAATTGTCTAAAGATTGTTTGCTGTTATAAATCATTTGATTAAAGACTAAATGCCATATTGACATTATCTTTGGTAATATTCTGCCGAGTAAAAATTTGACCAAATGAAAACGTGCGTACTAAAATCATTCCAAATATTACCTACATTGGTATAAAAAAGGTTGCTAAAATTTGTTTGGGTAGTGAAATTTTGTCAAATTTTTTTCGACAAAACAGCAGGCTCCCGTTATTGTGCCTTGTTGAGGTTGGGATATCATTAAATAACTTCTCCCGCTCTGAGCGGAGTGTCAGACTTATACTGACTAAAACCCACCCGTGTTCTTTCAGTTGCCTGTGTGCCAGGTACGTTGTAATGGCCACGGTATCTCTTTGGAACAACCCGCACCCTTGGCAGGCATCGGCCCTTGCGGACCCCACCAGTTGGTGCTGACATCTCTTTGAGGCGTGCGTAGCACACAACGCGCCGTCGACCCGGGCTTGGTCCTAACCGGACGGCGAGCTACCCATTACTCGCCGTCCGCAAGCCCACGCCTAAAGGTGGCCGGGAATAGGCCTGGGATTTCCGACGCCTAGAGCGACTCCAGCGGTGACTAGGGCCGTGAGGGCACATATATTGCCACCTCACGTGCGCCGCCTCCCTCTTCGCGAGCATTACTGCTTCGCAGAAGGACGGTGACGGCTACTCATGTATTCTCGCTCCGTATCATGGCCTGGACCAGGGGGTCTACTCTCTAAGCACGATTTCCGTAGTTTCGGTCGCAGTTACGGGCGTATCCAAGATCCTAAGATTAGTTTGGGGCCCAAAGTTAAAATGTATGGCAACACGATTTGACAGTTGTCCTCACACTCGATGTGTTTTTGCTCGCCCAAAAAAGTTAATAAATCGGGAGTAGGGTTCATTTATAAGTATCAAAATATTTTCGGATGGGCCCGTATCTTCGACAACGGACTTAAAGAGTAAACCCCACCCCGCCGCCGCCGCCAATCGCCTCCACGTGGACACGGCGGTGCTCCGCCCAAGCCGGGCAGACTTCCACCGTATTCTCCACCGTGTCCTCAGGGCGATCTACTTACGCAGTGGAAACACCGTCTTTTAGGATTAAAAGCCATTTTAGGTTTTAGCATAATTTTATTCTATTTTATTTATTCAGGGACAATAAACAGCTACAATATGTGTTTAAAGTAAACAAATAAAAATTAATACAAAATTTTAGCAATACCTACTGCAGCCCACTACATTATCCGCAAATTAACAAAAGAAAGTTCAAAAGATAATGAATGCCACTAGGTAGGCAATAAATAATTGAAACATCACAATAGTAAAAATAATTAATTACATCATGCAAAATAGAAATTCAAACTGATTGATTGCTTGGCAAAAAAGTACCTAATAATTAACACTAAAAAATAATAAAGTCACAAAATTAAGTCTAAACTAGCTTACATTACTAATAACATTAATGGTTAATAATATGATTCATAACATTACATTTAAATTTAGATTTTGAGCATACAAAAATGACAATTATAAGATTCAACCATACGACGGATAGAGCAGCGCAAACCAGAATTAGTTCGACAGGTATTGACGCCAAATAGGGTTCCTGCACGGATACTACGTACATTAACAGTGCGTGGAACTACATAACATAGTTTGCTCGTGAGATCGATACAGTCAAAATCACCATGAACAATACCATACAGTACAGAAGCCTCTAGATACTTACGTCTAGATACTAGGTTGACCTGCCTGTATTTATTAAGTAATTGTGAATATGACAAATACGTTTTGTGGCATCTGTAATGCATGGCTCGTAAAAACTTACGCTGGACTTTTTCAATCTCGTCATGTATTTCTGATAAAACGGGTTCCAGATAGGGACGGCATATTCTAATTGTGATCGCACAAGAGTCTTATATAGGTAAAGGTATGTAGAGACCCGCTTGAACTCAGTTGCCGATCGCATAACGAAACCATACATCTTAAATGCTTTATTTACAATGTTTTCTACGTGTTGGTTGAGGGACAGTTTATCATCAATTAACACACCAAGATCTCTCACAATAGATACATTACTGAGTGTTGTGTGGTTCAATGAGTATTTAATAGTACAATATGGTACAAGTGTATAACGTTGGTGATTACCGCTGAGGCGCCATTGAGACCCGAGCCGTCAGGCGAGGGTCTTAAGAGAGCCGAGGCCGGTAATCATCAATAGACACGTGTATCATACGACGTTTTTCAACACACTTGTGAAGAAAATAATACTAAAAAAATCATTTTGTCCTTGGAGTTTTTAGGTACCTACCTAGTAAAGTTTCCATAGCGTTAAGGGCTTCACATCTTATATCGGGCGGTGTTACAACATAAATATTTTTCTTCAAAAATTGTAGGTACGGTCGCGGTCAAGAGTCCATTCTCATGCTAAGGGTTATATTGCTATGACTCGCGGTCCAGGCCGTACCTACAGCTGTGTGTATAAGTGATGTAACCAGACCGCACACCACAGTAGGTACTCACACACCACTGTCGTCGAAAGAAACAAAAAACATACCGTCGCACAGAGTACTCTGTCTCTGTCTGTACTGTGTTACGTAGTAACTACGTATGACCTTGGTCGGTTCATACGATCGCTAAAATTCATCTTCTAATATCAAGTCTCGGTAGCTCGCAGCGTATTGTCATTGATTAAGAAACACAATGGTCTGGGTTCAAATCTCCCGAAGAGACTTTTATTTTTCTTTTCAACAATTTCATCAGTTCTTTTATTATTCGTTATACGAGAATGTTTTTTTTAAATTACTTAAATTATTATTTAAACAAAGGATTAAGAAGATTATGTGATTACAAAATGTTTATTCGTTATAATTTTATGAAGTAGGTATAAAAATAACTACTAATAACTTCTTGTTAACAGTTTATTTTCTCATAAAGAACAATTATTGAAGTAAAGTAGCTAATTGGTGAACCATGATAATCAGGCTATTCTATCTTAGTAATATAATAATATTGTGCTGTAATTACTAAAATGTGCGGTACTCTAAAGAAATCACATTTTTCTACGCAAATCTACCCACGTAAAAATAACAAATGCAGACAAGTTGTCACAATACAATTAAATGACTCAGTAGTACTACTATTGGAATAAATCTACTGCGAGTGAGTTAGTTCTCTCAAACCTCAAAGTTAACAAATATCGAAGTTATAGCTTAAGTAATCATTTTCATTACGAAAAGAAGATTGAAACTAAACCTCGAAACAATCCATATTACGGATATGACACAATATTATGTGAATATTACTAAAATCAATAAAAGTCAATAATAATAAATATTTCTAATTTATATCTTAATGTTAATGTTTATGTTTTTTGAGCTGGTTTTCCATGATGCAAACCTTCTGCGTGGAGTGCACAGCGCACTAAGAATAATTTGGCAAAATGTCTTGTCTTTTTGAAACCACTTGTGCTGTCGCTTTCTTTTATAAGCTGGGGTCTTCCACTTTGCTTTCGACGGGCAAGGCTACCCCCTTCCTCATATCTTTTCATCCACTGACTCACAGTATTTCACTAAAACAAAAAAGGGGTACTTTTAGGCTACTAAACAAAATACATACTAATATGTATTACTATTTAGAAACAAAATTATTTGAAATACAAATTTCACATAAATATTTAATCTAGGAAATAAATTTACTTTGAAATTTTATATTTTTCTTCTATTTAGACGTTATGATATTTATAAAACGTTTAAAAATTACTACAAGGATCAGCAGTTATACTTAAAATAAGTGCTTAATAAAATAATTAAATCATAATACTCACACTCAGGCCGGTTTCATCAGTTATTTGTGATATTTAAGTCCGCTTTTATGCAGCGCAATAATATTCGCTTTCATTTCTATTATTCAATTTGCTTACATTTTAAAATGAACTAGAAGACCGCTAATAGATTAAACACACGTCACTAGCACACAATAACAACCAACACCGTTCTATATGTCACGTCGAATGAGTCGTAAGTTAACTATCATTTAAATTTATTTAGGTTTCTGTGGGTATATTGATAAAGTTTTACGAGTTTAGTGAACAAGACGAATAGAACAAGAAACTATAGTCAAAAGCGATTTTTAAAACAATAAAAAGGCTAGCACAACGCGCGTGGGATTCGAACCCGAGACTCGTTGCGCACGATGGCGCTAATCCAAGTACAGTAACCACTAAGCTATCACGTCATTTTCTTTAACGGTTGAATTTATGGAATACAATCATTTGTAGACGTATGAGAGTGTGTGTGTCTACAGTACAGAAATTACTTAATATAAGAAGGTCGTAAGTTAAACCGTAGTGTCAATCTATTACTTTTTGAGATTGGTACTCCGCTTTTGGATCCTACTGTACCTACTTTTTTTTTTTTTGGGTGGGAAATCATCATATGACTTCTCCTGCTGTGTAGAGCAGGAGGGCGTGTCAAACTTTTACTGACTAAAACCCACCCGTGTTCCCTCAGTAGCCCGTATGCCAGGGGCTGTGGTATCTCTTTCGAACAAACCCGCACCCCTGGCAGGTATCGGCCCTTGCGGACCCCACCAGTGGTTGCTGACATCTTTGACGGCGCGCGTGTTGTGGAACACAACGCGCCGTCCCGTCTACCACTTTTCGGCCGCAGGGGATAGGGAGAGCGGCTGACGCTATACCGACACTCCTCTTCCCCTGCGGCCCCACCGCGTCCGCCATCAAACGGTGGCGGCCCCGTCCAGGCCACGGAAGGGAAGAGCGCTGCTCAGAAGCACCGGCACTCCTCCTCCACCGCAGCCCGCAACCCTCAGCCGCGATGCTTCCCATTCGACATCGAGGCCCACCTCAATTGCGGTGCACCTCACCGCAACCTACTTTTTGGCCGCTACGTCAATGGCTTGAAGGCAAAAGCCCTGACGAGCGGCCCCACCTTTGGGTTCCTCTTGGCTTCACCGTGGCTGGAATCCACGGTTACTGAGCCCCCCCGCAACGACAATGCGGGAACCCACTCGGGGGTGTCATAACTAGTACTTGTAGTCATTTTAATGAATAAATAACTATTATTTCAACAGTGAAAACGAGTTGAGATTTTTTTTTTTGCCAATGGCGGGAAAAAGTAATCAGTTTTCCAATGCGCGCGCATCTAACAATGGCGATCCGCCTTATACTAAGTCCGCATTCCGAATTAGAAAAATAACGCTGTGAGCGCCCATTGTTAGATGCGCGCGCATTGTTACCAACGTTATACACTTGTACCATAATGTACTATTATCACCACTGCTCTCAAAACGGTGAAGGAAAACATCGTGAGGTAACCGACATGACCTAGAAACAAAAATTCAAAGACATGTGACATCTGCCTACCCGCACTGGGCCCGCGTGGTGGATTACGGCCCACTCCCTCTCACAGAGAGGAGGTCTGTGTCCCAGCAGTGGGAACGTTATAGGCTGATAATGCATATTTAATCATCATTTGGCGTGGCATAATACGCAGTCATATGATAACCGTACAACTTAACTATACTTGGACTTTTAATTGTAGGTATTCAGTAACTTGACAGTTTAAAGAAAAATCATCATCATCATAATTTCAGCCGAAAGACGTCCACTGCTGGACATGGGCCGCCCCCAAAAGGGTTTTGCCATAATCGCCATGTTTGGCAGGCGGATTGGCGCTCGCAGTATGGTGGTAAAATGCATAGAGAACGCTGCTGCCCATTTTCTAGTACCTAAGTCCCTTAGTTGCCTTCTACGACACCCACGGCCACGGGAAGAAATGGGAAGGTACTATTCTTTGAGCGCTCTTTGCGGGGCTCCGCGTCGCTGCC
This sequence comes from Polymixis flavicincta, assembly GCA_949987655.1. NCBI lineage: Eukaryota > Metazoa > Arthropoda > Insecta > Lepidoptera > Noctuidae > Polymixis > Polymixis flavicincta. Next base: position 3,212,591 of record OX465189.1, on the reverse strand, counting down.
AGTGCGGTGAAGCTGTCGACTGCTTCGGACACCATGGTCTATCTTGCAGTAAGAGCGTAGGCCGGAAAGCACGGCACGCAAATAAAATGACATCATCCGTCGCACTCTAGTTCCTGCAGGTGCCAGACTCAGCAACGCCATACACAGTGGCAATGCTGCCAGCCTTTTGGGCATTTTTCCTGCTGACCACGACGCAGACGAATTTTATGATGCCCTGTGCTCTGTAGTAGGTAATTCTTTTCCCTCTTTTTATATGGGTAGGTACATAATTACAACTAATTTAAGTCCTTTAGTCCTGCATTATATAAAGATTATAGTTTTTTTATTAGGATAACGTACCAATAATTGCTTACATTGATTCCTAAAGTAAAATAACAGTTCAACAGTTACTTAAAGGTAGAACATTTATAAAAATGAAATATTTTGTTTTAGAATTCTGACCAAAAAATGACTACATTCTGATTGAGTAAAAATTTGGCATCCTATTAGTTTAATTATATTAGACGAACAAAGATGCTGCAGCATCACCTGGAATTTCCAGGATACCCAATTACCTCACCAAACGCTGAAGTATCTCGTTTGGGTTCATTGAAAAGGTCTTAATGAATAGGTTAATTAATAGATAAATGGTGATTAGGTTCTGGTGATGAAATAGCAATGAGAAGTTAGGACAAATCTTCTATATCTATACTAATATTATAAAGAGGAAAGATTTGAATGTTTGTTTGTTTGCATTGAAGCTCCGAAACTACAGAAAGGATTTGAAAAAAATCTTTCACTGTTGGGAAGCTACACTATCCCCGGGTGACATAGGCTATATTTTATCCCCGTATTCCCAAAGGAACGGGAACTACGCGGGTGAAACCGCGGAGCGCTGCTCGTATATAATATATTTTATATTATTATTATTATATATATTATACTTCTATACTAATAAAATATTATTTTAGTGTTGGATAGCCCATTTATCGAGGAACGCTATAGGCTATATAGCACCACGCTAAGACCCTTAAGAGCCGAGCAAAGAGAAAAAAAAATCACAAAAACGAAGTACTCACACGGGCAGGCGATTCGAAGCGACTGGGTGAGTCGGGAGAGCAAGAAATTTGACGCGAACGAAGTCACGAGCAGAAGCTAGTAAGTACCTAATAAGCTTGACTTTGGGATACACGTAAAGCTAAGACATGTCGATCGTAGCGTGTTTACTACTATTACTAAATTAAGTTTAAACAGCAGGAAATAAAAGTAAAATTTACAAAAATTAAAAACCCGCGACCCAACACAAACGTCTAAAAAGTAAAATAATAATATTAATTGGCCTTTTAAGTTGTAGGTAATATTTTTAACAAAGTATTAACGTCGGAGGACAGTTAATGAAAACGCCAAACAGACGAGGCCCAAGCAATAATTAATGCTATTGTAGAAAGGTTATCATTTTCATTAACCGTTCCCCGACGTGACAATGTCTAGAAGACAGATATTAATAAGTGTGTGGTGGCATTTATTCACCACTAGCTTTTGCCCGCGGCTCCGCCCGCGTGGATGTCGGTTATCGCGTAAAAAAGTAGCCTATGTCCTTACCCATATCCCAGGCTATATCTCGGCCAAATTTCATGACGATCGGTTCAGCGGTTAAGGCGTGAAAGCGTAACAGACAGACAGACAGACAGACAGAGTTACTTTCGCATTTATAATATTAGTAGGGATTTTTCGTCCCACTGGGGCGATTTTGGATGAAGTTTTACATAGGATTTCCAGTTCCGGGACGTTTGGAATTGTTTGTAGACTGTCTTTTGTACGTCATTCATTTCTTCCAGGCTTTCCTTCTCAATTATTTCATAATCGACGCCATCTTGGATTAATTTGAAGAGGGCCTCGAGTGGTTCCCCGTCTTTAGCAAACATAATCGCTGTTGTCAACAACCCAGTTGACAGGTCGTAAGAGTCGAAGATATCTCCTATCACCTCAAGAAACGAATCGCCGTGATCTAGCACGTTACCCAAGTTAATCTTTCTTAGTAGCTTGGCAGACTTGACCATTAATGTTTTTTGTTTACACAAAACTAACACGTTGCCTATATCGGCCAGTAACATTTCTAACATAAAACGAAACTTTTTATCGTGCTTATATCTTCGAAGATGATGATTCGATGGTTTGAAATCATTCAGAGGTATATGCTGCGGATATTGTAATGTTTCTTTCAACAGATTCACTCTACCGATTAAACAGAATATTAATTGCTCCCGTTTTTCGCAAGGAACGCTGGATTTACTTTTTGTATTTTTTATTACCGAAAGGACTGGCTCTATACCACGACGTAGTTCTTCAATACCACCAAATGTGTATTTTGCTGCTAAGTTTTTACACGAATCAGCATCTCTACATATCTCTTCAAGCTTTGCTAAAAGATTAGTAACTGTAGTCAAATCATTTTCTACAATTTGAAGTTTTGGTGCATCGGATGCAAACAGTTCACAATTGTAGAGGCAACACAACATTCCGCTCATCGCTTTCCAATGATTTGTAAAATCTTTTATCTTATTTAGATTTTCTACTAGAGAATCTGCGTTGACTTTTACCTTTTCAATTACTTCATCATGTTTGTCAGCTAACTCTTTGGTTATGGGATTATCAGGCAGTGTTTCAATTTTATAGTGACGTAACTGTAGGTTTATTTGATTTATATTTCTACGATTCTCCGATATAAATTCTCGCGTTTGACTTATATTTTGAATGCATGTGGGTAATATGCGTAGAAGTTGTTCACGAATAGTTGTTTGAGCTAATTTAATTTTTGATGATATATCAACTCTGTTGGTGCATATCCAAATAAATTCCTTAAGGAGTTGAGTTGGTAAACCTGTATATGCTACAAGTTCTTGAAATATTAGTTTACGCTTATAAAGTAACTCTTTCCCATGTTTTTTACAGAGGTCATCAATTTTAAAAATGTATCGTGAAGCTTCATCAGGCAATTTTTTAAGTCGTTCGTCTAATAGACCTAATCCCCTTTCAAGTAGCGATTTCTCAAGAATAGGCTTATATATATCAAGAACCACATTAATTATTTGCTTAATATTTTTCAAATCTTCCTTTACTTTAGCAAACAATTTTGCCTGCTCGTTTGCGATATCAATCCTAGTGTTTACCTGGGCGTCGTCTGTATGTGACAAGAACAGTCTTATGTCTCCAAGATATTGTATGGTCTCCACAGATGTTGCGGTCTGCAGCAATGATCTTGTAGATGACAGAAGATGATTAGATACTGGAGTACTTTTTAACATTTCTCCGGTAACTTGTAGGACTCTTTCAATCATTAAAACTAATGTTTTCCGCAAAGATACCGAAGACACTAATATGTCTTCAGTATCTTCGAGGGCTTCTATGTAATAAACTATTTTTGTTAACGAATAATATACGCTCATGTACATATTTGCTGATAGGTGGTTGTCGCCTAGAACATTTTTCCATTTTTGTCTTGAGGTTTGTCCCTGTTTTGCTGGATCCTCATTGATAACATGTTCTTTCAATATAAATTTTAATTCATTCAAACTGTTACTGAAGCTCTTTCGTTCTAAGAACAGTACTGACCCTATAATCAACTTATCCTCATCATATGTTATTTTTAGATTATTTATAATCCTACCTTTATGAATACCTTTGTGATGCTCTTCTGTCGTTATCTTTCTATTTTTAGATAAGTACAACCTCCAATCTTCATTAGTGCTATATATAAAATGATAGAGTGCGCATTCAATTTCTTCGTATAACGAAACCACATCTTTATAAATACTGGGTTGAACAGCTGGTTGGTTTGTTACTGGGATTGTCTTTTTTGGTTTGTTCAACCGTTGATTTAAATGTTGTCTAAGAATAAACAAATTCTCCAAGATAAGCAAAGCGACATTAAAGTCTAGCTTACGAAAATAAACTTCGTACTTTAAATATACTTGAATATCCATATACTCGTTACTCTCGTCTTCACACTGGGCTTTCAAAATCTGCTCATTTTCCTTAATCTTGGACGGTATTCTAATTTTTTTCAAATCTGAATATTCATTATAAATACTCAATACATTTGCAATACATTTTGCCTCCGAATTATCCTCCGAATCATTCATCTGACTGAGGGTAGAATAGAGTTTTTGTTGAAAATCGTTAAATTTTTTGAGTAAATGGATATTTAATAGCAACGTTTGATTAACGACATCTACAGGAACGTCTGCAAGCAACTCCCCAAGCGTTCTTAACTTGTTGATGTCATGTCCGATCCAGTTTAAGTCGCCGCACCAGTAGTCGTATAACATTTCGACCATAGGAAAAGCATCGAGCCTTACCGCGTGTTTGAACGCTTCCATTATCAGCTCTTTCACCTTTGGGTCATCGAAGCTGGTGTCAGGCATCTGGTTCAGAATATCAGTTTCTTTTAATAAATTAGAGGGCATTAGCTTGATTATTGCGACATGCGGCAACTATAAGATCAGTCTGCGTTACACATTGGCTACCGCTTACGTACTGTTCAGTTAATACACTGGCCTGCAAAACTAAGTATCACACTTTAAAATTGCAATAACTTTTTAAGTACACAAGATATACTTTCGAAACAAAAAGGACTCGAAAAAGAGTTTAATTATGTACATAAAAACTTCATAGTTGGTAACCTTCTTTTAAGAAATAGCTGAAAAAAAACTTTAAAATCAAAAATAATCATTTTCGAATTACAATTTTATCATTCATTTAATGTTTCTATTTTTGTTTTCAAACTTTTTCTTGATCGATGAGTTTTGTTACATAAGCTGAGTTAGACAACAGCACATAAAATTATTTATCATGCCTCTTTCACCTGACGAATGTGCTAGGATCATGACTTTTCTGGAACTAGGCATCAGTATGCGTCGTACTGCAAGAATGGTGGGTGTGACCTTACGAACGGTCCAGAAGGTGAAGCGAAGGTACAAAGAGACTGGAAACCATATCAGGAGACCGGTCATTACCAGGCATTAATGGCAGACTCAGGTGTACTAGTGCCCGAGAAGACCGTTATATTGTTTCCACTGTGTTGAGAAAACGCCACCTAAGTGCCGTTGAAGTCCAGCAACAGCTTCTTCAGACCCGAAGGGATTACATTAGTGACAGTACAGTGAGAAGAAGACTGGCTGAAGTAAACCTGAAACCCCGAAGACCAGCGAGTGGCCCCAAACTCGATAGAGAGCATCGAGTAGCGAGACTGCGATATGCCCGTGAACACATACGGTGGGATCAACAAGAATGGTCAAGAATTTTGTTTACAGATGAGTCTCGATTCACACTTTACACTTCTGATGGAATGCGAAGTGTCTACAGGCGATCTGGTGAGCGATACCTTCAAGCCTGCTTCTCAGAAAGAGTCCAGTACGGTGGAGGCAGTGTACATGTGTGGGCTGGCATATCTTCAGAAGGTCGCACGGAGTTAGTGGCCATAGAATATGGCACTCTGACTGGGGAAAGATATGCCCAGGAGATTCTCAATGAGTATGCAGGGCCGTATTTAGTAAATATGGGTGATGGATCGATCTGATGCATGATAATGCCCGGCCACACACGGCTCGGGTCGTGCAAGAGTATATTCATGAGGTTGGTATCAGCGTGATGGCTTGGCCATCAAGAAGTCCTGATCTCAACCCAATTGAGCACGCCTGGGATGAGCTAGGGAGGCGAATCAGAAGCCACAGACTACCACCTACCACCCTTAGGGCACTAAAACAGGGCCTGATAGAAGAATGGGAGAATATTCCCCAACATCGGCTCCGAAACCTCGTGTTCAGTATGCCAAATCGACTTGAAGCTGTAAGCAGAGCCCGAGGGAGGAGGCAATACCAGTTATTAAAAAATGAATAACATGTAAAACATACTTGTAAATGCTAATTCAGTTTTATGATGACACTAAGCTAAAAATGGCTATTTTTATTGTTTTATCTTTTTTTTAGACTTAAAATGTTACTAATGTATAATTTACTATAGTTTAAAAGAAAGCTTGTAAAAATTGGTATAAAACTTTTTTTATTTTAAATCTATAAATTCTATAGTTTAAAAAAAAAAAATTTAAAAGTGTAGTACTTTGTTTTGCAGGCCAGTGTAGTTGTTTGTTACGCACCAGATTCTGATGGAATTTATCAATTATTTTCTTAATTTCGTCTATGTCTCCCTCGCCTATGGCATCTTTTAACTCATTTAACGTTGTCGTTAAATTCGTTTTTTCCGGATCCAATTCTTCAGGTGGTTTCTGCAAATAAAGTAAAATGTTGCGTTAATGTTACTTTCTCTTAATCATAATCATTTTATTGTCAGGCAACTAAGGCCCATAGATAAAATGCACAAATAATAATCTACATAAATAAAGAGAGAAGTCCTGACTGACTGACTGACTCATCAACGCCCAGCCCAAACCCTTGGACCTAGAAAGCTGAAATTTTGCACAGAGGTTCCCTTTATTTGTAGACAAAGAATAAGGAAGGATTTTTCGAAATTCAACCCTTATGGGAGTTAAATAGGGGATGAAAGTTCCACACGGGCGAAGCCGCTGGCAAAAGCTAGTCTTAATAATGACAAACTAATATATATATTTCCGTAATAAACTTAAGCACCAAGCTCCTGCAATGTATCATTGTTAAACCGGCCAAGTGCGTGTCGGGTTGATTTTTTCCACCGCAAAAATAAATTTATATCTCATAGTAGGTACCTATTTCTGATCTCGACAGACAGTCGGACAGACAGACCTAGACATTACGAAATTATAAGGTTTCCGTTTTGCCATTTGGCTACGGAACCCTAAAAACGGAACCTTTTATAATTTTTGTCTGTCAAACAGCAGTTTATCTTTAACTATATCTATGCAGTTTAGGAATGGGAATTTTCACAAGAATTACAGTATTATTATTATTTGTTTGTTTTATATTCGTATTCGTCTCGTTCCGTATTCGTCTAAGTACCTGGTACTTATTGACAGGCCTGCACTGTCCTCCCATACATTTTGTCTCTGAAAACATTGTTAAAGCCAATCATTTTTAAAAGAGTAACCGTGGAGTTTCTTGCCGGCTCTTCTCCATAGGAAACAACATGTTGGAACCGTGCACCTAGCTTCTGCCGTTTCATAAGTGCCCATGCAGGTTTATATGAAATAAAAATATTTTGATTGATTGAAAGGGGTCAGTTAATATCCTCCCGACCGAATTTCGATCATAGGTCGCAACAGAGATTAGCCAAGTACTCAAAAGTTAAAATTAGTGCACAAGAGAGTGCGCATACACTGGTGAACTCACTCAGTCCGGTATGGTTTTTTTTTTTTTTTTGGTTGGGAAATCATCAAATAACTTCTCCCGCTCTGGGTGGAGCAAGGAGGGCGTGTCAGACTTCTACTGACTAAAACCCACCCGTGTTCCTTCAGTAGCCCGTATGCCAGGGGCTGTGGTATCTCTTTCAAACAAACCCGCACCCCTGACAGGCATCGGCCCTTGCGGGCCCCATCATTTTTGTGCTGACATCTCTTTGAGGCGCGCGTGGAACACAACGCGCCGTCGACTTGGGCTTGGTCCTTACCGGACAGCGAGCTACCCATTACTCGCCGTCCGCAAGCCCATGCCTACGGTGGCCGGAAATCGGCCTGGGATTCCCGACGCCCAGGGCGTCTCCGTATCCTGCGGCGGCTAGGGTCGCGAGGGCGCATATGCTGCCTCTCCCTCACGTGCGCCGCCTCCCTCTTCGCGAGCATCACTGCTTCGCTGAAGGAAGTGACGGCTCCCCATGCCCTCTCGCGCCGTACCATGGCCTGGACCAGGGCCGGACGCGAGAGATCGCTCCGCCCAAGCAGGGCAGACCGCCACCGTGTGCTCCACCGTGTCCTCAGGGCGATCTTCGCAGTGGAAACACCCGGGCGTTTCCTCCCGCCCTATCCGAAACAGGAACCTCCCGAAACAACCGTGTCCGGTGAGGACCTGCGTCAGGCGGAAGGTGAGGACGCCATGCCGCCTCTCAAACCACTCCTCAAAGAGGGGACTTACCGCCGCAATCGTGGCGTGCCCAAGTCCGGTATGGTCCGGTGGGACAGACCAGCACCCTAATTGCGTAACTCACGATTCATCATAATCTGTTTCAATTTGACAGTTCAACAATATTCATTGCGTTATTTACGTTGCTGAGCAGACACATATTTCGAACTTAAGAAGCAATGGTTTAACAATCTGTTTCAAAACGAAACAAACTATGATTAATTGTGAGTTACGCAATTAAGGTGCAGGAGCGACGGATCAACGAAAGATGGACGAAAGTATAAGTAATATAAATAAGACTCACATGAAATACGTTGTTTCCCATTGCAGGCGAAGAAAGGGAGACTCTAAAACAATAAGATACGACATTAATCTAATTAGGTATCTAACATGAAGCAAAAACTTTGTACGCTTTTGGAGGAGGTGTATGAAATTTGGCACAGTTGAATTTAATGATGCAATAAATACATTAAGTTTTTAATTAAATATGGTCAAACGACCACGACGACACGGTTGGCGCAGTGGTTAAGCGATTGACTGCTGCGCTGCTTGTCGCGGGTTCGATTCCCGCACGGAACAAATATTTGTACGACCTACAAGTAGTTGTTCCGGGTCTGGCCGTTTGTGTATGTGAGTTTAAATGTTTGTAAACGCACCCATAATACAGGAAAAATTTCTAGTGTGGGGCAACATTTTTTGTGTAATTAAGGATGGATTTGGACTGCATAACGATGTTGTATCCAGACCTTGTCGCAAAGTTCACATGCTCCGTGTACCCAGGGGCGTATCAATAGAAAATGGCGCCTTGGGCACGTATCACAGTTGCGCCCCTTCGTAAATTATTACTAGTTTGCACAAAACCTTTACAAATTATACACCTATATCATAAATCTCTGTCTATTGGTGATAACCGCTTCTTCTTCTTCTGGTAGGGGTAAATGGGCCGCAGGGCCAGACATTACACAGAATACGAAGTGTCTGCCACATCTAGTATTGCACATTGTCAAGCGTGTCGTCGGGGGACACTCGTATCAGGAAAAAAGTTCCTCACGCGATACTCGGACGCACACACTCGTACTTCTTCAGGAAGCATTATCTTGATGGATTTGCATTCAGGCAAGTCCGTTCAGTCGATTCCGAAACCATCCCTGCCCCTGTGCCCCTCTTGATCCGCCCTTGCACAATAACCGTCATAGTAAGTGCGGTATTAGTGGTGCAAATTGTTACCATTACCACTGATTCACGATTGACTACGTTCATTGCGTTATTTACGTTGCGGAGCAGACGAATTTTTCAAACTTATGAAGCAATGCATGTCTAAATAAAAGGCATTGCGATTGATTGCAACTTTATGTGTATCACGTATTTACCTTGCTGCTGCCCAAAGGCATCACTTTTGTTGACCACACCCACATCGTAGCGCGGGTTATGCGTTCAAAGAAGGCTATGATAACTATGACTAGGTACAATTTCAGCATCATCATAGGTTGAAGCGACCGCGTACTAGAAGAGGTAGAATTGGAAGGTGTCCCACAAGGTGGACCGATGACTTTGTGAAGGTCGCAGGAATCCGCTGGATGCGGAAAGCATAGAATCGGTCGAAGTGGCGGAGCTTGGGGGAGGCCTATGTCCAGCAGTGGACGTCTTTCGTCTGAAATGATGATGATGATGGGGATGCAAAACATGGCAACACCTACTCACGTAAAGAATGAAAAAAAAAGAAAAAGGACTATTCTCTTAGTAACTGAGGCTTACCTTTTTAGCACAGAGTACTTTTACAGTGTTTTATCACACACAAACCAACAAATACGTTGCAATATGTTGTTACAGTGACTCTTTTTATCATAAAATGCGATAACATTTCCGGTGACTAAGGCCGCTTTCCGAATTAAATGAATAGCGCTGTGAGCGCATATATCAATAATTGGCGTTAAGAAGGCCAATTCTCGTAACTAAATACGTTCAAAATCTAGTCGCAGTGGCATCCCGGCGACAACGAAATGTCAAAAACTTGTCAAAAATTTATGGAAACTTGAGGTAATTTTGAATGGAATTGCTCCGTCACGATTATGACAGCTGAGACCTGTCATTTTTATCAACAATACAGAACGCTCGTGAACGCGCCTCCACGCGGGCGAAGCCGCGGGTGGAAGGTAGTTTATAATAAATCTAAGTTGGCTAAAGATATAATACGACTCAAACAAAAAACAGCACAACTGTCATTTTTGTGCGCAGCGCTCACGGCTATATTAATATGTATACCGCATGGTCGGCGTTAATTGCAAGATAGCGCATGTCATAACGTCATTGGGAACGGGTATGAGCACGCTCAAATCGATATTATCGCAACTCGGAACGTAGCCTAAGATTAGTGAGTAGTACACTTGTTGCAACCTGTCTACTGACATAGATAAAAACCGCTCATTATACCTACAGGGTCAGAAATTTGCTAGCAATACTTTACCCTTTACCCACGTGTTAGGTGTCGATATCGAAAACGAATGAAACAAAAGAACAAGAACACATTATTTTTTTCAACTTTCGATGGGCTAAGGTCAACGCTCGTAATCGGTAAGCAGGATCGTTTGGGCACAGCCAATAGAATTGAAAATTATAAAGGGGTCCAAAATATACCAAAAATAGCTCAACGCGCCTAAATAACTTTTTACTCGTACTTCAAAGAGCCTGTTAAAACCGACTTCTGAAAAAACACTACAAAGTGTAAATTAGGTAATTAAATTTCGGAAGTCGGTGTCTTTGGATATGTATCTACCTACAGATAGCGCGCGAGTTGAATGCAGAGCTTAGGACCAGTTAAATAGACTTTCCCATGGTTATGCTGTTAATGAGGTACCAGGGAAGCCACATGTTCAGAAGGAATTACTTATGCCAAACTTTCCTGTCTTCAACGTAGTCTTTTATCTTATTATATGCTTTTTTGATAAGGACACGTTTGATGTGAGTTTTAAACTTTCCATCGCTAAGTTCTGTAACCGACTTTGGCAACTAGTTAAAGAAGTGGATACTGTTTATTAGAAATGACTTGCTAGTTTTATTTAATCTAAATTTTGGAATCACAATTTCATCTATATTACGTGTATTCAGATTATGGAAATCGCATCTTTTTTTTGAAAAGCGAATATACAAGATATTTTCTAGGATATAAAGAGAAGGCAGAGTTAGTATATCAATTTCGCTGAATTTGTTTCTAAGAGACTCGCGAGGCCCCATTTTATAGATTGCGCGGATTGCCCTCTTTTGTAAAATGAAAATTGAATTTACGTCAGCTGCCGATCCCCACAGCAGAACGCCATAAGACATAATACTGTGAAAATAGGCAAAGTAAACTAACCTAGCTGTGGCTACATCAGTCAACTGCCTTATTTTTCTTACTGCGTAAGCAGCTGAGCTTAATCTACTTGTAAAGCTCTAATGTGAGCACCCAATTGCAATTTTGAATCTAAAGTAATTTCCAAAAATATAGTTTCCGAAATAAATCTAGTTTCTTGCCATCAAGTTTTAAATTTAGACCTACTTGGGGTACATTTGGTAACGAGAACATTTAGTTTGGGTCGCATTGAGCGTGACGGACTCACCATACCACTACCCCTGGTGGTATGGTGGGACCAAACCATACCCCCCTGGTGGTATGGTTAGGACCGCACCATACCACCATAGTGCTGTCCTGGTGCGATAGCAGTTATCTATTTATTAATAGGTACACAATATATGTAGTTGCAATAAAAATGTAATTTTGTGACCTATCTAACACCTGCGACGTCTACCTACTATTAAACATTTTCTACACGACGCCAGAAACTTTGCACAAGTGTCCAAGACCGTTTTCAAAAATTTTGGTGAATTGCCGGTACAGTTCAGCGATTTTTAAAATGAATAAATTACATAACAAGAACACCGTAACGTTAATGCGTTTTCTAAATGTACTGTATCACATTCATAAAACAAAGATGCTACCTAAAAAAAGGAGAAAGAACCAAATTGTTAATGACGAGTTTGTAACATACGTACAAATGCAATTACAAAACAAAGAAATTTCAGTAGGTCATGCGTTAGATAAATTACGAACATGATTACCTATCGGTTAAATTTTTACTGTTTAAATTTTGGTAATTTATACCAATATAACTGAGAAGTGTATTTACTTTTTTTTTTTGGGTGGGAAATCATCAAATAACTTCTCCCGCTGTGGGTGGAGCAGGACTGTGTCAGACTTTTACCGACTAAGACACACCCCTGTTCCCTCAGTTGCTCGCGTGCCAGGGGCGGCGGTATCTCTTTCGAACAACCCGCACCCCTGGCAGGCATCGGCCCGTGCGGGCCCCATCGGTTTGTGCTGACATCTCTTTGAGGCGCGCGTGGAAAACAACGCGCCGTCGACCTGGGCTTGGTCCTTACCGGACAGCGAGCTACCCATTACTCGCCGTCGGTAAGCGCACGCCTACTGTGGCCGGGAATCAGCCTGGGATTCCCGACGCCCAGGGCATCTCCTGCGGCGACTAAGGCCGTGAGCGCGCATATACTGCCTCTCCCTCACGTGCGCCGCCTCCCTCTTCGCGAGCATCACTGCTTCGCAGAAGGAGGTGACGGCTACCCATGCACTCTCGCTCCGTACCATGGCCTGGACCAGGGCCGGCTGCGAGAGATCGCCGCCGCCGATCGCCTCCACGAGGACACGGCGGTGCTCCTCCCAAGCCGGGCAGACCTCCACCGTATGCTCCACCGTGTCCTCAGGGCGATCTTCGCTATAGAAACACCCGGGTGTTTCCTCCCGCCTTATGCGAAACAGGAACCTCTCAAAACAGCCGTGTCCGGTGAGGAACTGCGTCAGGCGGGAGATGAGGACGCCATGCCGCCTCTCAAGCCACTCCTCAAAGAGGGGACTTACCTACCGCCGCAATCATGTCGTTGTTTGGTGTAAATATAAAATAAATGTATATAACTGCTAACTATTATATAACTGCTATTGCACAAGGACAGCACCATGGTGGTATGGTGGGGTCTCAACCATACCACTAGAGGGGTATGGTTTGGTCCCACCATACCACCAGGGATATGGCCGGTGGTATGGTGGGTCCGTCACGGCATTGAGTAAAAGATTATTAGCAACAAACTTCCCAATCTATTACTTTATTCTATGCAACAAACCATTTCGAAAGAACAGCTAGACTATCGTTGACATGTAAGACATCCGTATCTTTTCTATCTATTCTAAAAATAAGAGAAGTGTCATCAGCGAATAAAATGATATCCGAGAAGTTTTAGCCATCAGGTAAGGAAGGTCATTAATATAAACTAGAAATACTTTTTCTTTTTCTAAATAAAAAAGGACCAAGAATTGAACCTTGAGGCACGCCCATCCCGAGGAAACCAAAGCTAAAGGGTGGTTCCCGTACTACCCCGATTGCGATAGTGGCCGTGTCAAAATGAATCAAAATACTTACTCAAGTTACAAAAACTGCGGTTTTAGTTTAAAATAAAAACAAGCAAATACAAATTTAACATATTTATTAAATAATATTCTCACATTAATAATAACGCTCACGTTGTTAAAAAGCTTCCACACTGTTTGTTCCATAAGTTACTCTCACAACACACTGAACTTAGCATCTACAAACCACACAGTCTGTATATAAAAATCGACTAAAATAATAATAGGCCTGACCAAAGAACGAAAAAAAAAAAATGTTTTGTTTTTATTTAATACGTGACGCGGCAACGGTAAGTTGTTGTAATGCCTCGTGTAGTTTTCAGGCCTACTGTTAGTTTAGCCTCCGCGGTCGTTCGCTCGGCACTCCGCGCACTTGGTGTACTCTAATGGCTACTACTCCACACTACAATTAGTCGTCTCCGGCTGATCTCTTTGCCTTCCTCAGGCGAGGCGACTGTTTGGGTGTCTTTGGAGATTTCTCTGTAACATAAAATACGTTTTTTAAATACCTTAATTTAGTAAAAAATCGTCCCATCTTTCCCGTGGTTGTCGTAAGAGGCTACACAGGGACTTACTAGAGAATGGGCAGCAGCGTTCTCTATGCATTTTACCACCATACTGTGATCGCCAACCCGCCTGCCTGCCAAGCGTGGCGATTATGGCAAACCCTCCCATATTGGGGGAGGCCTAAGGCCTAAGGGGTCTTTCGGCTGAAATGATGAATGATGAGTACAAAACAAAAGCTAGTAAGTTCAGCATGTTTACTGCCCGTATGTCAAGAATGAACGAAGATCATGAAATTTTTATAATTTAAGTACGTCGTGCGTGGTTTATGTTTTTTGTTTTTTTACGGTGAGAAATCATCAAATGACTTCTCCCGCTCTGGGTGGAGCAGGAGGGCACACCCGTGTTCCCTCAGTTGCTTGTGTGCCAGGGGCGACGGTGTCTCTTTCGAACAACCCGCACCCCTGGAAGGCATCGGCCCTTGCGGACCCCACCAGTTGTTGCTGATATCTCTGACGGCACGCGTGGACCACAACGCGCCGTCGACCCGGGCATTTTTTTTTAACGTGGAGAAATGTCTACTGCGCTACCATGGGGAGATAGATCAGTTATGTGGGACTGTAACCCACTAAAACTTAGTATTTTTTTTTATTTCTATAGTAATAAATATTATAAAAGTTACATACTGAGTTGATTGACGACTTCCTTGGGCAGCCAGTCGTAGTCCACGTCGTTGGCCGTACCAGTCTCCAGAGGGCGCGGCGCGGCACGTGGCGACCGGCGCCGGGCCAGCGTGGACAGGGCCTGCTGGCCCAACACTAGCGCCAACACGACGCCAGCGCCGAGGAACACGTACAGGAAGAACGTCTCGCCGTCCAGGCCTTCAGACACCTCGACGATGTTCAACGTTTGGTTGTATACGGCCTCCTGTTACCGAAACAAAATATAGTGACTTTGAGAAGAGTATGTTAAGATGGTTTGCTAATGTCTCTAATGTGTTTGATTTAAAAAGCAAATATATGAGTGGAAACACCGGGAGCGGACGCAATGACATCCAGTTGTGTAGTACTCCCAACCGGCATGCGTGTATGATCAAACGTGTGAACGTAAACGGGCCACAGGGTGTATGTAAGGATCATCGTAGGCCGTAGCAAGTGGGTCTGTACTGTCCGCCTCAGGCGCGGTCCCTTTGTTTGCCTTTTGTTTGTGCGATAAAGTCTAATTTACTCTTTTTCTTTTCTTATCAATATGTAGTCTTTGTCTGTGACCCGCCTAAGTCTTTGGCTGCGACCGCGCCTGGTCTGCCTACCCCATGGGAAGAAGGCGTGATTTTATATATGTAACATAGACATAGATAAAATCACGCCTGTATTCCCTTGAAGGTCCGTACGGGCGTACTGAGGCCATTGTGAGTTTCTTTTAACAATCTCGCTCAAACGTATCGAGCGCGTTTGGCGCTCCAATTGGCTCTGGATTGGTGACGAACCAATCGGAGCACCGAACGCGCTCGATACGTTTGATCGAGATTGTTAAATAAAAACTAACACTAAGGCCACTGTACACAAGTGGGGTATGTTTAAGTCCCATGTAATAGAGCGCAAGTCTACAAGAGAAACAAAACGAAATAATCGTGAATTCGTGACTATCACTGTTTTTTTTTATCGATTACAGTTTTTTTTAAAGACGTTAATATTTTACTACACATTTCGAAAGCAAAAGCAATGTAATTTCACGGACCTGGTAAGAGTTTCCACTGGCGTCCCTGTAGTTGAGCTGGATGTTCAATCCAAACGGTCTGCCGGCGAAGGCCTCATTGGGGATGAAGGAGTATGCGAATGTAGCCTCTTGCTTGGGCTTCACTTCTCTGTTATAAGGCAAAGCCGTGAAGTTCTGGATGTAGTAGGTGTAGTCCATTGGGTATCTGAAGGAGGCCTCCATGGAATCCACTACATAGTCCTCAGCACCCTTGTTGATGAAGCCAACCAGGAATTCAACCGCATAGCCCGCTTGAATGTCTGAGAAGAATAGAATAGAAAATGTTTATTTGCATAGAATACTAGCTTCCGCCCGCGGCTTCGCCCGCGTGGCAGCCGGAAGTTATCCCGCGGGTACGTACTACGGGGACAAAAAGTATCCTATGTGTTAATCTAGGTTATAATCTATTTGTGTGCTAAATTTCATCCAAATCCATGTAGTCGTTTTTGCGTGAAAGAGTAATAAACATCTATACATACAAACTTTCGCGTTTTGGCGGTAAATTCAAAACAACGAAATATAAATTTGGTTTAAATCGTTTTTAATTGAGAAAATGGATAGAAAACGATTTATTTTTATTTTTCTGTTAAATATCTCGTTACAATTTTCAAATTAGAACGGTTTTTGAAAAATAGGAAAATACCCTATTGGTAAATTTTGCAGTTTTTGGTATAAAATTAAAAATCTACATTCTTAACAATTCTCAACATACAGGTTACCTTTAAATAAAGTTCAAAATTAAATAACATGTTGAGAGTCTAAATTAATAAAGTGATCTGTGGCTTAAAGCAACATTTTTGGATTGTTGCCAGGGTCAAGTCTGTTAATAGATATGTATTTGATTTCAAGTCATCTTTTACAAAAGCTAGGTAATTTTATTTTAAAGTTTAATTGAAATTTCAAAAGTATAAACTTTTTGATGATTAAAGGGAAATCAAATTATGTAGCAGTGACTTATGTATGCTTATCGAATTATCTTTTAATTAATGATATTCATTAAATATGTAACTAATAAGCTAATGGTTGTCCATCATTTTAGAAGTGACATTAATTTGTTTAATATTAGTGTGAACAGTTTTTTTTTCATCTCAACTAACATGCAGTGAGCTTCAAGATGGTTTAGAGATTTACATTATTTATGTGCTAAAAAATATAATAACATATGGAAAAATGTAGTGTTCCTTTCAAAGTCCTTACCAAATATAGCATCTCCCAAGCTAGTAATAGGTTTCGTGAACAGGATAGTGGTATCAACGTCTTGCGAGGACTTGACGATAGAGTCGTCATCATCTCCCAGTGTGTCGTCCCCAACCACCTGGTTGTCTTCACCCTCAATGTCCACTACATCATCAAGCTCGTCTTCCTCAGCTCTCGCCAGGATTGTGTTGCCTGTAACATGGTATTTAAAAGAATTAGTCTGGCATTATCTATGTATATAATTTGTAAAACTGTACTTAGCTACCCTTTAGAAGACTTCTAGACTTACCACATACCCAGTTTATGAATTGAGAATTTTAAGTTCTTAAACTTGACAAATATAGCAACTTTTATGGTGATTCATTCAATGTTATGGGCTACATTGAAGGGATCACCTTAAGTCAGTGGTTTCAAAACTTGACTGGACCGCGACCCACCTAACAAAAACTTCCAAATTCGGGACTGAAGTCCTGAATTTGGAAGTTTTTGTATATGTGTGTGAATATGGAAGTATGAATGTGGAAGTCTCTTAGCGGTTATTCAGAAAAAAAGAAGCATAACTACATGAATGAAAGACTGTTCAAAATAAGAAAAAAAAACATTTGGTTACAATTCTATTTTTTTTTTTTTTTTTTGTGATAAACAGCTACTTCAATTAGAAGTATGAATTTGTTTCCAAACTTTTGTCATTATAGCTTTATCATCAACTATAATTTTAGGCACTAGACAAGTTGGTTGCAACTGAGAGTCAGAATTTCGTTAACTGCTGCTTGCGATCAAAACTAATTTTCAGGGATGAAATCAATTACTGAGTTTTTTACTTGATATCAGCACATGATTTGACCAAGATTATGTCTGGACTTTAAAAGAGACTGTGACCTCTGAGTTTGTTTCGGCCTTTCTTCTCAGAGTAGTCAGATAGGAAACGCCGACCTCATCTAGTTTAAAAAGATATGATTGATGTGTAAAAGTGTTTGTAAAAACCTACTTACAGAAATAAAATCATTTATCATCCTATTTTTCAAGGCCCACCCAATATTTGCTCAAAACCCATTGTTTGGTAAATACTGCCTTAAGTAATGATAGAGTAGTTTGACAAGCTTCTAAACTGGAAATTCTCAATTCAGAAACTGAGTGTCAACACATTTTGTTATAAAATGAAAATAAATTAGAAGGTATAGTGTGAAGTATTGTGTTGTAATCTTCTATGCTACCATGCACAGCTGAAACCACAGTGGTTTAAAATATTGAGCCTTATGAAGAAATCTTAAGGTTCAATTTCCATCATCAGAAATTCTGGGATGGTCCACATAGGGTCGTAGTTTGATAATTAATACTTTTAGCATAACAAGCAGAACTTATTACTTTAAATAACAAGTTATCGTTTTATATAGTAAATGTTACACATTGCTTATATGATACAATACAAACATATGGTACTTATCTTCAGTAAATGGCCTCAAAATTGTCTTTAGAGTGTAGTTCAAGGATTTGATTTACCATGGAAAGACTTATTAAATTAATATTTTTGCAAGAAAGTTTCAGTTAGCTGTAATTTATATTAGAAGGGTACTAAAGTATTATGAAAGATGAATATTACATGACCACTTTCTAAATCTTCAGCCGATAAAAGCACATCGAAATAGCAGCCATTCAAGAAGTTATCATGAATTGTGACCGATTCTTTAGCATAAGAATGAGGGTCTGCTGTGAAATGGCTTATCAAGTAAAACATAGGAGGTTACTAAGTAATACCTCTACTAATGAAACAAAAAGTGCCTTATTCTTGTTAAAAACTAAGTAACTGGTGTTTGTAATGTAATCAAAAAGTTTTGGACGAAGGCTTTCTCTCAAAAAGTGTTACATATACGATGCCACGTACTTATATCTACTTAAATCATAAATTTCAACATTTATCAGTGTACTTACCGCTTTGGAAACACAGGAGAGCCGCAGGGAGAACCAGAAGCGTCAAATATATTAACTTCATTGTGATTAAATATGTAATTTATTACTTAAAAGTGTTATAAACTGCGGCGACTACCAAACTAGATTGTAGGCCATTCACTTTTGTAACAAACAGTCCAACGGAGCAAATAACTTGAGCCAAAATGCCAATTTTCTTTCCAACTCGATTGACGTGGAATCTTATGTCACTAGTGATGTTCCATTCAAAAACCGATTATCGCAAGAAACCGAAAAACATGTATTATGTACTTTATTTATGGATGATGTCAACCATTGTTCGATAGCTAATTACATTAGCTGCTTAGCCCAATAAAATGATGAAATGAATAAAATAGTCTTGGCCAATCGCAACCATTTTCTCACGTAAACATAAGGCGCATGTTTGCTGTTGGAATGTTGACTGGTAATCCGAGTCAACCTTGTAAATCTGTGGAGTCGACAAATGTTTCCAATAAGCCAGAACGTTTTTTGATTCACTTGAAAAAGGAGGAGGTTCTATGTGCGTATGTATGTCATTTTAGTGTGAAACAGTAAAAAAAAAACAATATAAGGGAAGCCCTCGCAGACCAGTACACACATTTACATAAGCAGCTGTAAGCTGTTTAAGCTTTGGTAATTTTTGAGTTACTTCAGTTTAATTATTACGTATTTTTTAATTAAGTGTTTGTGCAGAGGCCAGCACATCAAGCTACCCCAATCTGTCAAATTTCTTTGAGCGTTTTTCAACTTTATTACAATGGAATAAGGTTTATTTTCAATTGGGAAAATTTGACAGTTTGGGATAGCTTGACCTGCTGGCGACTGTACATATGTTTGATGACAGTATTTTTCTCTTTTTAGAGTTGTTTTTTTTTGTAAAAAACGTCAATTTTAATTTATCAATTCGTATTTGTTGAATTTTGATTTAGCACGTTAGTTTGGTCAGGTGCCGATGATATTTTTATAAATTAATAATAACTTTTGTATTGATTGAAAACCGTAATACCAACTAATTTTCGTTTAGTCAATCAAGTATTGAAAAGAATGCAAACCAACTATATCTATAATCGACTAGCTTACTAAATTTAATCATTTACTAACAAGTAACATCACTCAAGCTGTCAATTTCTTTTCCACACACGCCGTTCAAGGTGCACGTGTATTATTCACGAAATAGCTCGATAACTGAACTAAAATGGACAAACCAAACGTTCTCGCTCGCGTCGTTAAGGTTTTGGGCCGTACAGGCTCCCAGGGACAATGTACCCAGGTCAAAGTAGAGTTCATTGGAGAGACTAGCCGTCAGATTATCAGAAACGTGAAGGGACCCGTGCGTGATGGCGACATCCTGACACTCCTTGAGTCTGAGCGTGAAGCCAGGAGACTGCGATAAACGGTAAATATTATTTATGTAAAAAGAGCTGCTAAAGGATAAGTTAAATTTCATGTTGTACCAAAAACAAATGTAACAGTTTTGAAGGTTATGTTGCTAAATAACGACTCTCGAAAATCTTTGCCGCTTAACCTGAAATTACCAAAATTTAGGTCAGTGGGTCGTCTTAGGGGAGCACAACTTAAATAATTTAGGCTTTCAAACAAATTGTTTACGTAGTCTTTGTAGACATTGTTACCTGTTTTTGTTGATAAGGCATTTGTTTCTAGGTGTACTTTAATAGAACCAAGCCTATGTCCATCTTTATGATAAAACCATAAATCAACAGCAGTTATGAAAGCAGGAACCGTTACCATTATACCTTTATCAACAGTTAACTATAAAGACATCCTAAATCAATATAATTTAAAAGATTGCAGTGGGTACTAAAAACACAAAATGTTTGTGTTACTAGCTTTCACCCGCGGTTTCGCCCGCGTGGAGGTCGAAAATTATCCCATGAGACCGTACTATAATCAGTACGGGATAAAAAGTATCCTGTGTTATTCCGGGTTTAAAACAATTTGTGTGCCATATTTCATCTAAATCTGTTTTTGCGTGATTGAATAACAAGCATCCAAATATCTTCACAAACTTACACATTTATAATATTAGTAGGATATAGGAGATTTTTCTACTATGTGAGATAGTATGTTTTACACAGAAACGGCGTAAGGTGTACAGCACGTACGCAGTACATAATGTACTGCGTACGCTGCGCCTGCATCGCGCCTTCACCTTACGCCGTTTCTGTGTAATTCGCGCCATAGATGAGAATTATTTAAAAAAGCAGTTGTACAAAGTGTGTCAGTAAGGAAGTCTTGGTAGTAAACCAACAATATCCTTTTATAACGCTTTTATTAGCTCGGGTTGTATGTATGTATGTATCTATGTATGTAACGGAATCTTTGAGCCTAATTTTCACTGGTTTCTAGACGTCTGATCAACTTGAAACTGTGCACACGTCTTAAGGGCCGATGACAATGCAATAACCCGACAAAAAATGTCAAAATTTCAAAAAAAAAATTAATAAAAAAAAAAAATCCCCATAAAAATTTGATCGAACTAAAAAATGGAACATAAATAATAGTAAAAAAAACTAAAAAAACACGCTTTTATTGCTGACCGAAGTAAAAAGTAGAAATAATTTTTAATTACAAAAAGTTTATGTTACAGTAGTAGGAAGTCAATAATTCAATTCAGAGGAAAGCGTGGGGTGCATTTTCCTATATTTTCATGACTCTCCTCTCATAGATGGTTGCCAATAGAATAGTTGTAATAATTAAAATATCTAACACCCCACGCTTTTTACTCTGAATTGAATTATTGACTTCCTTAGAGTATATCATTACAGTAGTACTGTAATTATAACTCTGTGTTGACTTCCTACTACTGTAACATAAACTCTTTGTAATTAAAAATTATTTTCTACTTTTTAGTTCGGTCAGCAATAAAAGCGTGTTTTTTTAGTTTTTTTAAACTATTATTTTTGATTTCACACTTGCACAATCTTTAAAATATTTTTTTCTTTTGTTCCAGGTCATTTTACCAGTTCCTTAGGTTAAGGCTTGCTATGTACCATCTATCCATCTTATTATGTTAACTTAAAGAAACCGTCAAAGATGATTATCTCATTGTACTCACACATAATAAACAACTTATTGATGTAACCTGTGTTTTCTTATACACTTCTCTAATATTTATTTTAGCACAGATTAATTTAACCTGTTCTAAGTGGGAAACTCGAAAGTTTTGCGAAAAAAAAAAATGTACTTTATGTAATTTTTTTAAAATTAAATCTTTTCACAGTACTACCCACTAGTCTCTATACAACATTTCATGTGTCTGAATCTGAACCAGTTTTCGAAACACTTTTTCCAGTCCGCCGACGGACACTTCGTTTACAGTACAGCCTGCTCGAAAGCTGACAGCGCATCTTCCGGCGACGAAAATTGTATTCCTTTGAGCTGATTTTTTAATAGGTCATGGCTGTCTGGAGGGTGACCCAGAAGTTTGACCGGTGTGCTGTCCAGGAAGTCCCTCGTTTTGAGTGCGGTGAGCGCAGGCGCGCTGTCGTGGCGGAGCAATAGCCCGCGGAACCGTGTTTGGTGGCTTGTTGCTCACAACAGAGAAGACTTCTGCCAAGCATTTAGTAGTATACCATTCAGCGTTGATGCTTCTTTGGTTCCGGAAAGGAATCTACACCAAGTAGCCAGTCAAAAATTGAAAAATGCATTCAATACGGTAATTTTATTTTAACTTAGATTTATCATATCTCATCCATCACTTTCCATCCGGCGTGATCAAGAGCAGGCCTATTCAGCAAAAGAAGTAATTAATTCGCGGTTTCTTAAGAGATTCGCGAGAAACTAACACTTAACAGCAACGCTTTTACTACGAAAATCGCTCTTACCCTTGCAACGTAAAGGCGCTGTCAATGTTAAATTTTTACTACCTACCTACTGGGCCCTGATTCGTCCTATTGAATCAGGGCCCAGAATCGTTAAGTGATCATCGACTTAACGATTCCTTACTTCGAAACCACGTCAATTCCTTAGATCACACACGACATCTACTAATAAATATCGACCAATTGTCTTGGAACATACAGAATATGACATTTCGATTCCTTACCGTTGCTACGTTTGGGCACGCCACGATTGCGGCGGTAAGTCCCCTCTTTGAGGAGTGGTTTGAGAGGCGGCATGGCGTCCTCACCTTCCGCCTGACGCAGGTCCTCACCGGACACGGTTGTTTCGGGGACTTCCTGTTTCGGATAGGGCGGGAGGAAACGCCCGGGTGTTTCCACTGCGAAGATCGCCCTGAGGACACGGTGGAGCACACACAGTGGCGGTCTGCCCAGCTTGGGTGGAGCACACACAGTGGCGGTCTGCCCAGCTTGGGTGGAGCACCGCCGTGTCCTCGTGGAGGCGATCGGCGGCGGCGATCTCTCGCGTCCGGCCCTGCACCCTAATTGCGTAACTCACGATTCATCATAATCTGTATCGTTTTGAAACGGATTGTTAAACCATTGCTTCATATGTTCGAAAAATATGTCTGTTCGACAACATAAATAACGCAATAAATATTGTTTAACTGTGAAGACGAAACCAATTATGATCAATCGTAAGTTACGCAATTAGGGTGCTGGTCCAGGCCATGGTACGGAGCGAAAGGGCATGGGGAGCCGTCACCTCCTTCAGCGAAGCAGTGATGCTCGCGAAGAGGGAGGCGGCGCACGTGAGGGAGAGTCAGCATATGCGCCCTCGCGACCCTAGCCGCCGCAGGATACGGGGACGCCCTGCGCGTCGGGAATTCCAGGCCGATTTCCGGCCACCGTAGGCATGAGCTTGCGGACGGCGAGTAATGGGTAGCTCGCTGTCCGGTAAGGACCAAGCCCAAGTCGACGGCGCGTTGTGTTCCACGCGCGCCTCAAAGAGATGTCAGCACAAAAAATGATGGGGCCCGCAAGGGCTGATGCCTGTCAGGGGTGCGGGTTCGTTCGAAAGAGATACCACAGCCCCTGGCATACGGGCTACTGAGGGAACACGGGTGGGTTTTAGTCAGTAAAAGTCTGACACGCCCTCCTGCTCCACCTAGAGCGGGAGAAGTTATTTGATGATTTCCCACCAAAAAAAAAAAAAGCCGTTGCTACGTTGCATTGGTTTCTAAGATATTGACGGAGGTAGTTGATGTGTGGTTGATTGTATAACTGGCCGCATATCGTCACTTTAAATCACCTGCAGTACGTATTATGAAAGAGCTCGAATACATATTTTTTGATTATAAATTAATTTAGTCATTAGTATTATAAATTAATTTGTATTATAAATTAATTTAGTCATTTATTATAAATGAATTCCAATGTCCGTGTGTTTTATTAAATAGGTACCTACCTACCTACTACTAACGAGATAGTTTTGTTCTACGATAAAGGTACCTACCTAACTTTTAGACGACTTATGTATTAATATTATTTTCTGGGTATTAGCTTCGCACGGTTTGCGCATTTAGCGAGTGTCAAGTTATTTTTCTTTTCAATCAAGTAAATAGCCCGATAGCAGGCACGAAGTCCCAGAGTACTTTTACTATATAGGTTGTACGAAGTTACAAAAAAGTCATAGTCGTCTTTAGTCAGTCAAGTCAAAGTTATTGTAAAGCGGTAGTAACTTTACAACAACCTGTAAGGAGTTTTTGGGGGGAACACGAAAAGTCCACGTTGGTCACTTATTTTCACCTTCACTACACTTGTGCACTCACACGTAACTAAATTGGATAAATCACTACCAAAATATGCAGTTTAATTCGCTATTTCACAAAATTTCATGCAGATGAAAATTCGTGCGACATGTTCCAACGCGATCCCTCCAAAAACTCTTTAGTCGACATTCACACGGACGTACTTAAGTAGCAAAATCGCGGCAGGATTTTTTGCGCACTGGATTTTCAACTCTCGGTGTTAAACTGAGCATTGAGAATTCAAAAAAGTGCATCTCAGCGCGTCGAAAATCGAACATTGTGTTTTACTGTTCTTTTTTCAAGTCTCGGCGCAAAGCAGTGCGCGGAAAAATCGCAGCGCGATATTAATACGTCCGTGTGAATGTAAACTTATGTTCAGCATTGGACTGCTGTACTGATGAAGACCGGCTTTCATAGTTTCGTGGTACGGAACCCTAAAATCACCACCAGCTGTTTTTAAGCGTTTTAAATAATAACGTATTTTAAGGTTACTTATGAAAAATCACAACACAGAGTTCTAGAATCATGTACTGGTGCCATGGTATCAGATTGAGCGTGGATGTCCCTGCCACCCCATTTACATATTAAGTTATGCAACTACCTGCTATTAATTTTTGTGGGACAGTTGCTATAACTTGACTTCAAGCTATGATAATAATTAATATATATAATATTGTATATAGAAGGAACACTTACAACAAACTCTTTTCATCTCATGAGCTCATTCGCATGTCCACTCATTAAATACAGTCACTTATTTTCATAATCATGGCATTGCTTTTGTATGAAGTTGACAGCGGTAGAATTCGAATACATGTAGGAAATTATGACCTAAAAACTTCGATCAATAGAAGCCTAAAAATGTTTAAATATCTTACCTTGTTTATTTTTCTATTTGTTTAGGTAAGTAAAAACTTCTTTAGGCATTTTTTGAGATGGGGACAAACCATTGAACTCGCGAGCGCGACACCATTACTGATACCACTTTTTTAGAGGCAAGTATTTCAATAATTTAAGTCCAGGGTTTAGGTCCAGAACTAATATTCCAATAGGGTATTTTCCAATTTTTTAAAAACTATTTTAATTTGAAGATTGGGACGATATATTTATCAGAAAAATAAAAATTAATTTATTATATACATTTTCTCCATTAAATACGATTAAAATTAAATTTATTTTTCGTTGTGTTGAATTTACGGCCAAAACGCTCCTTAAGATGACGTTTTATTGCGTGACATCGTGACGTCAGCTTTGTGTAAACAGTACCAGTACAAATACTTAGTTTGGCGCTGTTTTAGAAGTATTTGTGCACAGAGGCACCGCACACTAGTGATTTCACTTTCTATCCATAAAAAATCTTGTTAATAGGGTATTTTCCAATTTCATAAAAACTATTTAATTTGAAGATTGGGACGATATATTTAACAGAAAAATAAAAATTAATTTATTATATCCATTTTCTCCATTAAATACGATTAAAATTAAATTTATTTTTCGTTGTGTTGAATTTACGGCCAAAACGCTCCTTATGATGACGTTTTATTGCGTGACATCGTGACGTCAGCTTTGTGTAAACAGCACCAGTACAAATACTTAGTTTGGCGCAGTTTTAGAAGTATTAATGTGCACAGAGGCACCGCACGCCAGTGATTTCACTTTCTATCCATTATAAATCTTGTTAATTATAAACTCGACATTCACTTATTTACTTATTAGCTACTTTAGTTTACAAAAAGTTGACGTCACGTGATAAAAAGTCATCGTAAGAAGCGTTTTGTCGGTAAATTCAAAACAACGAAAACTAAATTCGATTTAAATCGTTTTTAATTGAGAAAGTGGACAGAAATCAGTTTATTTTTATTTTTCTGTTAAATATCTCGTTCCAACCTTCAAATTAGAATAGTTTTTTAAAAAGTGGAAAATACCCTTGTTTACTTACTAACTACTTTAGTTTACACAAAGTTGACGTCACGTGAAAAAAAGTCATCGTAAGGAGCGTTTTGGCGGTAAATTAAAAACAGCGAAAAATAAATTTGGTTTAAATCGTTTTTAATTGAGAAAATGGATACAAATCAATTTACTTTTATTTTTATGTTACATAATTCGTCCTAATCTTCAAATTAGCATAGTTTTTAATAAATTGGAAAATACCCTATTGTAATTATGAAAATCGGATAACCCGTTTAGAAGATATGACCAAAATTATGATTATCAATAATGTGAAATCCTGTATTGAAAAATATACAAGGTTATTGTTCAAGTTTTCACTTTTGTCGGCACTCCCGAAGTGCCAATGTTTTTATTTTAATTTACTTTTAGTCATGAGCTCAGTAGTATGGAAGAATATTGAGGCTCAAACTTCAAATAAATTGGGATTAACACAAGAAGATGATGACAAAGTATTATTCCAATAAAACAATCAGTTATCCCCAAATTGTTATTACATTATCATAATATTATAACAACTGTATGTACAACACATATTCACTTTTTTATTTATCAACATAACAATTCAGATACTAAGTACAGATCGGCACATAACTTCCTTAATATTGGAATTATTCATAATCACACATTATTACAGTACATTTGTATGAGATGTAAATAACTCTATTTACAAAAATATACAAAGAAAATCAAATAATAATTTTCAATGGACAAGGCAATGGTGTTGGTATTCAGCCTCTCATTGTCACGATTTTCCTGGCCCTATGTTGACCAGTGCAATATTTTGCATTTTGAGCACTTAGGTAGGTAACTCTGGAAGAATTGTAGGCGCAGCTACGTATCGTACTTGTCAGCTTCACACTGACTGGCCCAGAATAAACAGTTCCCAATACCGCTATAACAAATTAATATCACTGCTGCGAGGAAGACTACACTGCACACGGTACACGGCTTCCTTTCAAGGAAGAATCCTATTAAATATAACACCATGAACATTACATGTGTGTTCACCAAAGCCGGGTTCACGGGCTTCGGTATTAGTAGCACGGGGATTAGCCATTGCAAACAATACATGTCGCCGAGTACACTTGCAAAACTGGATCACAATCGTGTAACGCTGGCGTGGATTAACATTTGTATCGCAATCGACATGATTCGATTGATATCTTCATATTTTTTTTCAGAATAGAAACAAAATGTTACAGATTTGCGTTTAATTTTTGACAGCAAGCTGGCTGGAAGGAAGACAGCAGTTGTCTTGTCAATGTCATTGTTGGTAGTGCTGCAGTGTTGCCAACAGATAAGCTAGCTCTCCACCAGATTCAACGTCTAAAACACAGACATTTAAATAGTAGCAGACCAAACATGTCGCTCAAAATTGCGTAGCCATTACGCACACATAGGGAGTGTTGTCAATACAGGGCCGGACTAGGGCCGGTTGCCGGTATTATCTAACGATATTGAAACGACTGATAATCTTACTGACAATCCGTGAAAATCAATATTCTCTGGGTATATGAAGTGTGTTTCTTATCAATAAAGTCTTAACGAATAGAACGGGATCTATTCCCGTGGTTATTGTAAAAGGAGACTAAGGTAATATTTTAAGAGGACGATGGGCGGCAGTCCTCTCACCTCTTTTTAACGGTATAAATACACAGACCGTTGACGGGCATCAGTATCGCATAAAAGAACTGTCTCTACAGGCATTAACCCGCATGCCCAGCTCGGTAGGACCTAGAGTTGAGGTGTTGGTATGCCTGAAAGCTAGTTTATGAACATATCAGGAATTTTGAAATAAAAGAATGAATTTAATTAATATTTACATATTTATTTTTTACTTTTTTATCAAACTTTGTTTTCACAATTTAAAAACTACTGGTTTTAAAATAATAATAATTATGTACTAGAAAATAATCACAAGGCATCAAATAATACGTCCGCATCTTTGTTAATGGGATATGTGCCCAAAAGGCTGGCAAAATTGCCACGTTGAATGGCAGTGCTGATTCTTTGGCCGAAAAATAGGCCAGACCTTTGGTTACGTGATGAGTCGACCAACTGCTTGGGAATGTCTCGGAAAACCATGGCCCTAGAGTTTCAACCCCAAACGGGTCGAACATATAGGTTCCAATAAGATTGGAATATTTGCGCTGCTTGCGGTTTTCCGCACCTGCAGCACCGCTGCTTAAACAGTTCATTAAACAGAGTAGGAATTGCTCCAGGACGTAATGTTGTTCGAAAAGCACTGGGATCAATCAAGTGTTTCTCAAAATGCTTCGAACAAAGTACACTCGAAGGTCTAGGTTGCCAATCCTGGAGTTTCATGTTTTTAATCCATGTATTCCGTAAACTTTCATCCTTTGGAAACCTGGAAAAAATATCAGTACGTTCAGTTATTACCTGCAGAATGAAATGTCAAAGTTATGTGAGTAGCCTATACCTATTTATGCCCACCATCGTTCATGTTATCCATCACACAGATAGGGTGACATAACCGGCTAATGAGACGCAATTGATTTTCTATTGTAACGTACCACATGCGGAACGCACCGGGCCAGAGTGATTCTATAACTTATTAAAATAGCATGTACGTTTACACTGATAATCTGCACTCTGCAGCATTTTCATACTATATCACCAAAAAAAATGAAATATTGTAGAGTAAACTGAGGCTTTTGGGTGGTAAATCATCAAATAACTTCTCCCGCTCTGGGTGGAGCAGGAGGGTGTGTCAGACTTTTACTGACTAAAACCCACCCGTGTTCCTTCAGTAGCCCTTAAGCCAGGGGCTGTGGTGTCTCTTTCGAACAAACCCGCACCCCTGGCAGGCATCGACCCTTGCGGGCCCCATCGGTTTGTGCTGACATCTCTTTGAGGCGCGCGTGGAACACAACGCGCCGTCGACTTGGGCTTGGTCCTTACCGGACAGCGAGCTACCCATTACTCGCCGTCCGCAAGCCCATGCCTACGGTGGCCGGAAATCGGCCTGGGATTCCCGACGCCCAGGGCGTCTCCGTATCCTGCGGAGTAAACTGAGGCTCTGTTTGATAATTCAATGGTAGGTAAAAATTATACATACAACAAAAAAATTCGTCTTAGTCGCCAAATCCGTCCCTGACTACACAACAAAATACAAAAACTTACCGATGAAAGGACAATCCAGGTGTTTTGTGGTAGCTAGTACTGTCACACTGGTACGCACAGCACTTCACCATTTTATTTTGTGTATCAAGTCCCAAACAAGTAATATTTCAAGTAATATTTCGCGGTTGAAATATAGAAACACCATAGAACGTTATGTTGCTTATCAATATGGCGGCGCGGGATAAACGAGCTACACGTCAAATTTTGTCTATATGTGAGTCAGTGTGACAACAGGTGACAGAACGAGATACTACTTACGACTTGTCGCTTAGCAAGAAAAGGATAAAGAATCAAGTCCATCGACTATGGATTAATGTTTGGTCTGCTACTGTTTATATGTCTGTGGTCTAAAACCACCAGAAAACCACTGACAAAAATCGGGCCTACTCCAAAAATCACTAAAATGTCCACTAAACAAATTTTTGGTATTTACAAAAGAAAACAGTACTTAAGTAGTTTTAGTTTAATTAGTAAAAATGTTCTTTATTATTATGTAATAAAATATTTAAAATCAGTAAATCAATATTCTTAGAATATTAGTAGTCATCAACAAGACAGATTGGGGTAGCTTGATGTGCTGGCCTCTGTACATAGCTGCTGGGGCAAGTATGTGATTGTTTGGTTGGAAGTGGTTACAGTAAATACTACTACTTTAAACTCATACGGGCCCGAAAACTAAGAATAGCGATCAACATGGGTAGTTGCATTCGGTTCCTTGATTTTGTATTCATCGCATCCATCACGATAAAAAATACTTCAATGGTGTTACTGGGGTTACTTAGGATATATGCTCTAAGGCGTTACTGCGAGAAAACGTAACGAAAACTCCGCTTTATCAATGAACGTGGAATTCCCGCTAGCGTTACCTACACTAGCTTATAGGGTCTGATTTTTATTAAAAGCTTATTCAATTGTGAATTGGCAATTTTAAACAGCTTGTCTCTGAAGTAGCCCAGTCACCTTTCAGAATTTTTTATCGCCGATTCTCATCCTGAGTGGCTTAAAATGGCGGCAAATAGCCAACGTTGGCCACACTGATCGTTGCCCATAGACACAATAGTCATAGACAAGGAAATGTTACCACCACACAGGTAACTTTTTACTAGTTTGTAGCACAGAACACATATCGGAGGTTTTTAGCCACACTTAACAAAACTCAATGTCACTTTGCAAGATTAGTACAGTCGCCAGCAGATTGAAAAAAAGTTGAAAAACTATCAAAGAAATTTGACAGATTGGGGTAGCTTGATGTGCTAGCATCTGTACAGGTTTAGGTTTTACCATAGGGTTTTACCCACATCATGTTCTATTTAGAGGTCTATAGCCCTGGTGAGCGTTTTCAAAAAAAAGTGTACCCCTCACTTTTAGACTGTCCCCTGTGTTTGAAGTTTAATAACTTGTAAAATTTATATGTGGCTAATTATTTTAATGAATGAAAAGCATTAAACATACTGTAAACTAGTTAAATTCATAAAATAAATTTATTAATACTTTGCGTATGAATAAAAAATCACAATTTTGAACACCAAGGTGTCAGTTTTTGGCGTGTCCCCCACTTAAGTTCCTCGATGTTAGAAGCGATTTTGAAAACTTTTTGTACTAGGGCAGCATGACTTTTTGGTCATCGCTTGAAGTACTCTGAGTCATCGATCGTCGCCGGTAGTTTGTAATTCAAGTAATACCCTATTTTCAATACAATTTCATTTTAAAAAATACCATAGAAAGTGGTACAAACCGGACATGTAAGTTTTGTCACGGCTATAACTGCCTTTTGAAAATTTATTAGACTATTTTACTTTTTGAAATGCAACAACATTATAAACATTCACCGAAAGCCATTAAAAAATACTAGTTGTTATAATACTTTACTAGTAAACAGAGGTGTTTTATGTGCGTGCAACGGCCGTCAAGATTTCTTCTGTCGGGTTTGGCACACAGTGGTGCCGATTCTGTTGTACACCGAACTAAACTAACTAAACTATAACTAAAATTCCTTACTTTTTACTATGAGAATCTAAACGCTATTCTGCAAAAAAATATCTCTAAATTTAAAAACTATTTTGACACAACTAAAATCGAATTTGACAATCGCGACTCGCACGTGGTATGTTTTGGCTTCGCAACGTGGTACTTGTTTGCCCTACCCCGTGTTTTTTTTAGAGCCAGCAGCGCGCCGCACAGTGGGCTGAAATTCACGTTTCATAGACATTCAACATTTTTTTTTAAGTGTCGCTTTTTTTGCTTGGTAACGATTGGGAATACCTTCTACATGCCTTATAAAATGAACTTTTAGGTTTATAATCGGAAACAGCGCACTCAGATTTTTTTTGGAAAAAATTTGTATGGAGTCGGCATAATAAATGATGATATCTCCATTATCGCACAATTGCGCCTAATATCCTCTTAGGTTATTAATATATGAATTATTTTGGATTTTTTGACATACTCCATGCCAAGGTCAAACATGCGTTTTTTTTATTTTTTACTATTATTCCATTTATTTATTTTTACACATATAAATTACATTTTTAAATATTAATATAAAAAATAAAAACATTTAAAAATATAAAAAATAGTAGCTCTATTATTATTATTAAAACCAAAAATATGATGTAAAAATTTAATATTAAAATGATTACAATAAAAATATATGATAAAATTAATAAGACAATGAATAAAAATAGTGCCTATTCTGAATCACTATCTTCAGAGTCGAACTCAGAGTCAGAATTTATTTGAGCAATATCCCTAAACTCGAATTCAGGTGTGTGAAGATTCAGCAGATCCAATGTTTCATCAAACAAAGGTTTCTTTTTTTTTGCATTCATCGTTGGTCTTACTGCTGAAATAAGCGGGTCTGACGAAAGAAGAAGGAAATTAAAAATATCTTCATTGGAACTCACTCTGCTCTTCTTACGTGAGTGATGTTCTCTGAATCTTCTGAAGTCCTTGTTCCTTGCTTCCGAAGCTTCTTCCGATAAACTTCCAATCGGTACTATTGCGTTAAAAGCAATAATTTCGGCTCCATGAAGCAGTATCGTGTGCACTGTTGATGGCATGTAGTACCAGTTGTACAATTCAACATATTTCTCAGCAGTTATGTACGCATATTCTTTAAATTTCGAAATATTTATGGGTTCTCCTGAAGTTATGGCTTGCAAAATTACAGCAAATCTTCGGATCAGATCTTTATCTAGTCCTGTGATAGCCGCAGTCTTTTCAGGAAATTCAAAAAATCGTCGTGCAGTGTTGCCGTCGTTAGTTGTGCCATAACCTTGTTTTACGACATCGATTAATAAGTTGAGCTCCGTTTTGAACTTCGCTTGGATAGTTTTCTTTCTTGCATCCACTGCAGCTTTTTCACTATCCCCTCTAGCAGACCACTTGTTAATATCTAATTTATATGCGATATGCAAAAGACATTCCATCATGTTTATGCGTGCATGTAGTGAAGAAAGTCCGAGCTCCATCAAGTCATCTTCTGTTGATTTCTTTTTAACTTCTTCCAAATTGTTCATCTCCGAAGGTTTCGCCAAACAAATGTAACACGCTGCATTCGATCTTACGTTAGGAGAAAGGTATGTTTTTATTTTAGCATCTACCATGGTGAGCATTAGCTTATGACTCACCATATTGCTATCACATTCAGATGGTTGGAGAGCCGATATCTCAGCTTTGACTCTTTCATTTTCTCCCTTCACCACTGTTTCACTTTCTTTAACAAAGGTGAACTGTACTGGACGACAATACGCTGCTGAGCAAGGTTTCGGGTTCTCCCAAACTGTGATGTCTTCACATGTCATCTTCAGTGGTGATAACGAAGTCATGAAGATACTAGAGTCATCTTGTGTAGAATCCATCTTCTGTTTGTATCTGCTTTGGCTGGATGCTCCGTCGAAACCGTATTTTGATATTAAAATGAGTTCTTTATTTTGTATACTGTCTGGCGAAGATTTAATTATTCTTTTTGCTGTCAGATCTAGCAAAGCTTGCAGTAAAATTTTTGCTGAGGAATCTGTCACCGTAATTGATTTTTTCGGTTCAGGTGGAAAGCACACATTTTTCTCTTTTTGCACGCAGTAATACGAAGGGTACAAGTGCTTAAGGCCTTCTCGAATTGCTGATTCTCGCAGAGTTATATATTGCCACTTCGATAATTTCAGAGATATCAGTAAACCAAGTGCTTTTTGGGGTGAAAACGTTTCTTTACTGGTTGGTTTTTTAATTAAATCTTGAAGTTTTTCGATTGATTCTGGGTGGTTCACCATATATTCAATCACAGAAGCAATGTTGTTTTGGCCTTCATCTTTAAACTTAGAAATAGTTGCAAATACGAGCTCACTGGAATCTTTGTCTGTCAGGTATCCACTCCGCCTCTTTTTATGTTTCGTTCCCAAGTCTTCAAAAGGTTTACGATTTGAGATTTTTCGTTTCGTCATTGTTCCAGTTGATGATGTAGATGGCTCCAAAAGAGAACCAGTAGCGCTTGACGATGATTCCAAAATAGTACTTGATGATGGTTCAGAAATTGGCATTATAGGGCTTCCGTCGTTTTGAGTAATCGATTTTATATTTTCTTTTAAGCAACTCGGCCAATCAACATCAGCCTCGAGCCAACTTTCGTAGTCACTTCGGAACCTCTCGTATTTCCGTTGTGTTGATTCATATCGTTTCTGTGCAGCCCTAGTGAATCTTCGGCAAAATTCTTTTAAAGTCACACAATCTTCTTCAGATACACTGTTGTTTAAACGAGATAGCACGGTTTGAAACAAAAAATTATAGTCACTGAGTTTGTTAGCGTTTTTCAAAATAACGAACAAATCTAAGTTTGTTACGATGCTTGCCATGATGTTTGTACATTCAACGATTGAAGAATACTAAATGAATTTCTTTTAGTACGCTCCTATTTATTGCGTTGCGATCGACTTTAATGTATGTGCCCGAAAAACTAATTTACTAATTACCCTCTTAATTGCTAACTTATGAGAACCCAATTATTTAATAGTTATAGGTATTCAAAAAGTCGGTAGATAGTTAAAATGTCATTAACAAACAATAATTTCCTGATTTTTTTTGGGAATTTTGAGAATAATTAGATTAGATAAATACTATTTCAGATTTTAGCTAATGAGTTTTAGCGAATTTCACTTAATTTGATTGTTTTGCGTAAATGTCTAGT
Source organism: Polymixis flavicincta (assembly GCA_949987655.1). Lineage (NCBI taxonomy): Eukaryota > Metazoa > Arthropoda > Insecta > Lepidoptera > Noctuidae > Polymixis > Polymixis flavicincta. Next base: position 3,177,771 of record OX465189.1, on the reverse strand, counting down.
CTATACATCCATGTTAAGCTTAATATTAGTAAAAAACGAAAAAATAAAAATAAAAAAACGATAATTTTTTAACGATTTAAAAAAAAAACGTATGTTTGACCTTGGCATGGAGTATGTCAAAAAATCCAAAATAATTCATATATTAATAACCTAAGAGGATATTAGGCGCAATTGTGCGATAATGGAGATATCATCATTTATTATGCCGACCCCATACAATTTTTTTCGAAAAAAAATCTAAGTGCGCTGTTTCCAATTATAAACCTAAAAGTTCATTTTATAAGGCATGTAGAAGGTATTCCCAATCGTTACCAAGCAAAAAAAGCGACACTTAAAAAAAAAATGTTGAATGTCTATGAAACGCGAATTTCAGCCCACTGTGCGCCGGGGTCGGCAGCCTCGACGTGATTTATATGGAATTTTCACTTTTTTCATGGAAAATATGAAAAATTATTATCCTCATGTTGAGTTTTAGATGTGTTTGGGATTTTATAAAGGGGGTCGAAATTTTCATTATTTTTGCGATAGGACACACCGTTTTCGAGATATAAGCAAAAGAAAAGAAAAAAATACAGTACTATTTTTGCACCAGAAGTCGAAGTGTCGGTGTGAATTTTAGTTCTTGACAACTAATTTTATTCCACACCTATTTAATCGCGATTAAAAATAGTCAGATTTAGTTAGACAACCAAAATTTTAGGTTGAATAGAATAATTAAATTGACAACAACAGAATAGCAAAATTACCATTTTCACTAAACTAATAATTCAGTGCATTCTTAGTGCTGTCAAACTAAAATATAGTTAAGTTGTGTCACTTTAGTCAATTTCAGAATAGGAAATCGTCGTTTGACAGGAATAAACTAAATTTTGGTGATTTTTAGTCTAGTTTTGAGAATTTTGTGACAACAGAATCGGCACCATTATCGACTTATTCAGGCAAGTTTACATAATTTAACTGTTTTCGGATGATGAACAATATCCTAAACTAACGTTATATACATTTGATACTAAACGTAGGTAAATGTTTTCGTTAAAATATAATTTTGAATATAAAATGGGAAGAGAACGTCACGTCGGTTTTGCGTTATTTTGCCCCGTGACCTACAGGCTGACCAGCAAAGTCGCAAAACCGACACAGTAAAGCTAAGGCTACATGGACCTCGGAAAATAATTAAAGATATAAGCTATTTAAAAACTCGTAATTTAAAAAACTTATCTTTTTAGATAATAATGTTATTATTTCCCCGAAATAAGTAAGTATTGTCAAGCGAGTATTAATTTACAACAAAAAAAAAAAAAATGCATTAAAAAGTAAATATTTTGCTTCCTTTTCATTAAATGATATTTGCATGTATTGTAAAAGTTGTAGTGCATAAAATTCTCTACAAATTAAGATTTTGAATAATTACATGTTTATAAGTAATAATTAATTTTATAAATATCACTATCTAGTGATATGAGATCTGACATAAATTAGGATTGACCTTAATTTTATAAATATCACTATCTAGTGATATTTATACGCAAGGTCAACCGTGAATCTAGGCATTTGCCTAGATTCTTCTAGATTCGCTCCGTACCATGGCCTGGACCAGGGCCGGACGCGAGAGATCGCCGCCTCCGATCGCCTCCACGAGGACACGGCGGTGCTCCACCCAAGCCGGGCAGACCGCCACCGTGTGCTCCACCGTGTCCTCAGGGCGATCTTCGCAGTGGAAACACCCGAGCGTTTCCTCCCGCGCTGTCCGAAACAGGAACCTCCCGAAACAACCGTGTCCGGTGAGGACCTGAGTCAGGCGGAAGGTGAGGACGCCATGCCGCCTCTCAAACCACTCCTCAAAGAGGGGACTTACCGCCGCAATCGTGGCGTGCCCAAGATTTAGCCTTTATGTCAATTTATTTGTGTTTTTGTAATATTAAGTATATTACTATGATTGTAGTAAAATGTTACATTACCTATTACATTTGATATTTCATAAAGTGAAAAATAAATGTCTCAATTATGACTGTGATAGGTATAACATAACTACTCGTAGGACAGAGGCCAGCACTTCAAGCTACCCCAATCTGTCAAATTTCTTTGATCGTTTTTCAACTTTATTCCAAAGGAATGAGGTTTACGTTCAATTGGGAAAATTTGACAGTTTTGGCTTGACCTGCTGGCGACTGTACATGTAACTCTGACCAATTTAAGTTTAAATTAATATGTCTTGTAGTACTTTCTATGATTAAGTACAAAGTACGTCTTCTGCTTAATTTTTTTACTTCTGTTTCATAAGTGCCCATGCAGGTTTATATGAAATAAAAATATTTTGATTTTGATTACTTATGTTATTAAAGACTGATTATAATAATAAACATTGAAAATGTAATTCTTGATTTTATTTTAACCACGTATTTTTTTTTGTTTTGCGCTGGTGTAAGCGCAGCCTTAGAAAAATTGGTCTATCGGTTTTGCGACTGTCCCCCGTTTTGCGAAAAGGAATTTCTTAGTTTTAACCATTTATTAATATCAAATGGTATAAATAAATTAATGCATTATTTAAAATGGTTTTGATGTTCCGGAATACAATATTTACTTTGCGGATTAAACTACATTTCATTATGATATCGTAAAAGTAACTGTTACTTTGGCATCGGCTGTGACAAACCCGAACTTAAAACTAGTATTATTCGTAATTTATTGATTTGTTGATTAAATTTACCTATTTAAAAAATAACTATTATGATAATCTTTGTAACTCAATCAAAATCATTTCCATATTTTTTCATAGTTAATAGAAAAGTTAGGTTTTGACCGTTGCAAACAATGATATTATAAGTGTGTTGCAAAACTGTCATTTTTTTCCAGATTGCTAGTTTCATTTGATGATTTCTCGTATTATTGATTAGGTAATCTGCAAGCATTTAAATGTCATTTTCATAAACTATCATATATCTTAATAATATCTGAATCAAAAAATTATCAAAAATTTGATATTTAAAATATTATCATAAATTGAGACATGGTACACTTTCTTTTGAAAACGCTCTGGTACACGAAGGTGTTTACTGACTGCATGCTGTATGTTACATTTTTCATTAAAAGGAATTTTCGTACGTTTAATATTCAGCGAAACTAGGCCATCGTTTGATCACGACTTACAAGCGAGTACGTGGACCAGTGATGGACAATGGCAGGCCGCCATGATTGATTACGAATATTACAACCCCGTTCGTCGTGAAAAGAATATGAGGCTATTTTTATTACAGAGGTTATTGGCCTAATGTTTCGGCTAGGTGTTTGTAACGATGAGCGTGCTAAAAGTACCGGATTTTTTTAATGAAAGATAAATTCAGTTTTAATTTCAAATATGAATCTACATCTACACGATGACCTCTGTCAGCTCATCAAGCTTGGTTTCTATTATTTTCTATCTTCTAAATTCGAAATAGTGGTTATTCTAAGTCACTTTCTTAGTTTCTTATAAATCTCGCGAAGGTTGCATATTTTTCTCTACTGTCTCTAAGTATTTATATAAATGATTTAAATCCTTCTGAACGAATTTCTGCCACGGCAGCCACTTAATGGAGACCTTTTTTCCTGACTTGTTTATCTAATAAAATTTTGTAAGATATTGACATTTTCACAGTGGCGACTCCTTCCAAGTAGGGCTTGCAATCGAATATTCTATTTGTTCGAATATTTTATTTTTTTCAATTATTCGAATGCATAAATTGCAATATTCGATAATTCGACCAATTTCCAACTGGACTGCGATCCCAACAGTAGTCGTTTTAAAGTTTATGCATAGTGACTGACGGCGCACGCACCTCCTCAACAACCCAACGACAAGTACCTTCGTAGGTACCATCAACTATGTTCAGCACATGGTCTCAATGAGTGCTGGATCTATAATGTCACCGTATTTTTTTTTTTTTGGGTGGCAAATCATCAAATAACTTCTCCCGCTCTGGGTGGAGCAGGAGGGCGTGTCAGACTTTTACTGACTAAAACCTATCTCTTTCGAACAACCCGCACCATATATATCTATGTCACCGTAAGATTGTGAACTCCGTTAGTTTATAATCTTACTCGCGAGATTATAACTGTCGATACATTTTAAACTGCACCATACTGCTTACAACGTAACGCATTATTTCTCGGTAGATTATAATCTATCGAATATCGAAAACGCCACCATGTCAACTCAGTCCAACTCCAGGACCAAACCTCGAAACCTATCCTTCTGCAGCGAGGTGTGAGACAAGATGTTATCTCCGAAAGTTCACCGCTGCACTGGAGGATGTCTTCAAGGTTCTGGACTGGAAAGGGGCTGGCATCCATATCAATGGCAAATTTATCACTTACAGTTGTCATGGCAAACGTACTCGGTCACAATCCTGATCGATCGAGTCGATCATGATGTCGAGTCATCAATCCTTGATGACTGTCCAGTTAGGTAAGTCCAACTTCGAGAAAGAGGTCAATCGTCGAATCCGACTCGGCTGGGCAGCGTTCGGGAGGCTTCGCAATATCTTCTCGTCCCAAATACCACAGTGTCTCAAGACGAAAGTCTTTGACCAGTGTGTGTTGCCAGTGATGACCTATGGTACAGAGACGTGGTCGCTCACAATGGGCCTTATCAGAAGGCTTAAAGTCACCCAAAGGGCAATGGAGAGGGCTATGCTCGGAGTTTCCCTACGCGATCGAATCAGAAATGAAGAGATCCGCAGGAGAACCAAGGTAACCGACATAGCCCGAAGAATTGCCAAACTTAAGTGGCAGTGGGCAGGGCACATACTCGCAGAACAGAAGGCCGATGCCGAAAGGGTCTAGAGTGGCGACCGCATACCGGAAGACGCAGAGTTGGAAGGCCTCCCACAAGGTGAACCGATGACCTTGTGAAGGCCGCAGGAATCCGCTGGATGCGGGAAGCCCAGAACTGGTCGAAGTGGCGGAGCTTGGGGAGGCCTATGTCCAGCAGTGGACGTCTTTGGGCTGAAATAATGATGATGATAGCTCTTTCTCATTATACTTTTTTTACCACTCTCTGGTAATCTGTTTGATTCGGTTTATGTCCCTTAACTTTTGAAATTCGGTGCTGTGATCAAAAATCACATAATATGTAACAATAGTGCTATGTTACGTTGATGATTTCATGGAGTTTTTTTTTTTTAATCTTACCCTTTCCAATGGGAAAGGGTAAGATTTTAAATTTTTTTTTTTAGCTCAGCAATGGCTGAGCAAAGACCTCGCCCAAATCCTTCCTCTATGGTGTTACTTGTTATTTATTTCTTTGATATTATAAATTGTATTTATAACAATACTTATTAATAAAACTTGTATTGTGGCTGGTTGTCTGTGTATCGATCGCTTTTGTATTTATAGGCCTATAAAGATTCGTGTAATAAGTACAGTCGCCAGCAGGTCAAGCTATCCCAAACTGTAAAATTTTCCCATCTGAACATAAACCTTATTCCTTTGTAATAAAGTTGAAAAACTATCAAAAAAAATTGACAGCTTGGGGTAGCTTGATGTGCTGGGCTCTGTAATTTTATAAAGCAGTAACATTTTGAGATATTCCTTGGTATTACTCAGACTTCTACTGTATCTAAGACATTGGCAATTATAGACATGATTATTAAAACAGCTTTTTTTTAAAGCATTGTGATACTTCAATATTACACGAAAAAAAAAACGAATATCCGAATATGAAAATTTCCGAATATTTGCAAGCCCTACTTCCAAGTAGCCAATACATTTTTTGTATTGTATTGACTTTGTGAGGTCCAGAGTTAGAGATACTGAACATTGTTCGGTCCCCCGGTCTCCTCAATTCGAGCAGGGTAAGGGGGTTGGTAAGGGGTAGGAACATGTGGGTAACATTTTCTTTTATTTATCAAGCGTCGTTGGATCATAAATCAATGTCACTGCCGCCCACTTTACCACCCCTTCCATTAACAATACAAATATCTCGCAATATTTTTCATAAGACGAGAGTTTAAATGTATTTTCTTTTGAGTTTTATTGATTTTAGCGAGTATTTTTAACTGTGGTGATATTAAAGTTCAGAATGGCATCGACATTTTTTTTTTTGGTTTTGACTTCGCACGGTTTGTGCATTTAGCCAGTGTCAAGTAATTTTACTTTTCAATCAAGTAAATGGCCCGATATCAGGCACGAAGTTACAAAAAAGTTAAAGTTATTGTAAAGCGGTAGTAACTTTACAACAACCTATTAGGAGTTTTTGGGGGGAACACGAAAAGTCCACGTTAGTCACTTATTTTCACCTTCACTAAACTTGTGCACTCACACGTAACTAAATTGAATAATTCACTACCAAAATTATACAATTTAATTCGCTATTTCACGAAATTTCATGAAAATTAAAATTCGTGCGACATGTTCCAACGCGATCCCGCCAAAAAATAATGCATTGACTTAATAAGTATCGGTAACTCTTTAACCGTCAAGTTACTGAATACAATTAAAAGTTGAACTATAACAGCAGTGGTGGCCCAGTGGTAAAAGTTGCGGCTTACGAGTTGTAGGTCGTAGGTTCGAACCCAGACAGGGGCTTTACTTTTTGGAAATTATTTCATCACCACTGCTCATAAAACGATGAAAAAAGAAAACATTGCGAGGAAACCGGCATGTCCTGGAACCAAAAATTTTAAAACCAAGACTTGTGACATTTATCACCAAAGCATTCGGATCATTCGGTTCCCTACAAAATAGTTAAGCTGGATGGTGCTGAACCACACGTCATGTTCGTGAACGGGCGCTGTCGGTTGAGACTGGTCATCTCCTAACATCCAGGGCTTATTTTTAATCTTGTAGTAAAAATATACATTGTTCTCACATACAGAAGCAACAAGAATAATGTTCCCAAGATTTTGTAATATCCAACTTGATTTTAAAGAGTGTCCTTGGAGTTTCTGGGCAACTAGCTTCAACTTTCCAACTGGTCGACTTCTTGAAAGTGCTGGTTTAATTGAAATAAATGCTTTGAGTTTGAATCGAACTTGGCCCGCATGGTAAATGGCACTCCAGTCCCTCTCACAGAGAGGAGGCATGTGTCCAGTAGTGGAAACAATATAGGCTGGTAATACAACATGCAATGCCTATCGTAACCCGATGGAACGATAAGTAGCTATACTTATTAAAATAAATACAACCTCTTTAGTATTGTGGTCACAAGCGCTACTGCTGAGCATCAAACATGGGAATTGAACCCAGGAGGTCCCAGGAGGGTATTATAGGTCCTGGTTTTTTTATTTTTGGGTTGGAAATCATCAAATAACTTCTACCGCTCTGGGTGGAGCAGGAGGGCGTGTCAGACTTTTACTGACGAAAACTCACCCGTGTTTCAGTAGCCTGTGCGCCAGGGGCCAAGGTATCTCTTTCGAATAACCCGCACCTCTGGCAGATAGGTCCTGGGTCAAACTGTTATTTTGCCATCAAGAATTTCTTAAAGCAGCCTGCAGTCTATATTTGTGCCCGGTTGATGGCAATAGGCTCGTCCTCAGTTAAACTGGCGATATGCAGGTGTACACCTGGGTAGGGTATAGGTACGCCACTGCCTTACCCTTCAAAGATTACAGGACTTGGAATTGGGATTTGTTTTGGCAACTAGCTTCATCTTTCTAACTCACCGACCTTGACAATTCAAAAGGGCCTGTACCTAATTGGTTTATTTGAAATAAATGCTTTGATGTTGAGTTATATTATGACAAACAATCTGCCTTTTCCCAACTATGTTGGTGTCGGCTTCCAGTCTGACTGGAATACTGGATGCAGCTGAATACCAGTATTGAACATGGAGCGACTGCCTATCTGACCTCCACAACCCAGTATCTGGGTAGCACAATACCCCTTGTCATACTTTCGAGCAATGCGGGATACTGACGACCCGTAACGACTGTCAAAGATCCACGAATGACAGCCGGGACCAACGGCTTTACTTGGTTTCCGAGGCACGACCCCTCGGTCTTGGTATGTAAAGATGGTCACCCACCCATGGAAAAACCATATCTTAACCTCATCGATTGACCGTGCAGTTATTATTTAGCCACAAGCAACTTTAATTTGTTTTACAGGATAAGTTTTTAAACAGTGCGTAAACTGTAACCATAAATTCAGCATATCGCTCTAGACCCCCCAGCGCAGAAACTTTTCGTCGGTTATACAAAAAAAGCAGCTTTTTCATAGAAAAGTGCTATCCCTACGCAGAATTCATGGTTAGGTACAGTTTGAAACTTATCCTTGTAATATCAACACTAACATTATAAAGAGGAAAGATTTGTATGTTTGTAACGAATAAACTCAAAAAGTACTGGATCAATTTCAATAATTATTTCACCATTAGAATGCTAATTGAGTAACATAGGCTTGAGTAAAGAGATTACTAGAAATGTTTAAAAAATAAATATCCAACCGTGCGAAGCCGGGACGGGTTGCTAGTGTAAAATAAAATAAAAAACTCTGGGTCGCAATATGGATTATTTGGTTCAGTATCTGTGACTCAAATAGGTACGTATTAGGAAAACAATGATTTGTTTTTTTTTTAAACAAAGTTGTCATAAACAGCACTTAGTTGCTTGGCATAACATACTGAATATCGAATTGTCTAGCTAGTAAGTATATATTAGATTACTACTAGGATTTCATACTGTATGTATGTATACCTTCTATTTATTTCAGCAATAAGACATACTTTGGGATCTCTTCTATTGTCCTTTAACTGTGTAACAACGGTTAAAAGTCACTTTGCTTTGTCCAATTTAAGTCTTAACTTTACTTATTTTCCACAATTGTTAAGTCTTGGAACACAGGAATGGAAGAGAATGTTTGTGTTATCAGCGGTACACATGTAAAGCTTGTTTGTATCGCAGTCTTGAGAACGCTACATTCATTTCTTGCCAAACTGCCAAATCAATGCAGTCCACAATAGCATCTATTTGTACGTAGGCGTTCAGATTCCATGCCGTTCATTGAAAAATCTCCATTTGGGTGTAAGTGCCATGAAGGGGGCATTATTCTAGCGCATGCGTGTGCATGGCCGACCCTCCCACACCCCGCATTTCGGGTGAGTTTCCCGCCAGCGTCGCGCGACCCCGCGACTGCCATCACCGAGAACTAATAATATCAAAAATGTTAATTAAACATCCTTGTGTCTTCACAATCTGAAGTTCAGTGCCGTGCTAATGAATAAGTTTGTGTTTTTCATGACAAAATGCTTGCTCATAAATCAATAGCCATGTCATTCAAATTACATTTAAAAAAAGCGTTCATAACTTTCACGTGCAATTTATTGGTTCTCATTATGTGCCACGACCAGGAATCCGAATCGTTTTAAAAGTTTATACCTAATGACAATAAGCCGACAATAACTAATATTAAATTAGAAAAGTAATAAAAATACAAAAGATGGCGAATACAGCACATTTGATGAGGCGACAAAGCTCGCGGGATCTTTACGCACAGCGTTCAATTGATAGGATGGAGATGAAGGAGCTCCGCGGTCGGCTGGTGACCATGGAGAATGGGCATCCGTCAGTCCGCTCCCACGTCATGTACGGCGCCACCAACGAGGCCTTCGAGGACACCAGCCCCAACAGGCGCTCCTCAGAGACACCCACCAGCAAGGCGAGCTCCGTGGAAGACCGCGGCGTGGTGAAGCCCGAGGGTGGCGGGGTCGAGAGGGAATCCTGGGACAGCAAGCTGACTTTCCTCCTAGCCACAGTGGGGTATGCTGTGGGCTTGGGAAATGTTTGGAGGTTCCCGTACCTCGCGCAGAAGAACGGCGGAGGAGCGTTCCTTATTCCGTATTTCGTGATGTTAGCCATCGAGGGGATACCTATATTTTACTTGGAGCTGGCGATCGGCCAGCGTTTGCGGAAGGGTGCTATAGGGGTCTGGCACCAGGTGTCCCCGTACTTGGGGGGGATCGGGATCAGTTCGGCGGTGGTGTCATTCAACGTGGCTCTGTACTACAACTCCATAATCGCCTGGTGCCTGTTCTACTTCGCGCAGAGCTTCCAGGCGGAACTGCCCTGGGCCGAATGCCCGAAGAAGTACTTCCCTAATGGATCGTACACTACTGAGCCGGAGTGTGCAGTAAGTGACGTTTATTTTATTTTTTCATTCTTTAGTTCTGTTTCTATACTTAACAAAGGGATTGCGGTCTGCACACAATTTAATGGAACGCTGATTTAAACACGTGGTTTTTGTATAAGAAGATAGTGTTTGCAGGTTACCAAAATTATATTTTCGGATAATCTTGATAAGAGTAATTAAGTAGGTACTTAAAATTACCAAAATAGTAAATTTTTTAACTTCATATAATATAATTCCTTAATTGTTCAAACTACGTCAATATCGTTTTTTAGAAACCAATGTAACGGTAAGGAATCGAAATGTCATATTCTGTATGTTCCAAGACAATTTGTCGACATTATTAACACGATAGTAGCAGATTTCGTGTGTGATTGACGTGGTTACGAGTAAGGAATCGTTAAGTGGTCATAGTGAATTCAGGCCCTGCATGAGTTCTCTGTGGAATATTCAAGAACGTAATTGGGTTAAATACATGCAATAAAAAATAACGTCGGCTGGAAAATAGCAATATCAACACGAACAGTGTAAGCTCGAAAAGTAATCCCATAACCTATGGTTTTATAGGATGGTTTCAATTCAAACCAATTTGCAGTAACCCGTTTTTGTTGAACGGCTGCTGTGTGTTGAATCGATATCAGGCGGTCCGGTTTGTGACATTATTATAGTTATTGGGAAAACTGATGGTTTTCCTTTAAAGTCGAGAGTTATGATAGAAGAAGATTGGTTAAGTATGTTTCTATTTATTATTTCTGTACTGAAGCTATGCAATATAACTGAAGTTTAGCTGTTTAGAAATGATTTTTTACTAACATTAAATTACTTACCTTTAAGTATACAATTATAACATACACAACTAACTATTTGCCAAGGAACTAAATTAAATAACTAACTATTAAAAGAAAACTAAAAACAAACAAAAACACTGCCTAGAAGACCACGTCGAATGACAATGATGTATTGCCATTTAACTAAATTAATTGAAGTTGTACTTGTCATTTAGTGGATGGAATCCAAGTACCTACTTACTAATTCCATGGCGCGTTTTTATTCTTCATTGAACCTTCATTCGATTTTGGTACAATTTGACATATTACTAAGTATAATACGTATAATATTACTATTTTGTTTTAGTTGATTTTGATTATCCCTACTATATTAATATTATAAATGCGAAAGTAACTCTGTCTGTCTGTCTGTCTGTTACGCTTTCACGCCTTAACCGCTGAACCGATCGTCATGAAATTTGGCCGAGATATAGCCTGGGATATGGGTAAGGACATAGGCTACTTTTTTACGCGATAACCGACATCCACGCGGGCGGAGCCGCGGGCAAAAGCTAGTTCTTAATATATAATAAATTTCTTCATAATCGAAGCTTTATTAAAAACTAGCTTTTTCAACAGCTTCGCCTGCGTTAACCAATTTAAACAAAACCTTAATAAATTATACACCTAAATGTTCCTGAACCACTCTGTATTGGTGAATATCGCATGAAAATCCGTTCTGTACTTTTTGAGTTTATCGCGAACAGACAGACAGACGTGGCGGGGGACTTTGTTTAATAATGTGTACTGATAACACGGGATAATAAATTAATAAAAATAATAAAAAATACCGTAAAACAGCTGAAGCCATGCCAAAAATATTCATTAGTAGTTGACCATTTTGTGGATAAATCTGTTTATTATATTGCCAAAGTGTAGCTTTAATCCAGTTATAAGGGATGGGTGCTGGTGTAGTTACAGGCAAATTAAATTTTCAGGTTGATCTCTGGAATTCTAATCACACCTACAATAGCTGCTTGTATAAAAAATATGTTTTAATTTCATTATTACACGTTGTACATTACACAGTTGTTGGTGGCGTCTCCTTTTAAGCATAAGATGCCTGTGCCAGGAGGCGCCGCTCTTTGATTAAATCTTGCAATTAGTGCAACAAGTAACTCAACAAAAGTTAATGAATTAATTATATATTAGGTATATTGCCGTGGTGCATCGTTGGTTATCTTACTATACTATCCTTACTTTATATTAAAAACGCGAAAGTTTGTACGTATAGATGTTTGTTATTCTTTCACGCAAAAACGGCTGAACGGATTTGGATGAAATTTGCCACACAGATAGATTATAACCTAGATTAATACATAGGATACTTTTTATCCCGGTAGTATGTTCCCGCGGGATCATTTTCGATCACCACGCGGGCGGAGCCGCTGATGGCAAAAGCTAATTTAAAATAAAATTAGCTGTTCCATACTTATTGATCTCGTAGGTATTGCAGTTATATTATACATGATGTTTCATGGAAAACTGCAATACCTACGCAAGTTTTTTTTTTTATACCTAAGGGTTAATTATTATCCAGTACGCAAACTGTAACCATGAACTCAGCATATCATTCTAGACTACTTGTGCAAGTCCAATTTTTTGCAAGTATATCATAACGTGTGTGTGTCAGAATACATAAAGAAAATGTATCAACAAGTCCCGTTTTACCGATGTCAAAACTGATGGCGTGCTCAAAATGATCGTTGTGATGGACAGTCAATGGGCGGAAGTAATTTATTTCGGCGTCTTATTGATTCTCGTCTCGGAGGGTCGAGCAAAACCAGTGACAGAAGATTCTTTTAGATTTATTCGTTTATTTAACTTTAACTTTTATGAATAAGACCGTTACTGTTTTGTGAATTTTTAGTTGAGGTTTGAGGTCGATTAATCCAAATCCCTACTAATAATAAATGCGAAAGTAACTCTGTCTGTTAAGTTTTCACGCCTAAACCGCTTAACCGACCGTCATGAAATTTGGCAGAGATGTAGCCTGGGATATGGAGAAGGATATAAGCTACTTTTTTTACGCAATAACCGACATCCACACAAGCTGGGACGGGGGAAAGAGTTTGTTAAAAAATAAAGCATGTTTAAATACATAAATTAAAAAATTAAGTTCATTTCTTAGATTGATCGAAATGATCGTTCATGTTGTGCATTTAAAACTTATTGAAATACAGTATTTTAACTGTAAAATCAAGTCTGTAAAATCACGGTCGCAACCTACTGGGAGGCCTTCCCACTCTACGTCTTCCGGTACGCGGTCGCCGCTCCAGAATCTTACGGTCCCACCGGCCATCTGTTCTGCGAACAATGTGCCCTGCCCCACCACATAAGTTTGGCAATTCTTTAGGCTATGTCGGTTGCCTTGGTTCTCCTGCGGATCTCCTCATTCCTGATTCGATGAAAATAACTATATCCAAGAATAATAAAAACCTTTTGATTTTGTAGATCTAAAATTACTGCTAGCTACAAATTTTCGCTAATTAATCTGAAAAGTTCTTGAAGACCCCAAAAAAACACTTAGCCCAACTTTTGTGTTGAACCCTGGAGTCACAGCATTCACGCCTATGATCACTAGACTGACTACGTAATCCTTTTATCACATCATCTGGTTAGACTTTTCACAACTACATACTTTGGGGTCGGGGTACCATTTTTTTTTTTTCAAAAACACAACCTATTTTAGTCACACAACGAAAACCTCCCTCACCTCTCAGGGTTTATATCTGTGATGGCGGGCCGTTTATTTCATTCTTAAAAGCAATGCTAACTAAATAAAAATATCACTTACTACACGTATACAATGATAAATAATTAACTTATTTCAAATGTATTTACTTTTTTCTAAAAATCTAATTAGACATTTAAATTTCAGCTAAAAAACTTTAAGGTTTATCTAACGCGATGTAGCTGAATACCAGTATTTTACATGGAGCGACAATCTGACCTCCACAACCCAGATAATAATACGATACTCCTAGGTAAGAGTGGGTGTCAGACTTTCGGGCTTAATGTTACCTAATCTTATATCACCATTAAGTTAGATCAGTCATGCGTCTAAAATTAATCTTCACGTTCCTTTCAAGAGCTCGATCAATAACCAAAAAAGTAATTTACTTCTATCCACAATGAAAATATGGAACGAAACTAAATTAAAGCTGCTAGGTTATTGAGGATTTATTTATCTGCGAAAGAGGATTACTTTTATCTGGAAATCTTAATCTGATGTTTAAGAATCATAAAACTTCTTTAATTAAAATGTTGTTCATGCAATTTTGAGAATAATTTCATAATTTGTCTAAAGTACAGAGTTGTAGATAGAAAATAACTATTCGAAGTTAAATAATTTGGAATAATATTCTGAGACTGTATTATTCAAAATTGTATAAGTATATACGTAGCTACATTGGCCAATATCAATGAAGCCAAACACAACAACTGTCTTTTGTCATTTTCCAATCACAAAAGATAAATGTTTCTATTTTTGACACTGAAACGCTTAGTAGCTAAAAGATTAGAAGCCCTTGAACGTAATCTGCTGAAATTTTGAAAGACTACTTCAGAATAAAAGAAGGTGTGATACAAGTGAAGACTTACGAAAGGAGCCGAGAATACGCGATTCAGTGTCACGGAGCAACTGAAACCGAGATGTCCGATTCAACATCACCAACCCGGCCGTGACGGTTCAGTTTCTTTCAGAAAGAGCGCAATCTTCGCCTAAAGAAGTTTATACTTCAATAAATGTTCCCAAGGAAATGTGAAGATGCTCCAAAATGACACCGGTAACTAAATCCACTTACCTATTTCGCTTTACATCACTTCATAAAAACGCAGTATTTCAGTTTTTTACGACAAACCCATTGTAAAAGGTTTCAGAATACTTTCCACTTCGCATAGAAAGCCGAGAAGAACTTTATTGCTCGAATTAAATAAAAGAAAACATTTTTTAGCGCATTTTTATGGACCTTCTGCTGTCCGCTACGTTTTAGTAAACTGGATGGAAATTTTATTTTGAGAGAAAGTAGGTAATACTTAGGTACATTAACCTATTTCGTTGAGAAATGGGCTTAGCGAATTTGTTGACGTTGATAAATGTAAACGAAGAGTCGCTTTTCAGTGCTTAACCTGTGTTGATACTTAGTTTTGGATTGTGTAGGAATGATATGAAAGAGAAGGAAGTGAATGATAGCGTGATGGTTGACAGGGAAAATGGATGAAGGAACCGTCTGGCGCCGACCCCAAGTGACATGGAGTAAGGGTAAGAAGATGACGATTTCATTTCAGTTATTTTTATTTTTTGTGGCGGTAGTAGGTTTTTTTTAGATGGGAAATTATCAAATATTTTTTCCCGCTCTGGGTATAGCAGGTGTGTCAGACTTTTACTGACTAAAATCCACCCCTCAGTTGCCTGGCGTGCCAGGGGCTGCTGTATCTCTTTCGACCAACCCGCACCCCTGGCAGGCATCGGCCCTTGCGGGCCCCACCAGTTGGTGCTGACGTCTCTTTTAGGTGCGCCTGGAACACAATGTGCCGTCGATCCGGGCTTGGTCCTTACCGGACAGCGAGCTACTCATTACTCGCCGTTCGCAAGCCCGCGCATACGGTGGCCCGGAATCAGCCTGGGATTCCCGACGCCCAGGGCGTCTCCTGCGGTGACTAAGTCCGTGAGGGCGCATATACTGCCTCTCCCTCACGTGTGCCTTCTCCCTCTTCGCGAGCATTATTGCTTCGCAGAATGGCGGTAGTAGGTTAGGTGTATTCCTCTGATTTCAAATGCCTTTTGTTAACTTTACTATATAGTTGAAAGTTCTGTACCCGTCCCGGTCTAGGTCTCGTATTTTGATTCAGCGTAGGCATCCAGTGACACTGCATGTGCTACTCTATTCAACTAGCTGCATGCTAATTGCTGGACTGAATTCTAAGTGGCCCAAAGCCAATAGCTGTCAGTATTTTAAGTTTATATCCCAAAACGATTAGACTGTGCGATAATCTGTCAGTAAATTAGTTTCTTTGGGGAAGGCAACTGCCAAAATGGCGCTGTCGTAGCTAGTTCCCATTACAAGCTATTAATACAAGGTGGTTTAGGTGGTTTTATTATATTTTAGCGAAAATGAATGGTTGTTTGTTGTAAAATACTCTGAAATAAAAATCCACCACTTTCAGAAATACCCTAAATTACCTATAAAGATCGGGTTTTCTGAAAAAACCACTGCATAAATCAATGACCAATTAAGTTTATTGAACTTTTCGATAATTGAACTTTGTCGGTACGACTTGGTTTTCGAGATTTTACACTCCTTTTATTACTACACGCCCAAAGTTGGGAAAAATTAGCAAGAAAAACGAATCTTTGTTGGCTCATAACTTTTTAATGGCTTTTTATTTTAGTATTCTGTTTCCGTACAGACAATATTAATAATGAGACAAAACCATACCATGCTTATGTTTTGATGTACTTACATAGTCAAACAAAACCCTCCCGCAGTTTGTATAGAAAAAATGTGGACAAGTGTCACCTTAAGAAATAACAATGAACATTATGAAATCCCATATCATAATTTGCTTTGCTCGACCTTCCCTACTAAATAATGTTAGTATTTTATTGATGCCCAAAAGCCTAATACTCAGTATTCAGTAGTATGTTACCTTTTTATGAATGTGGGTACAAAAGGGTTTTTAACAGTCGTTCAGGTAAAATGTTTTCGGGTGGACGCCGAGGGATGAATTATTAGAAAAGAAACTCTTTTATTTAAAAAGGCTTTTTAGGGAATATCAGCTGGACGTTGGTACCTACACAAACATTAACGTTTTTTTTTGTATGTATGGTTATTGTTAGCTATTAGCGCGCAATTAATTGGAATTGAGTTACTCACGATTAATCATAAAATCTGTTTCGTTTTGAAATAGATTGTTAAACCATTGCTTCATATGTTCGAAAAATGTGTCTGCTCAGCAACGGAAATAACGCAATGAATATTGTTGAACTGTCAAATTAAAACGGACTAAGATTAATCGTGAGTTACGCAATTAGGGTGCCGGACGGGGAACGTGCGGGAAAAGTTTTGTTATAATATTTAAAAGAAAGAAAGAAAACTATTTCTATTTCGGTCACGAATAGTTAAAATAGATTGCTCACTGCTTGCCGTCACTAGTCACGCCGACAGTAATTGAATATCGAATACTGTGTTTTTCCGACGCGCTGAGATGCACTCTGTTGGTGGGTGGTCTTACAAAAATAGAGCCTTTTTATGTGGTGTATTGTCTATCATCCGACTTCCACGTGAACGAAGTCGCAGGCAGAAGCTAGTTTCCATAATAAATATGAGAATAACAAATTTGAATGTGAAAATTGCCATTCCAAATTAAGTCCCAGATGGTATATCTATGGGTTGCATTTAATTGCTGATCGAATTAAGAATTCAATTAATTTCATTGCAAATTGTATCGGAATCTGTAAATACAAGGTGTTTTTTTATATCCCATAACTCTAATAGGTATGAATTATATGAAATGAGACCATATCAAAGAATCAACTGGCGTATGAATTATTTTTCAGTTATATTTTTTTTGTTGTTTTCATACAAAATAAATCGACAGTCACGATTATTAATTTAAAACACCCTGACGTGAAATATGAAGACGTTGCATTTTCTTAGTTTTAAATATTGTTTGTATGAAATTGAATTACTCGAATTTACCAACAAAAGTTAGATACCTACACACATCGAGAGTGAGTTAGTGTTTTGTACGGTAATTTGGCAACGTCGCAAAAGTAGAGATTCATCATACGGGTGACAATTTTTGACCTAAATTGATTATGATTGATGATATCTTCGAAACTTTGCATTTTTGAACCACATACTTTAGTACTTTTTGTATTATTTTTACTTATGGATCAACCATAAAGTTATGGGATATAAAAAATAAACACATTGTATGACGGTGCCAAAACACTGTCAATGTGTACGCGTTGTGGACAGGAATCATCCCACGGGAACGTACTAACGGGATAAAAAGTATCCCATGTGTTAATCCAGGTTTCAAACCATATCCCAAGTAACACAAAAGCAAGATAACAGTACACATTTAGAACATTTTACAGTTCAAAGATGAATATAGTTTGTAAAAGAGCTTTGGGAATAGCCAAATGCTGAATTAGGTAGAGTTCGGACCCTTAAAATTCTTAACGCTTAATCAATTCTGTATTCCAGTTCTTCCTTTCTTTACGCTTAATAACCAATTACCGTAAGATTATTATACAGACGTTATTTAGAATTACGCATTCCAGGTGGCTTAAAGCTGAAAAACAGCCCCATTTATCTGAATAACCATGATCTGTATTGCTATTATTAAAGCAGTACTAAGCTGGTAACATTTGAAATGGCTAATTGCTGAATAAAGTATCACCTTCTGAATAATATTGTTATATAATTCTATAATATAGCTTTGATACTGAATAATTGTTTTTATTTTATCTTTAAACTGGAGAAGATTCTACGTTTTACTAATTATTCAGCTACTGAATAAACAATATTATTTATGTTTTAATTAAGCTTTTTTCGATAAAATAGACAGTTTCAAACTAACTTATTCAAATTAAAACCATATTAGTATTGTTATTGCGCCCATAGCTTAATACCAGCTTAATTAAAATATTATTGTACGTTTTTATTGAAATTCCACAACATAAAAGGTTTTTGTTCGTTCGATTAGAGAACCCTAAAAATCTGTATATGAATAATTTTCGACCTCCACGCGGATGAAGCAGCTGGCAAAAGCTAGTAGTTAATCATCATTTCACCCGAAAGATGTCCACTGCTGGACATAGGCCAAGCTCCGCCACTTCAACCAGTTCTGTGCTTCCCGCATCCAGCGGACTCCTGCAGCCCTCACAAGGTCATCGGTCCACCTTGTGGGATGCCTTCCAACTTTACGTCTTCCGGTATGCGATCGCTACTCCAGAACTTTTCGGGCCCATTGGCCATCTGTACTGCGAGCAATGTGCCCTGCCCACTGCCACTTAAGTTTGGCAATTTTTCGGGCTATGTTGGTTAACTAGCATTACCGTACTGGTTACCGTATTAGTAATTAATATAAGTTTGAAAACGCTAACCTGTTTTGAGCAAGCGTAATGATAAATGCTCGTGGCTTCTCGGTAGGTATGATCGAGGCTCTTCTCATGCTTAGCTAATTATTATTATTTTAACTCATTTAATAACGAAAGCTGGGCACATCTCGAAATGTATCTAACTTCTCAAGTCTACAAACTTGAGACATTAGTCAAAATTAACGAGCATTCTATGCTAGCTGAGCTTGTCATCATTTATGAAATATTCAACAAAATACTTGAATAACTTTGTTTTCCTTGTGCAGAGTATCCAAAGAAATCTGGATAAATCTTCAAAAGTTGTGGTAACTTTTGAAGAATGAGAATATTTAGCAATCAATTTATCATTGAAAAAGATAAATTTATAGAATAGAATAGAATAGCTTTATTTCGGACACAAAATATCCATATAGTGTTAGTAACATACAAGAAAATAACTTATTGCCTAGTGTTGGTAAAAATCAACCTCCGCACAAACTGCTGTACAATCGGAGAGCCGAAGCTCTCGGCTACAGTTTTCAGGATGCTGTTTCGACTACCCCTCACTCTCCTCAGTAGCGACATAGTTTTTTTGCGTATAATTGCATGGAAGCCGTCGGTACGCGCTTGCGCAAACATTTCCGACGCGCTACAGTAACGAGGCAGCCTCAACAACATCCTGAAAGTATTGTTATATTGGACGCGCAGGGCATCCAGCGATCCAACGATTAAAGAAGGCGGAGGCTACATTACGATACTAAGTTTAACTACATATATATCTTGATCGATCAAGTTAAGCTACGCTTGCCGCAGTAGGTTCGTGGATGGGTGACCATCTTTACATATCAAGACCCCTCCATACTTCAGAAAGCACGTTAAGCCGTTGGTCCCGGCTATCATTCGTTACGGGTCATCAGAAGCCCGAAAGTTTGTCAAACAGTCTTACCAAGAGGTATCGTGTTACCCAGTAACTGGGTTGTGGAGGTCAGATAGGCAGTCGCTCCATGTAAAATACTGGTATTCAGCTGAATCCGGTTAGACTGGAAGACGACCCCAACATAGTTGGGAAAAGACTAGGCAGATTGATTCATTGATTGATCTTACTAGCATCTGGACGTGACTTCTTCGCTTGAAATCATCCCTCGACTCGACCCACTGCGTGGCTGCGCATCGTCGCCAGCGCTACTACTTCGTTTTTTATTTTAAGCGGTAGTAGCGTAATGTTAAATTACCTAGAAACCCTTTTCAACAATTGGGCTACCAAAAGGAAAAAGATTTTTTCGAATACGACTTGTACGAGTAGTTCCGTAGTTTACCCCCACATACAAACTTACAAACAAATTTTACCTCTTTATTTTAAAGCTAATTTTGCCATTATTTATTCTGAAATGTTGATATGTAATACGTTAATTTTGTCAAGTTAGTTTTGTCAAATGGTAAAAAATCTACGAAGCAGAGGCGGGACGTTAGTC
The DNA here is from genome assembly GCA_949987655.1 of Polymixis flavicincta. Taxonomy (NCBI): domain Eukaryota; kingdom Metazoa; phylum Arthropoda; class Insecta; order Lepidoptera; family Noctuidae; genus Polymixis; species Polymixis flavicincta. Next base: position 3,157,279 of record OX465189.1, on the reverse strand, counting down.
ATATAATACGCCGTAGCACATAGCCGCCTACGCCGTAGCGCTCGTAGCATCAACTGATTTCGTTGGCGTAGCGCGTAGGCGTTGCGTGGGCGAGCTTAATCTGGTTGAGTTCAAACATATTTCTCTGAAAATAGTACTTATTTACAGAAGTAAACTGGTCGTATTTTTTGTTTATGAAACAGCTTCACTTGCTATAGTGCCTTCGGGGTGTATTTTAAGTTTTTTCTACTATTTCGGGCTCGAAAGGGGTCTCAGATTTAGCGATAGTCCTCAGACGGCCAATTATCGTAATTAATAAAGGTTCCAAATCTAGCCGTAATATCTCAGCAATAAATAAATAAATAATCAGCCTGTATTGTCCCACTGTAGGACAAAGGCCAATAAATAAATAGTCTTTTTTTTTCAAAATTTCGACGTTATTTTGATGGACTGAGACAAATTAGAAAGCGCCAATTCTTAAAAATACGGGAATTGACCTTCAGGGATACCAGAGGTGAGAGGTCATTCGGGGTCATATAGGTAAAGAAAATCCTACTCTTCGAAATGTTAAAAAAAAAGCGAACGAAGTATGTAAGATGAACTTGATAAAAACGTGAATCGCATGTTTCTAGTTTGTTAGACGGAACAGCTACAGGAAAATGCTTGCAAATTGATAAAGTTCACGCTTGTTTGCTTCTGCGAAAGCTTTGTGTTAAATCTGAAAAATAGAAACACTTTACACACGAACATCAACTGAAACAACCTGAACATAAAGTTCATTATAGAATGATAAACGAAACGTACGTTTTGTAACATTGGTAATAGAATGGTGTGAATATTTTAGACTTTTGGTGTTATGTGCGGGGTGTTCACCAACAATTTGTGCTACTTACGAGGTGCAGGTCGTGATGTCGAACCCAGACAGGCGCTTTTCTTTGTGTAAATAATTTCAGCACCATTGCTTTCAATACGGTGAAGGAAAATGTCGTGAGGAAACCGGCATGTCCTAGAACCAAAAATTCGAAGCGATGTGAGATCTACTAACCCACTCTGGGTCCATGTGGTAGATCGTAGCCCCCTACCTCTCAAAGATAGTCCTGTGTCCCAGCAGTGGGAACATAATAGGCTGAATATGCTAGAAGTAAGAACGCATGTATTGGATCATTCGGTTTTCTACATAATGGTTGAGCTGGATTGTGCTGATCCACGCGTCATGTTTGGGCACGCCACGATTGCGGCGGTAAGTCCCCTCTTTGAGGAGTGTGGAGGCGGTCGGCGGCAGCGATCTCTCGCGTCCTACCCGCAGGTCCAGGCCATGGTACGGAGCGAGAGTGCATGGGTAGCCGTCACCTCCTTCAGCGAAGCAGTAATGCTCGCGAACAGGGAGGCGGCGCACGTGAAGGAGAGACAGTATATGCGCCCTCACGGCCCTAACCGCCGCAGGAGACGCCCTGGGCGTCGGGAATCCCAGGCTGATTTCCGGCCACCGTAGGCTAGGGCTTGCGGACGGCGAGTAATGGGTAGCTCGCTGTCCGCTAAGGACCAAGCCCAGGTCGACGGCGCATAATGTACCACGTGCGCCTCAAAGAGATGTCAGCACAAACCGATGGGGCCCGACAGGGCCGATGCCTGCCAGGGGTGCGGGTTTGTTCGAAAGAGATACCGCCGCCCCTGGCATACAGGCTACTGAGGGAACACGGGTGGGTTTTAGTAGGTAAAAGTCTGACACGCCCTCCTGCTCCACCCAGAGCGGGAGAAGTTATTTGATGATTTCCCAACCAAAAAAAAACGCGTCATGTTCGTGAACGGGCGCCGTCTGTTGATACTGGTCATCTTCTAACGTCCAGGGTTTATTTTTAATCTTATATTTAGAATCGTTTCTTTATTTATTTATATTGTTCTTACATATAGAAGCAACAAGAATAATGTACTCAGGATTTTGTTATGTCTTGGTTTGAAAGAGTGTCCTTGGAGTTTCTTGCCCGTTCTTCTCCATAGAGATCTACGTTTTGGAATGGGCAACTAGCTTCAACTTTCCAACTGATCGACTTTTTGACACTTCAAAATTGCCTGTGAATGGTTTAATTGAAATAAATGCTTTGAGTTTGTGTTGACATAAACCAAATTATTGTGCACGATATAAGATAACGGACGTGCATGAACAAAAAAGAAAACCAAATCTACCACCAGCGCTTGAGGAGACATCAGGCAGAGCAGCCACAATTCGCCAGTTATGTTCAAGTCCCCATGATAGGGCGAGCCTATTGCCATCAACCGGGCAAAGTTTCACACACCGAGCTGCTACTGAACTCAGAACCTTAAGCTCACCAGTAGCGCTGGCGACCACTACACCAATGAAGCAGTCCCGACCCATCAAATTGACGTAATTTGTCTTTGGTCTATGCCAAAGTACCACTGACTTATAAATCATATGGACTTGAAATGTTTGACTATAGAAAAAACAGTTATACAAATATGAGGCATATCGACACCGAAATCATAAAAATGCTGTCATCTCTTTTTAACTTTCATAATTTTGCGTAAGTGAAAAAGGACATCAGTGTTTTTGACAGGTACCATAATGGCAACTCTTCATTCCTAGCGTCATTAAATACCTATTTGCGGCCGGGTCGCCATTTTATCCTCTCGCTGTTTGGTACAAAGTTGGGGTACGTCAACTGTCAAATGCTCTTGAGCTGTGGTTGTAATTTGTGAATTTGTGAGTAATTTTGCTGTGTTATTGCGTTTGAACTCGGTTCTATAGTGTAAATCGTCAAATGCAAGATGCTCAATTGCAATATAATCGGATGTGGCATTAAAAGAAGCGGAAATCACCCGAACATAACTTTGCACCAGTACGTACTTAATTTCAGCTGAAATATCTATAGATTTTGATAATAAACATAACATTCTGTATTTGTAGAAGAGTTTCAACAGTTTCCCTTCACAATTTCCCTTTTACCTTTATTATCAACAGTAATATTTGTACCTATTTCATAAAATCATTTTCTTGTTATTATAGGGATAGAGTAGTGCATGCATGACATTTTTATATTTATCGATATTGCTATAATATGGTTCTTAATTGGTTTTTTGTTTTACTTTCCAGGCTGCCTGCTAATAAAGTAAAAAGAAAATTTGGCTAGAAACAATTTGTGCAGAAAATTTAAAGATGTCAACAAAAACAACTAATATTTGTTCTCTTCACTTTTAATTAAAAGTGTAATAGAAGTATACATGAATTTGAGATACAAATATTATGGGAAGAAATCTACTGAAAGAATATCACACAGAAATTACCTGAACAAAATTGTATGGTTTAGAAATGAATGAGATTAATTTGTTTAATATTAAATACTTTATTTTAAATAATTATTGTTGACTTTTAATTTAAACCCAAAATCATCGGCATTTTAGAAATGATAGGTGTTGAGACGTCCGTGCAGGGAGCCCATCGCGCCATAATGGATTTAGAATGACGTCAGTTAACAGTTAGCTCACCATGCATTGGTGTCAATTCTGTTGTGCACTCGTCATTTCAGCCGAAAGACGTTCACTGCTAGACATAAGCCTTCCCCAAAAGGGGGTTTTGCCATAATAGCCACGCTTAGCAGGCGGGTTGGCGATCGCAGTATGGTTGGAAAATGCATAAAAAACGCTGCTGCCCATTTTCTAGTAAGCAAGTCCCTTAGTCGCCTTCTACGACACCCACGGGAGAGATGGGATAGTGCTGTCAAATTTAATTGAACTAATATTTCCATACAAATTAAGGGTAGGTGCACGTAATAAAAACATGTCGACTAAAAACACGGTGAAGCGTAGGCATAAGATTGACATCTCTAACTTAGTCGTTCATAGCTATAGCCGTACTTTTCTCGCACTGCCTTTTAGAAAAAAAAAGTGATAGATAGCGATACTCTAATTTTAGATTAGTAATTGAACAAGAGAATCGGCAGCAATGTCATCCAAACTAAACATGTACGCAAAATTTAAGCTTTTTCAAAAACCGGGAAGTGGGTCAAAAATAACTTTTAAGATTTGTTTACATAGTTAGTTATGTTGATATTGTACCGTGACACAATGAAAACATTCTCACAATCTTTTATCGATGTTATTGTAGAGAAACATCGATAAGGGGTGCCCTATTAGCCGCCATTTTATCTTCTCAAATAAGTGTAGGTATCCACGTTTTTCTTGTAGGTATGCCAAGTCCATATGATTTATACGTCAGTGCAAAGTACAGACCTACAATCGCTAATGCTCATTCCTTTAATAAGACCCTATCACAGAGATGAAAGGGTCGTTACGTCACAGGCCTCAAAGACGACCCACATCTGCCCGTCTCTGTCTAAGATGAAGAGCCGTCATTTTAGGGCTGCCTAATGTCTTCAGCCTGCCAAAAAGTTTGTGAGGCATGAGTAAAAAGTTATCAAATGGCATTATTGCTTTTATTCGTGGTAATATTCTTGCTTATAAACAGTCCAAAAAAGGAGAGAGGTTTAGCATACGAAGTTCATACATTTTTCTAAATTAGCTTGGGAAGTTTTTGAGTTAGTTTCAATAACTAAAAAGTGTAAAAAAAAACACTGTAAAAGTTTACACTCTAAAACTTCTTCTTTTTCTGTCTCTGTATAAGTGAAAAATATCTTTAATTTCGGAAGTCGGAGTCTTTGATGTAAGCTGGACGAATAACAATTATTCATATTTGGACAGTTTGTTCTCAAACGGGAGGGGTGACAGCCCTGCTTCAGACAGAGGTCGGAAACATGTGTCTTTGTTTCTAATTGGTACTAGTATACGCTCTCCGGTGCTCTGCAATATGTTTTTAACCACTGACGCAAAAGGGGCGCTGTAAATTTCGGGGTGCTTTTGGACACCCACGTACTAGTAAGATATTCGTAGAGTTTCGGGCATAACTATAAACAAGCTGCGTTGGTATTGTTCGCTTAATTCATACCTTTTTCAATTTACATTACATACGTCTCACGCCTTCTTCCTATTGGGGTAGACAGATATTAAAATACGCCACCTGGGCTCCATCTCTATATGATTATAACGATTCCCCGCGGAATCTTACTTCGTTCAAATTACGTCAATATCGTGTTTTTATAAACCAAGGTAACGGTAAGGAATCGAAATGTCATAATCTGTTTTCGTGATTGACGTGGTTACGAGTAAGGAATCGTTAAGTGGTCATTGTGAATTCAGGCCCTGCTACGATCCCTTACATACCTACTCTTTTTTTTCGTTTACGTTCAATCATCTGGTTATACACGCACGCCGCCGCCGCGCCGCCGCGCCGCGCCGGTTGCGCGTACGCACCTGACCTTTTTGAAAAACATCACCAATAAGGTCACTAAATGTCCTTCTAGCTCCTTTCTTCACGTCTGCCTTGTACCTTTTTCAGTCGCTTTCCTCTCAACATGACCAAACCATCTAAGCATATTCTTTAAAAATTTTGTTCACTATATCTTTAAACCGCACCGTTGCCTTTTCACATAGTAAATTCCATTCAAGATTCAAGATTATTTATTTGTGGAAACATGAGTACACATACAGAGCATGCAAGTTATTAAATTACAATAGTTGAGATCAGTCATGTTTGGCCTTAGTGGCGTACAAATATTTAAATTTCGTCATAGTTATTACATAAGAATTATTAAATGTCAATTAAAATAAATTGTCATCATAGCAATAATATGTTGCTGCATGTATGGATTATGTCAAAGATGTATTGATAATATTGTCATTGAGAAATTCTAGAACACTGTAATATGCTTTCCCTTGTAGCAGTATCTTTAATTTATTTTTTAATTGGCGGACATTAAGCTCCTTCCAACTATTTTATTGAAAATTTTAGGGGCCATACAGAAAACACTCTTGTGCATTAATGTTTAACCATTCAGCTCTTTTTGTACTCCCAAAATTGGTTTAATACAACTTACATTTATTGGCTTTTTCGTTTTCTGTTGACAGTTTGAGTCCTTTATGCGGCCTACCCTAATGGGTAAAAAATTCTTTGGTGTTGTTCGTCCATCAAGTCGTTGAACTCCTCAAGTTCTGACTAATAGTAGACCACACGGTTATTGACAAATGCTTTCACTGCGTGGCCCATGGTCCACTCAAATCTTAGATATATTAGTGCCTCAAATGTTCTGTTCTCAAAAGAACGTTTAAGGCATTAATCTACATTGTCCTCATATAATTATGATTCGACCAAGATTGTGTCTCTTTTGGGCGTAATCGCCAAAACTTGCCTGAAATAAATGTTTTTTTTTTATACGTAGTTTCGTGGATATGAGTAACTACCTTGTTTCAAAACCGATTATATTTGTAACTAGTTACAGTAGGACGTTGGTTGGTTTTGCGTGTGTATTGTTATGTTTAAGTACTAAAATGTTACAGGCTATACGTATTAAAATAGGTATAAGTTTTAATTGTGTGTTATGTAACCTATAATTACGAATATGTAACAGTTTATAATTCCGAAGAGATTCTCTTTGTTCGAGTCGTATTACGTAACGTACCTAAAATAATTTTATAATAATCTGTTGAACGAAACGCTTACGCGAACTACGTAGGTGCGTAAAATAATCGTTACATTTTTGTCCATGAAACTAGTTACATAGTTATCAGCTTCGTAAGCAGTTTCTGAAACCAATTACGTTAAATAACGCACACCTCTAATTGTGTCTGGACTTTAAAAGAGACTGACCTTGAGGTTGTTTCGCCATTTCTTCTCAGGGGTAGTCAAATAGGAGATTTCTACTCCATCTAGCATATTAAAGATAAAGATAAAAGATAAAGATGTATTTACGATGTATTTTGTATGTATTACTTTTTTAAATAATAGACTTGTCAATGTGATTCCAATATATCCTATTTACTTAATAAACAATTTTATTTTATTTAATTTCCCGCCACTTGATTTAATCGATTAAATCAATTTAATCGAAAATTGAAAAAGGATAAGATAATATAACGTTTTAAAGTCTAGTTTGTTATTTTGGGCAAAAAGGTTATTATTTCCAAAGGGTCCAATTTATTTGCTGTATAACTTAAGTTGTACTAGATTTACGCGATAAGTTGGAAAAGGGTCTGACCTTTATCCGTCCGTTTATTCACTTCAAATTGTTTTCTGTCACATAAAGGGCGTTAAAGGTATTCTACTTAGTGGTTGAACTAATAAATGAACTCCTCTTTTCCAAGTCTAGTTTGTGTAAAACCATGACTTTTGTTTAATTTATCATCTATTTTCAATATCACTGTGCAAGTCTGCATTAAGCCCTTTATGATATTTTACCATTTTATAACTTTTGTCTATGTTTTCGCTATCTATTGGTTATTAGTTTGATTGACTCTAATATTTTTGTTTGACTGCTAAGAACGTTATTAAGAAATTAATTAAGAACCATATTAATTAAGAAAGTTACTAATTACAAAGAGGTAAATGACCTTTTACCCGTTTAATATTGGGTTAGTAGTAACACTATGTATTTGTGGTAGGACGTGATAGGTAATACGGTTATTTTCGGTATTATTAAGTAATCCAATTTTGATTTTTTTTCACTAATGGGAAGCCATCGTATTCAGCATGTCATCATGATCATTTTAGCGGAAAGAAGTCCACTGCTGGACATAGGCCTCCCCCAAGCACCGCCATTTCGACCGGTTTTAGGATATATCACAACATTATATAAAACACAGTCCCCCGGTGCGTACCTATGTCTGTCTGTCCACGATAAACTCATAAACAAATGAACGCATTTTCGTGCGGTTTTCACCAATAAACAGAGTGATTCATGAGGAAGCTTTAGATGTATAATTTGTTGAGGTTTTGTGTAAATTGGTTAAAGCGGGCGAAGCCGGTGGCGAAAGCTAGTTTTATGAATATTATGGGCACTAAGTCGCGGGCATTAGCTAGTTCACATAAATGGCGTAGAAATCCCATGGAAATAAAGAAAGTCATCGAAAAACACAGAAATCAACCCGAAAATCGACTTTTCTGTTTTTAACAACCCGAAAAGTTCATGGATTTCATCTCAATATGAAAGATTTTCGAGCAAAAAGGTCGAGTCAGTAAAATAAAATCCGATTTGTGACAAGATGGTTGACAAGTCCAATAAATCTTAGCTCAGGGTCGATGTTCCAAGCTATGGCGGCGACGACTCTGCAAAATATTTTCTTGTCCATCCCTATTCAAAGTTGAATCATATTTAAAGTAGACAGAAAATATTACTGACAGAAACATGTTCAAAGCAAATATGTTACAGAGCAAATTCGATATTTCTGCCTCAATGGTTTTGAAATTTAAGTGTCCCAGGTGTACAGCAAACCCAATGTCTGGCAATTGAGGAGACATTTTACTGAACAGGAGAAAATAAGACTAGGTACTTATTATTATTGCGGTCAAATCTCAAACCTATAAGTAAGTAGGTACCTACTTACTTACCTTCTTAAAATTTATTGATTTGCTTACAACATCTTTTCTGTGGCGTCTCTGCATCGCCCGTAAGTTTTGGCTGGCTTTTAAATTCACTTTTGTGCAGTTTTTCTTGTTCATCTATTCAATATAATTATTATACATCAAAGTCGCTTTTCGTGTCTGTATGTGTGTCCGCGTGGTTCTTCTCAACTCCGCAACGGATTCTCGTATGGTTTTCGCCATCATTTAAAGAATTTATTTCGGAAGGTTAATGTATGCAATACATAAATATATAACTTACATAAAGCACAGAAATCTTGATGTTTTGTCATCTCACCATTGAACCCGTGTGAAGCAGGGGCGCGTCGCTAGTAAAAGGTAAAATAAAGAGATACACTTTACAAAAAGTACAGGAGTGCAAAAAACTCTGGCAATCTTTCAAAAATCTTAATAAAAGTACTCAGTGATTTATAACAGACTTTTTAATTCAGATTCGCATCTGGCTGGCAATGCTGACATTAATCACAAAAACTTATTCCATTCGCAATCTCTTTTATTTTAAATTTCGAACGCTTTTCTGTTATTCTTTATTTAGAATGGACTTCGTTGTTTTGTTTTCTTTTTTTAGCTGCGTTAATTGTGCAATATAAAAGCGTCTTCATACATTTCCAGACCGTAATGCCGTGACAAGGACGGATATAGACGTCTACTAATAGGTGGTAATATCGTCAGTCGTCACGTTAGAAATGATACAATATTAAAATTCCTTTTCGAGAAACTTGCTTGTAAAGTGCCTTAGGTTTATAATTCAGCTAATTATACGCTATTATTATTATTTACTTTAAATTACCACACTAGTGTTTTTACTTTAGTTTACTTCGCCAGTGACTTTATTTACAAAACAAACACAGCGCGCCATTTTTCATAAATATTTGTTAACGTTTTCATTGAATGATTAATTACTATCGAAAATCGTTCCCTTATCGCGCTCACCTACAGCTTGCCCAAATAATACCGCTTGTAGTGTAATGACCAACATTGCACACTTGTAGAATAAAGTACTAAAATCTTTCCATTGAATTTCAATACAGTGGGAAATCAATACATCTTTCTATAAGAATAAATTAAATTTAAGTCTGTTTGTAATGTCAGAAAACAGGTTTATGAGTTGTGAGCTTGCATTATGAAAGTGCATAATGGTAGGTACAGCTACTTATAACAAAAAAATTAATGAAAACTTTTGTCTGTTTGTTTGTTCCGGCTAATCTCAGAAACGGTTGGACCGATTTTAACGGGGCCTACACTGGAATATAGCTGATTTTACAGGGAGTAACAATTAACATAGGCTACACTTGTTGTCAAGGTAGCACTGTCCCGTGAGTCAAGTTCCCGATATACGCGCCGGAGAAGCCGCGGGCACAACTAGTAGATAATATTATAAAAAGAAAGGAAAAAAAATATGCCAGAACTAAACAAGGCGTTATCTTTAATCCCCAACTCATTGCGATACTCATCTTTGATCAAACGACGTATTTCTTTCAGACAATTATTTGGGTCAAAAGATTTTACTAGAGGAGACAGATTTTCTTTGTCATTTTATGTAATTAAGACAATTAGTTCGTCTCGATGTCTTCAATAAGAAATGTTTTTGATGGAACATTGTTTAATGTCTTGTTCAATTTGAGATGTTTTCGTTGGAGTTTAGCAAATTGAACAGCGGGGGGTAACTGTGTAACACTAATAAAGGGAATGTTTTTAATTTTGACAGTTGTAGAACATCATGGCGTTATTTACGTTGTTGACGCGCGAAATTCGCTTTCGGTTCATAGGCCTACCACACGCTCAAGCTTCACCACAGTTTTGCCTGCGCAGGCCGGTTTGTACACGGAACACCGTGTAGAAATCGGCGAGTTTTACCAACCACACGCACGGTGTTCCGTGTACAGTCACGAGCAATAATATATATACATTGTCACATTTTCTAAAATATCTTAACTTCTACCATTCAAAAATTATGTGTACGGCATTTTTTTCTAAATTACCTAACCATCAAACTGTGTCAAAACTGAGTACACAATGGTTTCAAAGTAATGTAAACGAAACAAAATCAGTAAAAAGTTTACATCTCCAATGTCATTTTTATGCCTCCATGACAATTTCTATAATATGTATACAAAACGTAATGTATACGTGTTATTGGAATTGTAATGGATACATCAAAATGAAATTGAAAGTGTATACCAATTTTTTCTTGTTTTATTAAGTTTATTCATTCACTATTGTATCATACAGTGGTTTATAAATCGGACGAATTCAGTGATGATGATTAATACAATCATCATCAGCCTGTATCAGCCCACTGCTAACAGTCCAAGCTATGTCGGATACTTTTGTTCTTTGCTGCATGATTATGATCTAGCTGCACTTCACGACAGATTTTTTTTTAAAACCCCCGACCCAAAAAAAACCTCTAAAATGTTTAAAAAAAAAATTGTTTTGGCCTGATAGGTTTAATAAGAAGTTGTATGTAATATTTTTATAAAAGCGTTTTTACGTCGGCGGGCGGTCAATTGGGTCGGGTTTAAAAAAAAACTTTTATTTCCTGCTTTTTAAACTTAATGTAGTAATAAAAATACGAAACACGTCACTATCGAAACATGTGTCACTTAAATCTGCGTAGCTTTACGTATGTTTCCCACAGTGAACCTTATTTCAAAATTATCCTCATTGTTCGTTGCTTCTCCATCATCAAATCCTGATCACCATTTATATATTCATTGAGACCTTTTCAATGAGCCCAAACGTGATCCTTCTGTTATTTTTTGGTGAGGTAATTGGGTATCCTGGAAATTCAAGGTGAAGCAGCAGCATCAGTTTAAGGTTACTTTGTTCGTCTAATATAAATAAAGTAATGAATACCAAATTTCGACTCGATCAGACCCGTGGAAAGTGCTCAAATCCCTTCATCAACGAGAAAATAGCTGATAATCTTCAAACGGCTGAACCGATTATGATAAAATATGTCTAAAAACTGCTGCTATTTCTAAAGATCTCACTACCTACTTTTAAATTAAGAAACTCATATCTAAATCGGTTCACCCGTTTAAAAGCTACGGTGCCACAGACAGACACACATAGCTGTCAAACTTATAACACCCCTCTTTTTACGTCGAGGGATAAAAAAACAACCGTAATGCGCGCTTATCCCACTATATGATTTGCAATGTTGTCGTACGAATCTAATAACACAACAGTTTTAAGACGGCATACGGAAATAAAAATAGTCGACAGGCGTGTCGATGCCGCTTGCTGATGGCTACTAGCTAGTAGTTACCTTAGATACATACATAATCAGCCTATAATGTTCCCAGTGCTGGGACACAGGCCTTCTCTCTGCGAGAGGGAGCGGGCTTTAAGGCTTGTATATACGCCAAGGACCTTCAGCATTTGGGCGCACGAAATTTGTGGGCGAGTGCGGGGTGATGTAGCCGTGCAGTTTTTAATCGGTCGCATTTTTAATTTATTTAACAAAAATAATGCATATTTGTAAAAAGTAACAAAATCAAATTATCCTTTGTATTGCAAAGCAGTACTTTTTTTTTTTTTTGTTACTCTTTTGTTAAAAAATGAAGGAGTAAAATGGTTTCATCTCAACGATTTGGATGTGATTTGGTGTTTTTTTTTTTCTTATTATTATTACCCATAGAAAACTTATCCCTAAATCAAATGACGTATCATATTATGTAGATTACTAACTATTTTTTTTAAATGTAATTTTTTTGTAAATGCCGACGAAAAGTGGTTTCATCTGCATGCTATTTTCAACCATTTTTTGAGAGGACAGCCTTAATCCACCATGCGGGCCCAGTGTGGGGTGGTAAGAAAGAAAGAAAGAAAGAAAGAAATTTTATTTGCTTGAACATGTGTATACACACAGAATTAAAATAATACATGCATGCAAGATCTTAAAAATAAAGAGTGATTCACGACATGTCTGCCATTTCTCATGGCGTGCAAATATCTTAGGTACAATTATATTATTTATTATTTTTATTATCAATGATTTTTAACTTTTACATTTATACATTAAATATCAGTCAACAATTAAACAATTTTTAATATTGTATTTCATCTTTTACATTATCCAATTATTTATTTTCCTTAAGGATTAATACAGATTATAACATCACAATGATAATTTACAGAACTTTTAAGCATTCAATTATTTACATTTAAGTTCTCCACTACTACATGACCATAATTACTATAATGCTACTTATATTTATTTACATTTAATATTCACCATGAGTCGTTTAAAAATTCTGCAATACTATAATATGCTTTTTGTGCCAAAAACAATTTCATTGTGTGTTTCAGTTTAGGTAAAGTTTGCTCTTTCCAACTTTTGGGTAATTTATTGTAGATACTTGGTGCCATACAAAAAACACTTTTGCTCATAAGTGCAGTTTTCGATGTATGTACACATAGTTTGCTATCATCACGTCTATTTCTTGGAAATTTGTCTGCCATACGAGGAAACAAATGTGAATTTGCTTTTACGAACATTGCTATTTCTAATATATAAAGTGAAGCTAACGTTAATATACTATATTTAATAAAATAATTTTTACAGCTATCTGTTTTTTTTAGATTAAACATAGATCTTACGCAGCACTTTTGTCTTTTAAAAATTATATCCCTATCGGTTGAGTTACCCCAGAAGATAACACCATATCTAATGATGGATTCAACTAAACCATAGTAGGCCGTTAATAACGCTTCTGTATTTACAGTACGTGATAATTTATGTAACGCATATGCACCACTACTTATTCTTTTGGCTAGAGCCTCAATATGCGCTTTCCAATTTAAGTTTCTATCGATTGTTAGGCCTAAAAATTTTGTAATATTAGCTCTCTGTATTTTATTATTATTACATTCGATATCAAGACTAGAGAATAATGATGATCGTTGGCTGAAGTGCATAATCAAAGTTTTATTTATATTAATTTTTAAATTATTACTATTCAGCCACGTTACCGCTTCAATTAATGTATTATTTATGTCAGTTTCATATGTATTCTTATTAAGGCATGGTATAGTTATCGTACTGTCATCCGCAAACAGTGTCATAGGATGTTTAATAGATTTAGGGAAGTCATTAATGTAGATATCAAATGTCTTCGAATTCTTGGTTCTATGACATCAGGTTTCTCACGATGTTTTTCCTTCACCGTTATGAAAGCATTGGTGATGACATAATATACACAAAGTAAAGCGTCTGTCTGGGTTCGAACCTACGACCTACATCTCGTAAGTTGCGGCGTTACCACTGCTCACAATAAATGTGATAGCGGAAATTAGTGATAAAAAAACTAATAACATAATATAATATTATAAGATCCTATATTTATGTATACCGATTTTGTCAATTAGGTAAAATCACAATTGCTACTTATTTCCGAACACAAGCTGCTTGAAACTGCTGCTTTGTTATTGTATACATAATTTTGAAACTGTACTGTAAACATGTTTTTGAAATTTCCCTGGGTATATAACTATGTAACTAAAAGTTAGTATTTTTTTTGGTAATCTATTGTTAACGAAATTTTGATAAAAGTGTGTAGTTCTTTTTGACACAATTTAACGTTTACATAATTATTGGACATAGTTAGCATACTGATTTTTGCAATTTAATTTTTGTTACATTAATTTGAATGTTAAGGGCGTTTCTATGTTATTGCTCGTGACTGTACAAACCGGCCTGCGCAGGCAAAACTGTGGTGAAGCTTGAGCGTGTGGTAGGCCCATTAGACACGGCCTCAAGTTCCGTTAGATACCTATTAGCTGAAAACTGTTCAATAGTTTTGGCATGATCCTGTACATACAAACATACAACAATAATTTCTACGATTTCGTTGTATAATATGCCGTGCACCCGCCCTGGGGTAACCATCAACAAAAATGACGAACTTCTATAGAATCTTTCATCCCCTATTTAACCCATTTGGGGGTGATTTTTTCAAAATCCTTCTTTAGTTCTTGGAACTCAAGCTCTTGTGCAAATTTCATGTTTCTAGACCCAATGGTTTAGGCTGTGCGTTGTCTGTCAGTGGGGGAATGAATGAACGAACTAATTTAATCATTTGAGTTTGTTGCTTATTTGTCTGGTGGACTTTACAGACTTCATTTGTACCCCAAAAGAAGGTCCTGAAGGTCATAGCAAGATGATAAGATTGTCTATGATTAGCAATAAGAATTGTACTTTATTTCCAAAGCAATAACGAAATGTTTTCATTGTTTCAGGTAAGCAGTCCGACCCAGTACTTCTGGTACCGCACAACTCTCCAAATATCTGAAGACATTAACTACCCAGAGACCTTCAACTACAAGATAGCACTAGCCTTGGTCATCGCCTGGATTCTAGTCTACCTGTGCATGATCAAAGGCATTGCCTCTTCAGGGAAAGTAGTTTACGTAACAGCCACATTCCCTTACATAGTCCTCGTAATTTTCTTCTTTAGAGGCATCACACTTAAGGGTATGGGTGATGGCCTAATCCATTTATTTTCTCCAAAGTGGCACAGGATTTTAGACCCTGTTGTATGGCTGGAAGCAGGGACACAAATATTCTTTTCCCTTGGCCTAGCTTTTGGGGGCTTGATAGCTTTCTCATCGTACAACCCGGTGGATAATAACTGTTATAGAGATGCGATAATGGTCTCTATGACGAACTGCTTGACTTCGATGTTTGCTGGCATCGTGGTGTTTTCTATAATTGGGTTCAAGGCTACCATGGTGTATGAGAAGTGTTTGGACGTGAGGAACGAGACTCTGCTGGAGGTGTTCGGGCCTGCGTTCAGGTCCATGGTGCTGCCTGAAGCTGGGCAGACGGTGATGGTGGACCTCAACGGGAATCTGACGTCATTAGTGATGCCCCACCTGCCTGAGTGCGACCTGCAAAAAGAACTGGATAATGTAAGTGGTGATAATTATGTTATGCAATTACTCTGTTTTCCCCTTCATTTGGTATGCAATAAAGACCATTCTATTATCCACTATAATTGAAATTATTCACAAAACCTCATAAACACTTACAAATGTTCTTCTTCTTCCACAGACAGCCTCAGGCACTGGTCTGGCCTTCATAATCTTCACGGAAGCCATCAACCAGTTCCCTGGAGCCCAGTTCTGGTCCGTCCTGTTCTTCCTGATGCTGTTCACTTTAGGCATAGACTCCCAGTTCGGAACTCTAGAAGGAGTTGTAACCTCCATCGTGGATATGAAGTTGTTTCCCAATTTGAGAAAGGAGTATTTAACCGGAGGACTGTGCTTCCTTTGCTGTCTGTTGTCTATGGCATTCGCACATGGTTCTGGCAGCTATATCTTCCTGCTGTTTGATATGTACAGTGGAAACTTTCCGTTGCTTATCATCGCCTTCTTCGAGTGTATTGGGATTGCCTACGTGTATGGTGTCAAAAGGTGAGTCACTATTATTTACAGTACCTGGCCGTTAAAAAAGCGCATCGAGTTTCAAACAAAAATGGCTTTAGAAAGCCTATTTCACCATTTCCATGGAGTCTCTGTGTCGTTTCGTGTTTCGCGAGAACTCGATGTGCCATAATATCTACCGGGTGCTAATTGTTTTTGGTAGATTTTTTAAGTAGAGTATTTCTGTTCTTTTGTGCCAATTTCACAAGTGAAACTGAACGCAATGAGCACATACAAGCTGCGTTCAAAAGCTATCAATGTCAATGTTAAACAATTTATGACACTGACAGCTCTTGAACGCAGTTCAGAGGTGCTAATCAGGTTCAGTTTCATTGGTGTGTCATGTGTAGTTGATGAAAACCATATGTTACTGGGGAAACTCCAGTCTGAGTATTTCATGAATTAGTCATTCAATGGAATTATATGAACTAACTAACTTTGATGATTTTAATAGTTATAATTCCGCAAATTTATACGTTTTACGGTTGTGAATCATATTATGATCGACACATAACCGGAAAATGACCCATAAATTGCAAAACAGAAAAAAAGAATGCATTTCGCAATCCTGGCGCTTCCCCCTTAAGATAAAGAAAAGAAATTGTGCTTTAGTATATGTATGACGTTACATTAAGATACAGATCACATACTTATTCCGTTTACCTTATGAAAGACCAATGCGTTCTTTGACTTTCTACGATTTGCATAAACTTTAAGTGCTACTAAGTACTAGATGTGGTCGTTGAATCAATAAACTGATTTTTTTTAACGGCTTTTCATTCGTCAACGAGATAACTGTTAATCATCAATGAAAAAACAGGTTGAAAATATTAGCTGTTAATTTACGTCAACGCAATGCAGTTCCAAATAAAACCAGTTGAAAATTAAATGCTGCTAAGCTAATGCTGTTAATTTACGTCAACGGCTCAACGGACTATTTCACTTTAATTTTATTTTCTGAGTTCAGAATCAACTACCTAGTATGCGAAACTAATATTTCTGAACGATACCGAACATCGTCGCATCGGATCGTAAACGTGGTGGACTTCTGGAGTGAGACAAGAAAGCTCCATTATTGTGTTAGTAGGTAATGTTTGTTATGTTATGCTTTTTTTTTTGTTGTAATGTAAACAATCCGTGATTGCGGATTGCGGTCTATCGCCGGTCAACGGGTCAGCAATAGTTGTGGTTGTTTGTATTACGCGTCCAGAGTGTTAAAGTTTCGATTTAAGTACCTTTAATTAATGATAATTATCATATAGGTATAGACTAAAGAGTACGAAGGGAATGTCATTATATTTCATTTTGAAAACGTTGACAAAGTAAATTAACGCAAAACGTTAAAAATATTAACAGGTTTTTAATCGCCAGATTAAACATGCAAAACCTGTTATTAATTTAACCGCTTTTTTAACCTGTTGACCATTGATGATTAACAATTAACTTACATTAACGAAAAAACCGTCAATGACCCACCTCTACTTAGTACTACGTAAATGAAGTAAAACATTGACCAATGAACTGTAAGCCTTTATATTTGACTCCTAACTTACCGAGGTTAAAGTTATAGGGGTTCTAAGTTTAGAGAGATCGTGGTCGAAGTTTGTTGGTTTAGGTCAGGCCAGGTGCTGACTAACGCGCAAATATATTGAGGAAGATTTCAGTATGCTCTCAAATTGCTGACCGAAGAACAATTTTATCACCTGCCTATTTCTCACTATTTATGTCGGGGTCGGATCTCTGTCTCACCGGATGCAGCTGAATATCGGTATTTTAAAAAACAATGTAAAAGCCATTTATTTTTAAAAGAGTAACCTGGTTACTTGCCCCGCTCTTCTCCATAGGAAACGACCAATTGGAACCATGAACCTAGCTTCTGACGTTTCCTATGTGCCTAAGTAGGTTTATGTGAAACTAGCTTTTGTCAGCGGCTTCGCCCGCGCGGATCTTTCATCCCCTATTTAACTCCCTTAGGGGTTGAATTTCGAAAAATCATTATTCCTTGTCTACATTATAAAGGGAACCTCTTTGCAAAATTTCAGCTTTCTAGGTTCAAGGGTTTGGGCTGGGTGTTGATGAGTCAGTCAGTCAGGACTTTTATTTATATAGATAGATAAAATATTTTGATTTTGATGCCCCTTGGTATGATTGGTTGCCTTGAAAACAGAGATTCTGACTTCTGCAGGCTTAGCACGAGCACCAATTTGTCGACGGAAGAATAGAAATGACTATTAACTAAATGATGTGCAATAGGGGAAGATAGCTATGTTTTTCTATTATTTATCACAATTATGCGTACTAAACGTATCATGATTTTGTTGATGATCGTCTAGTCTAAACTTTGTGGCGGTCCAGTAGAAAGTTAGTTTTCAGTGTGATTATGACAGTTTGGGAAGAAATATTCTTCTGAAATAGTCTACATTTATAAGGACCTAGACAAAGATCGTCAGAAACGAAAGACAAATGACAAATTTTAGTAAGATATCTACGGTTTTTTTTTTTTTTTTTTTTTCGTTGGAAATCATCAAATAACTTCTCCCGCTCTGGGTGGAGCAGGAGGGCGTGTCAGACTTTTACTGACTAAAACCCACCCGTGTTCCTTCAGTAGCCCGTATGCCAGGGGCTGTGGTGTCTCTTTCGAACAAACCCGCACCCCTGGCAGGCATCGGCCCTTGCGGGCCCCATCATTTTTAGGGTTCCGTACCTCTAAAGGAAAAAACGGAACCCTTATAAGATCACTTTGTTGGCCGTCCGTCCGTCCGTCCGTCCGTCCGTCTGTCAAGACCGTTTTTCTCAGGAACGCGTGGAGGTATCAAACTGAAACTATACCTATAACTATATGATACTTAGTTCTACTGTCCCTGGAAGCTGTAGAAAAATCAACCTTCTAAGTCAACGCAATCAAAAGATACAGCCATTTAGGCCGCAAAATTCCGCAAATTTTCGAAACTCGCACGGGAATCAAAACCTACAGGGTACTTCCCGTGAACTTAGAATCTTGAAATTTTGTACGAAGTCACGTCTTATAGTACAGATATAGGAAAAATTACGAAAACCGAAAATTTTTAGTTTCGTCATATAAAAAAAAATATTTTTGACAATTTTGAACTTTTACTTAAATACCCACAGGTTTGTACGGAACCCTCGGTGCGCGAATCCAACTCGCACTTGACCGGTTTTTTTGTGCTGCCATCTCTTTGAGGCGCGCGTGGAACACCGTCGCCGTCGACTTGGGCTTGGTCCTTACCGGACAGCGAGCTACCCATTACTCGCCGTCCGCAAGCCCATGCCTACGGTGGCCGGAAATCGGCCTGGGATTCCCGACGCCCAGGGCGTCTCCGTATCCTGCGGCGGCTGGGGTCGCGAGGGCGCATATGCTGCCTCTCCCTCACGTGCGCCGCCTCCCTCTTCGCGAGCATCACTGCTTCGCTGAAGGAGGTGACGGCTCCCCATGCCGTCTCGCTCCGTACCATGGCCTGGACCAGGGCCGGACGCGAGAGTTCGCCGCCGCCGATCGCCTCCACGAGGACACGGCGATGCTCCGCCCAAGCAGGGCAGACCGCCACCGTGTGCTCCACCGTGTCCTCAGGACGATCTTCGCAGTGGAAACACCCGGGCGTTTCCTCCCGCCCTATCCGAAACAAGATATCTACGGTGCGATGTCAAAAATGGAGAAACGAAATGTCACTTCACTTTGTACGAGTATTGTCACTTTTCTTCGTAGAAATAGACAGCGTCATGCTCAGCCTGCTGATTACCCGCTAAGCCGGGACCAACGGTTTAACGTACTTTCCGAGGCACGGAGGGTTTGAGATACGTATGGCCGGAAGGTCGGCCCATCCACAAACCGACCGAAGGAAGCGTAGTCTAACTTTCGACGAACTTGTGGAGCTGTTATTGTAAAGCTACGAGCCCTAACCGAAACATAAGACACACAGAGATCCGCAAACTAACCTTCTTATGAATACAAATTAAATCTTTTAATGGTGTGTGATAAATGATAATACTGATAGTTCTCGAGTTGTATGTGCGTATAGACAGACTGAGTGACTTTGTGTTTGTTATGACTTATTATGTAATTATGAATGGAGCAGTGGTGGCCAAGTGGAAACGGCTGCAACTTACAGTGCGAGTCCAAGACCGAAAATTCAAAGCCATGTGACATCTACCAACTCGCACCGGGCCCGCGTGGTGGATTACGGTCCACTCCTGAGGTCCACTCCCTCTTACCAAGAGGAGGTCTGTGTCCCATCAGTGGGTTGATTATGATTATGAATTCAAGATAAGACGGTACTACTTAGTGTAAAAAAAAACATTTCAGTCTATGATTAGTAAATCTGTTGTTATACAGGGTAAGTTTTTATCCAGTGCGCAAATTGTAACCATGAATTCAGCATATCATTCTAAAACCCCTAGCGCAGAAATTTTTCGCAGGTTGTACAAAAAAAAGTCCGCTGTTTCATACAAAAGTGCAATACCTACGCGGTCAAAATGTATGGAACAGCTGATTTTTTTTTGTACTACCGGCGAAAAATTTCTGCACTAGGCGGTCTAGAAAGATATGCTGAATTCATGGTTACAATTTGCGCACTGGAGAAAAACTTTTCCTGTATTTACTTTAACTATTGTGATTAATGGCCAAAATAACAGCAAGCAATCGTAGTTGAGACGACATGAGACTACCATAGATCTGTCTAACTTTGTGGGTTGTGAGAGTGTGCTGCATAGATAAGTCCGGCTTAGCAACTTGAATTAACTTTATGATTGAGCTAAGTTAACTTGAGAAGTTAACATTGAAGCTTATGTAGCTCCTGCCTGCAACTTCGGTCGCGTGATATTTCTCGGTCCTTAGACTCATCGTGTCTCGCAGTGCATCGCCTGCCTAGATATATAATAGACTAGCTTTTCCCAGCGGCTTCGCCCGCGCGGTACTTTCATCCCCTATTTAACTCCCTTATGGGTTGAATTTCGAAAAATCCTGCCTTATTCTTTATCTACATTATAAAGGGACAAAATTTCAGCTTTATAGGTCCAAGGGTTTGGGCTGGGCGTTGATGAGTCAGTCAATCAGTCAGTCAGGACTTTTCTTTTTATTTATATAGATAACCGAAAACAAAGTGTTGTTGCTTTGTTTTCGCTTAGCGTTCTTACGGAGGTTTTTTTGTTTTTGCTCGGCTCTTAAAGGTCTTAGGCCCGTATTATAGAACCTCACTCAAGACTCAAGCATTACTTAAAACTAGTTTAGAGCCATTTGATTGGTTGAAACTAGTATTACAGAAGTAATACGGGCCTTAGTGTGATGTTAAGTAGTTAGTGCCTTCTTCGAGAGCTCGGCTATCAAATGCATGAATGATTCAAATACGACTAGATTATCAACATAATTATAATAATGAAATCATCAATCTAAGTTCATACATTGAATCCCATTGAATGACTATTTCAATGAAATGGTCATTCTATGGGATATTTATATTAGCTTTTGCCAGCGGCTTCGCTCGCGTGGAGATCGAAAATTATCCCACGGGAACGTATTACCGGGATAAAAGGTATTCTATGTGTTAATCCAGGTTATACTATAACTGTGTTTCAAATTTCATTCAAATCCGTACAGCCGTTGTTGCGTGATTGAGTAACAAACATCCAAACATTTTCACAAATTTTCACATTTTTAATATTAGTAGGATTTAAAGGATGTAACAGAAACCCTATTGCTATCAAGCACTAAAGAGACAAGCTGCTATAGAATCACTATAATAGTTTCAGCTCAAAATACTCTAAGAATTGATACCAAATTACCGCTTTCATATGTTTCTTAAATTCAAATCATAACAAACGAGTCACTGCAATGCGTAGGTCAATAAGTTTCCACGTTACTTGCCAATATCACGATAAATCTCTTCCGAGTGATGTGTTAATATCAATTTGAAAAGTTCGGTTTCTGGTATTAAAAACTCTCGTAACTTCCGAACATGTAGAGATAGGATAAAAAATTACCCTTCCATATCGTTTGATATCATCCAAAGAAGCCATGCTCTTGGTATTGTAAATACTAAATACACTTTCCGTTACACGTTGTATGTATAGTAGGATTTTATAAGGTCGCGAATCGTATTTTATCTGATACCTCAACTTGTAAAAAAGTAAGAAAAATTTAATTTAGCGGGCTATCTTGGCGCATCCCCCTTTAGATTAAGGGAAAACCAAAAAGACGATAATATTTCTAAGAAGGGTAGATACATACTGAGATGACGAAGAAGAAGTAGAGAGCCGGCTGATGTATTTTTAAATAACCTTAAAGTTTTAGGTACGTATCATCCATCACGACTGAAAACTCTTCGGTCAGTAAAACAACAAGTTTTTGAAGAGAACTTCGTAGTTTTATGGCACAAGATAGAATCTGCGCCCGATGGGGTCATTCAGTTACGTGAAGGGTCTGCGATCAGTGAAACGTGCCGTGAACACAAACGACTGGCTTATAGGGTGCCATTTTGAAAATAAGAAGATATGGGTATAAGCTTCGGATATTTAAATGCATAGTGTATGTATTTTTGAAGTGAAAACTTCTTTAAGCGCGTTGAGCACTTTTTGGGTGAACAAAAATCATGGAACTAGCGTAATCGTCACCGAACGCATTCCATGGGCTATAGGTATGTATACTGTGTATATATGGGTGAACGAGCACACGGATGAGTCGCGCGTTGATGTCTTTGGAAAAGTCCCTTTCTTTCATTAGGAAATTCTAATTTCTTTTTAAATTTTTTATTTGAACAAACTAGCGATCGACTTAAGCCATTAAAGGTAACCCTTTAATGGCTTAAGTCGATCGCTAGTTTATCATTTTTTACCGAGAGCAATCAGGACCCAAGGACTCAATGTGCAATGAATATTAATTTTTAAGAGAAATTATTCTAAGGCAACTAGGCTGACTCAATCATAGTAAAGGTGTATTGTACTTATCGACTAAAATACTCTTAGTAATGTGTTAACGTTAAGGGGCTGATTCTCGAACGATAATTATCGCAAAATTAATGTGACAAATTGTCAAAGCGCGCGTAAACTGCTGTGATTGGCTGTTGATAAATCATTCAACCAATCACAACAGTTAACGCGCGCATTTCCCGAAATCCATGAGGGCGATTCACTGGCAAAATATAGTTTTAAATATCTTGAGCGTTTCGTTAACCATACCTCGATAAAAGATCATCTGAAATGCTATTAAGTATTCAAAAATTCACATGTGTAAAGGTACTTCTGGAAAATTGTAGACTATTGTCTACAATTTAATTAGAATTTTTGAATACTTAATAGCATTTCAGATGATCTTTTATCGAGGTATGGTTAACGAAACGCTACGTAAGACTATTATTAATTATTACATACTTATGTAAGAAGCAGTATGGTTACTAATAGTTAGAATAGTGCCCTAGGGTGTGTTGGAGCAGTTAGGTATCGAGTTTACATAATAGTTGCTTCGGTGTACATAGGTAGGTACACTTTAAGACATTACGTAGATTTTCATGAAGCAAATACATAAGCTCACATCTTGTTCCAATGAGGGTAGGCAGAAACTACACAACGCCACCTACTGCGATCCGTACGCAAACTACACATCAAGCTATACATTTCCAATTTACGCTGATCTGGCACTGTACGGAAATCCTATACAATGCGAGATCAGATTATACTGGAAATGTATAGCTTGATCTGTAGCCGTGTGTACAGTCGCCAGCAGGTCAAGCTATCCCAAACTGTTAAATTTTCCCAACTGAACATAAACCTTATTCCTTTGTAATAAAGTTGAAAAACTATCAAAGAAATTTGACAGATTGGGGTAGCTTGATGTGCTGGCCTCTGTACATAGTCCTTTAGCTTCATTTGTTATGTTCATTATATCTGGGGGCCTACTCCGTAAGTACGAAGTTCATAGTTTCGGTCGAAGTAACGAGGGTTTCCAACTCCGTATCACTTACGGACAGAAGATTAGTTTGGAGCGCGAACTAAGAATGAATGACAACACGATTTGACAGTTGTCCCTACTCCCGATATGTTTTTGCCCGTCAAAAAATGTTAGCTAATTGGCTGTAGGATTCACTAAGAAGTTTCGAAACTACTTTCGGATGGGCCTGTATCTTCGTTGTTACGGAGTTAGAGAGCCCCCAGGTCATAGACGCACGCACGGTTGCGAGTATGCACTTGACCTTTCTGAGGAACATCACCAGTAAGGTCATTAAGTACTTCTTGGCCGTATTTACCGGTGTCCGGTGTTTAACCTCAGAGCCTTTTATTTTAAGTGTTTGACAGTTGTTGTCAAATTGTAAAAAAAAGGAAAAAAAAAATTGTTTTCAGTGGTATTATGGTCCGCAACAAAACCCTTCCCACCCATAATTTTGAACAAGGTCATTCGTGCCGGTAACCTTGTAAAGATAGCTGTCGTACTCAACTCACTCACCTCTCTGTTTGTTTGACCAACTTAAAATAAATTAAAGATTAAAAGTAAAGTAAACATCAAAAAAGAGGTTATAAAATCTCAACAATGGTCTATGGCTACGACAGTACTCTAAAACCATATTTTCAGTCCCAATGACCCAGATATTACGCTCCACCCTTCTAATTTGTACGCTGTACTATAGAATATCTACTTACTTTCATACATGCTTGGGGTTTGTTTTCATATGCCTTACGTAATATTTCCTTTGAGGCTAGACTCTTACGTCACTGGTTTCCATCGCTGGATTCCTTTCACCTTAAATAAACAGAATATAGGTAGTCTCTTACGCTTTTCAAGCTTTATTTACGAAGAAGCTCTTTTAAAAATATAGTAGAAAGATACAGGGTGAATTATACAAATTATCCTAGTTCTCCCGGGACGTGATGGTGTGACCTATTTTGCAACAATTAAGCATGTCATAAAGTATAGGCACAAATATATGGGTATCGACAAAAAACATGTTTGTACATTTTTGAAAATTTCCGAGAGTTCGTCACTAAATATTGTTCTCTATGCTCTCAAATTGAATTGCCTTCATTGGTATTCTATTGGGTATCCAATTCCAATATCGATGTATCCAGTTCTAGAACATCAAACAGAAAGGAAGAAGTTTACTAACCATTCCAAATAAGTTTTATGTAAAATACTAAGTATTCAGCTGCATCCATTTGGTTAGACTGGAAGCCGACCCCAAACTTGTTGGGAAAAGGCTATGTCGGGTCCATTCTACTAATCGGGTGGAGATGGAGCGACTCACAGCGACTGCCTATCTGACCTCCACAACCCAGTTACTGGGTAATACGATAACTCTTGGTAAGACTGGTTGTCAGACTTTCAGGCTTAACGTGCAACGTGTGTAAGGATAGTCACCCATCCACGGAACTGCGGCTAGCGTCGCTTAACCTTATCGATCGATCCGTTCGGCTATTATTACTTAGCCACAAGCCCTTCAATCATATTTTTAAATATAGGTTTCTTGTATTTCTGTGTGAATGATGATATGGTTAGAAAGGGTGCGACTACGGAGATGACGACTAATAGAGAAGTGTGGAAGAAAAAGACATGTTGCGCCGACCACAAATAAATTGGGATAAGGGCAGGAGAATGATGATGAATGATGATAGGTTTCTTGTATAATTAACGAGGATTTTTGGCTAAATAATTACAACAGCGCTGGTCGTTTAATCAGCGGGGCTAAGCTTTGCTGGTTACGGTTAATCCGGGGCTCATTTAATGGATGACCATTGTTTACTCAGCGAAACCATTTCGTGCCTTTCGGGGCACGTGTACTTGTACTGTATAGGATATTATTATGGTGTAACGAGGCCATGTTGTCATAGTTTGATTAAGAGCCCTGTCACAGGTCCACTAGCGCCACTCCTTTAAAAAAATATTATCTCGTAACTGAAAAGGAATTATGAAAAACGGCTCAATCAACTGTCTCGGTAAGTGTGTCTAGAATTTTCTAATAGATACCTTTTATAAAGTTTCATATTGAGACACGAAGCAACAAAATACAATCTAGAGGAATGTGGTCGTTTTTCTTTAGATCGAATTTTGTTGCTTCGTGTCTCAATATGAAACTTTATAAAAGGTATTAGAAAATTCTAGACACACTTACCGAGACAGCTGATTGAGCCGTTTCTAATAATTCCTTTTCAGTCACGAGACAGTATTTTTTCAAAGGAGTGGCGCTAGTGGACCTGTGACAGCGCTCTTAAGAATGTAGATGGCTATAAGAGTTTAGGAAGACCGAGAAACTTTGTGCTATGCTCGTGAACGGGTGCTGCTTATGGTGACTGGTCGTCTTGCTGACCTGAATATTAAATCAAATCAAATAATTATATTTTATTTCACATAAACCTGCATGGGCACTTATGTAACACCAGAAGCTAGGTGCATGGCTCCAATTTGTCTCTTCCTATGGAGAACTCCACGGTTACCTACTCTTTTAAAAATAATTGGCTATAACAATGTTTTCAAATTACAGTGATAATAGGTATGGGAGGACAGTGCAGGCCTGTCAATAAGTACTTAGAGAAATGAAAATACAGAATAGAAAATCGTCTACAAATCTACTCTGTCGAGGTGGCATTGCACAAGTCCGAGGCCATGTGGTTTCATGGTCCTCGGAATGCGCCACCGACGGGTTCCCAGATAACGGTGGGAGGGGTTCACATCGGCGTCGAGTCGACGATGAAGTACCTGGGACTCGTCCTCGACAGCCGGTGGAACTTCGCGGAGCATTTCCGCCGTTTGGCTCCCAGACTGGAGCGGGCCGGGGCTGCGTTGAAGCGGCTCTTGCCCAATCTAGGGGGGCCAAACGCCTCCTGCCGGAGGCTCTACGCGGGGATCGTGCGGTCCATGGCCCTATACGGGGCGCCGGTGTGGGCGCCTACATTGAGGCGCCAACCAGCTCGCAAGCTGAGGGCGTCCCATAGGGTCATGGCGATCAGGATGATCCGAGGATATCGCACGATCTCCGGCGAGGCGGCGGGCCTCCTTGCCGGATTACCGCCATGGGATCTGGAGGCAAAGGTCCTCGCGCAGATATGGGAGTGGCGCGAGGAGGCCAAACGCCGGGGCGTAACTCCGCTGCCGCGGGAAATCGCGGCACAGCGGACAGAGCTCCGGCGGGATCTCATGGTGACATGGAGAGAGCGATTGTCGCAACCCAGTGCTGGGCACGCCACGATTGCGGCGGTAAGTCCCCTCTTTGAGGAGTGGTTTGAGAGGCGGCATGGCGTCCTCACCTTCCGCCTGACGCAGGTCCTCACCGGACACGGTTGTTTCGGGAGGTTCCTGTTTCGGATAGGGCGGGAGGAAACGCCCGGGTGTTTCCACTGCGAAGATCGCCCTGAGGACACGGTGGAGCACACGGTGGCGGTCTGCCCTGCTTGGGCGGAGCACCGCCGTGTCCTCGTGGAGGCGATCGGCGGCGGCGATCTCTCGCGTCCGGCCCTGGTCCAAGCCATGGTACGGAGCGAGAGGGCATGGGGAGCCGTCACCTCCTTCAGCGAAGCAGTAATGCTCGCGAAGAGGGAGGCGGCGCACGTGAGGGAGAGGCAGCATATGCGCCCTCGCGACCCCAGCCGCCGCAGGATACGGAGACGCCCTGGGCGTCGGGAATCCCAGGCCGATTTCCGGCCACCGTAGGCATGGGCTTGCGGACGGCGAGTAATGGGTAGCTCGCTGTCCGGTAAGGACCAAGCCCAAGTCGACGGCGCGTTGTGTTCCACGCGCGCCTCAAAGAGATGTCAGCACAAAAAGTGATGGGACCCGCAAGGGTCGATGCCTGCCAGGGGTGCGGGTTTGTTCGAAAGAGACACCACAGCCCCTGGCTTAAGGGCTACTGAAGGAACACGGGTGGGTTTTAGTCAGTAAAAGTCTGACACGCCCTCCTGCTCCACCCAGAGCGGGAGAAGTTATTTGATGATTTCCCACCCAAAGAAAAAAAAAAAAAAAAAAAAAGGCCTACAACGTTCTCTCATTCACAATGTGTAAAATAATCTACATAAATAGTTACATAGTTACCTGTTTATTTATTTTACGAGTACTTCGATGGTCCTAGTTTATCATTTGTGGCCTCGAATTGTAACTCGGGTCGTAACAGCTATGTGAACATAATCCAGCATTGCATATTGTAAGTTGTCGCGTCCTTTATGCCTAGAGGCTTTAATTTTGGTATTATGCGTTGTTAACATTTTTTTAAATGCTTGAGTATAGATTTAATTTTATTTGTTGTTGCTATTGGCTGGCTGAAATATTATGGCAAACGATTTAATTTCACGTTCTGCGTCTCTTAATGTTGATAACTTTGTCTACCCACTGTTGTATAGAATCAAGTTTATCTAACTAAACAGATAGCTGTGCTGCTGGGGAGTTTGTTGTGCCAGTTCTACTTTCCAGCTAAAGCACTAGCGCGGGCGTTTTGTGGGACTGTCTAATGTTATTTTGATGATCGAAAAGTGCTGATTCTCACCCTAATTTGAATAAATGACTTTTGATTTTGATTTTGAAACGATGAATGACTTGTGGCTGAGCGGCTGGAGTGTTATACAGACCTAAATCTACATGTTCCGGAATTAACGCACAATCCTTATAATGTAGGTACGTAAGCTGAAAGTTATTATTATGTACATAAGTACTAGCTTACGGCCGCGGCTTCGCCCGCATCTTCTTCGATCTTCGCAGTGGAAAAACCAGGGTGTTTCCTCCCGCCTTATCCTAAACAGGAACCTCCCGAAACAACCGTGTCCGGTGAGGACCTGCGTCAGGCGGAAGGTGAGGACTACCCCTTAAAGCATTGTTTGATATTGTTATCCTAGTAGGTACTTACCAAGAAAATGTTTATACCTACTTCATTCTTAGCCCACTCACAATCGATCGATGGAAAATTTGCACGCTTGCATCGCTAATGAGTTTCCAAAGTAGGTAGATACCTAAGTCATTAGTACGTAGTGAAAACTTACTTGTGCACTTTAGTAATTATCCATGTAGGGAGAGTAGTTCTCCAGTGTTAAAATGTACCTTAATGGTATGTTGCTACGGTTCACTTTTCCTTTGCTCGACAATTTCTTTTGCCTGTCCTTGACCCATTTCACTTGTGGTTGGCTCAATGTTTTCTGTTTCCATCATGGGTTCACTATAATGTATAAACACTCCAATAACTTTGTTTAAACTACAAAAACTTTAAGGAAATGATATTTAGGCCCCTAATTTCTGCAATAATTTCGGTAGGTATTATTAGAGTAGGTATGTATGGAGAAACGAAATGTCACTTGCGTCATGCTAAGCCTGCAGCAGGCTTAGCACGAGCACTGATTTGTCGACGGAAGAATAGACGTTAACTAAATGATGTACAATAGGAGAAGATAGCTATGTTTTTCTATTAATTATCACAGTTATGCGTTCTAAACGAATTCTGATTTTGTAGATAATCGTAGGTACTGTGTGGCTGTCGAGTAGAAAGTTTGTTGTCAGTGTGATTTTGACAGTTGGGGTAGAAATATTCTTCTGAAATAGTCTACATTTATAGGGACCTAGACAAAGATCGTTAGAAACGAAAGACAAAATGACAGATTGAGGAAGGATATACATCGCGTCAAACTTAATGGCGGCTCTGAAGTGAGCTACACGCTGCGCAGTACCCCACCCCTCAACCCCGCTGACCCATGAATTTGTTACTGCGCAGCGACTCGCCTCGTGTTCCGGCCATAAAGTTTGAATCGAGCTGTATCTATAGTGCGATGTCAAAAATGGAGCAACGAAATGTCACTTTGTATTGAAAAAGCACTGTCTTTTCTTCGCAGAAATAGAAAGCGTCATTTAGGCCTGCTGGGAGTTTAATTTATGTCTTTAATTTCATCACCACTGCTCTCTAAACGGTGAAGGAAAACATGGTGATTAAAACCGGCATAACCAAGAGCTAAAAATTCGAAGACATGACATGGGACTTGAACCAATCCGCAATGGGCCCGCGTGGTAGATTATGACCCACTCCCTCCCACAGAGAGGCGGCCTGTGTCCCAGCAGGGGGAACGATATAGGCTTGTTGTGAAAATGTTTGGTCAACAATTTTAAACAAACTCAAATATGTTTTTTATTGAACTCATGTAATAAGTAAGTAGATGTTACATTTAAGGGGCCCAGCGCCTGACGTGGGCTCAGTAAGGGATTGAAAATACAGCCAGCACCAAATTGCATCAATTTAATCTGTTTCAATTTGACAGTTCAACAATATTCATTGCGTTATTTACGTTGTTGAGCAGACACATTTTTCGAACATTTGAAGCAATGGATTAGCAATCTGTTTTAAACAGATTCAGATGATGCTTGATCGTGCGTTACACAATTAGGGTGCTGCTCTTTCTGTATGTTGAGACACATAATATAATAGGTACTTACGAGTAAGTGTTCAATAAAATTTATTAAACTTTTTGGCACGTCAGTAAGTACGGTCACCAAAACAGTTAAGTAGCCAGGGTCGTCAGATATAGTTGAAGTTTAAGTAAGAAACTGATGGATGATTTCGAAAAAAAAAAAAAAAATTATCGTCATAATCATCATTTCAGCCGAAAGACGTCCACTGCTAGACATAAGCCTCCCCCAAGAGGGTGGTTTTGCCAAAAGCGCCACGCTTGGCAGACGGGTTGGCGATCGCAGTATGGTGGTAAAATGTATAGAGAACGCTGCTGCCCATTCTCTAGTAAGTCCCTTAGTTCCCTTCTACGATAACCACGGGAAGAAATGAGATGGTGCTATTCTTTTATGTCCGGCATCACACGGAATGTAATTATTAGAAAACAAACAATTCATTTGTCAAATTAAATTTCATTCGAAAACATCCATCAGTTTCTTACTGAACTTCAAGTAAATCCGACGACCATGGTTATATACTTATCTCATTTGGTGACTGTACTGCGAAGTTTTGGGTGCGGCTGAAAACTTAGGGAGTCATAATAATCGTAGCGATCTTCAAAGTTTATTAGGCTCTTTTTTCGCAGCGTCCTTTGGACGTTGTCTTGTCAGGGTGATATATCGATGCCTTAGTTCACAATTGCACTAAATACAAAATTGTCAATTTTGAGGAGAGAGCTTTAAACTTTTTTTAAATTTAGACAAGAAAAGTACATAAACAAAGTAAAATAACAAAACAAATATGCATCTATACAAAGACTAGCCCTTTAACTCCATCATAATATCTCAATATTCTAATATTAGTACATATATATTTTTCAAAATCGCTAAATAAACATACAAGCCACAATTTAATACAATTGTGCACTAAGATTGATTATGTTGACACGCATTAAGTGAAAAGCTCAAAAATATTAAACAGCATTACCAGGCTGGTTCAAGGTCCATGAAGAAGGATAATACCTAATATGTATGGATATTGCATTAAATAGACAAAATAATAAAACAGTGATCCAAATCTAAATATAAATATGTTGTTATGCGCAAAACTTGAGAACGGCACGACCAATTCGGCAATATTTTTTTTCGTATGATCCTTTAGGCAAATGGAAAGTTAAAAAAAAATGCGTGGACAAAAACAACACTTTGATACTTTTTATACCGGTAGTACGTTCCCATGGGATAACTTTCGACTTCCAAGCGGACGAAGCCGTTGGCAAAAGCTAGTTCTTAATGTATTTTTCTTTATAAAACAAACAGTTTTTTTTAAACTGCAATCAAATAAAATATTTTTCGAACTCACAATGAAAAAAATAACAGTACTGAAGCCCAATTGTACGCTAATTAGAAAATTAATAAATTCATTCTTCAGTTTGTAACAATTATTAATTACTAACTAGTTACTGAAAAAATGAATAAAAACATATATTTCTTCAACAATGGACTCTTCATCCTGATCATCATCAGACGATTCAGTGTCATCACATTTATTGTAAACAATAGCAGCAAAAGTGGATGGAATATCTTTGCAATACTGGCTATATTCTGGTGGAATAACACATTAATACAGTCCTAAACCACTGCTAAAAAGTATGAGCAGATATTGCAAATGTGTTTAATATGTTTGTGTTTTGATATTTTCTCCAGTTGAGAAACTTAAAATCAGTTGAAGTATATCTTGATCAGATTTACAAAAATAAAGGTCATTAGTTTAATAAAACATTCATGGAACATAGTTAATACAACTGTTACCTACGTTTTTGGTAGAAAGAGACGGAATAACGGTATTCCGATATGCGCAAACGAAAGAGCACAAAATTTAGTGTGTTAGGCATTAAAAAAGTGAAAATTGAAAAATTTGTAGTTAGTGCAATTGTGAACTAAGGCATCGATGTTGAGATTAGGGTTCATTCCCGGGAATTCCCGAGCCGAGAATTCCCGGGAAGTCGTTGGGCTTTGTTCCCGGGAAATTAAGCTCGAGAAAAGTCGAGAACCCCAGAAATCATATTTTGTTTATGTTATGGTAACTAAAAGTACTTGCACGATATTTAATACCATTTGTATGCCACTATATCTGGAGGAACCTTGGCTCCTAAAACACAGGCTTGAAAGGTGAATTAGTCGGGAGTGTTCTTAGACATGTTTCATCAAAATCGGTTCAGCCATTTGAAGATTATCAGCTCTTTTCTGGCTGATGAAGGGATTTGTTCATCTTCCACGGGTTTGATCAAGTCGAAATTTGGTATTCTACTACTTCAATGATATTAGACGAACAAAGTAACCTTAAATTGATGCTGGAGCAACACCTGGAATTTCCAGGAGACCCAAGTTACTCATCAACAAACAGCAGAAGTATCGTGTTTGGGCTCATTGAAAAGTTCTCAATAGGTTATGAATACGCGGTGATCGGGACGAGGATTTAGGATAAATTAGTAACAAACTTCACTGTGGGAAACATACGCAACGCTGCGTAGATTTAAGCGAGACATTACGTTTAAAAAGTAGGAAATAAAAGTAAAATTTAAAATTTTAAAAACCCTGATTTTAAAATGTTAAAATCGCAATATCCCACAGAACTGCATTTCTAAATCAAAACGAACATTCCTTTTCCAGATTCGCTGACGACATCCAACTAATGACTGGGCAGCGTCCAGGGATATACTGGCTGATCTGCTGGAAGTACCTATCTCCCCTAGCCATGCTGTCGATTCTAGTGTCTTCATTCTGGGAATTGGCTACCGAGGGATCCGCATACGATGCCTGGATCAAATCCATTGGAGACACGGAGAGGAAACCCTGGCCGGTGTGGGCTATACTGCTAGTACTTGTACTGGTGCTGGCTTCCGTGCTGTGGATACCTCTGCTGGCTATTTGCAGGTTAGTCAAACCTTAATGATGGTTTTTTTTTAATTAACGCAATGCTTGTGTTTTTTTTTATTGATTCGTTCTTGTCATCTATTCTGACTCTGAATGGCTGTTCTACTTTTATCAACTCAGCCTATCGCAGTCCACTGCTGGACATAGGTCTCTCCCTTCTTTTTTTGACTAAAACCCACCCGAGTTCTTTCAGTTGCCTGTGCCAGGGCCACGGTAATACTTTCGAACAAATCCGCGGCCCTGGCAGGCATCGGCCCTAGCAGACCCCTTCCATTGTTGCTGACTGGGTTGTAGAGGTCAGATAGGCAGTCGCTCAATGTAAAATACAGGTCCGCTCAGCGTCCGGTTAGACTGGAAACCGTCTTCAACAAAGTTGGGAAATGGCTAGGCAGATGAAATGTGATCATCTCACTAAAACCTTGTAAATTCTAGGTATAACCGTTATTTATTCCTCCATCGCAATACAACCTCTTGTCATAGCTAACTGAATCATGCACCACTATTAAAACATTTCTACATCTTCCAGATACTTCGGCATCCCCATCATAGATGACGAGGAACGCGCCTGGTTCCCCGCCGAGGAGTTACGAGACTTCCACGGCATAGAGCCAAGACCTGTGTCGAAGATGGAAACTCTGCTGTTCTGCACAAGGCCTGATGGAACAGAAGGTTGCTGCTGGCCGGGATGCTGCGAGACCGACGATGAGGAGTAGTCTCGAGTGTATGGAAGGTTCGAATTCGAACGTCGTTGGGGTGGTTTAGGGTTACTGCAGCGTGGGTACCGAGCAAGGGATGGTGAAGTCGCATTTCCACTGCTCCGTAGGATGTGCACGGTGCTTGGTTGCTAGGGGGCTTGAGTTTGTTAGCTCACCACGTATCCGAGCATAGCAATAGAACTGCGCCTTTATATGTAACTAGTGTTCGACCGAAGCTTCGTTTTCAACCAAAAAATCATGATTCGGCCATATTTTCGTTTTCGGCCATAAACCAGCCGGAGCTTCGCCAAGCCGAAATCATAATTTTGTAAATTGTCGCGCGTCATTCGACCTACTTCGTAAACCTCGGCAGTATCAGGTGACGTTCGGCTAACTTCAGGGTGAATCGAGTCCGCTCGTGGATTTCACTTAGCTGACTTAAACGGACGGACGCGATTTTGTTTTGATATTGTAAAGCATATTAATATTATTCATAGCTAAATCTACACTAAAGCCGAACCTTCTTTTTCGTTTTGGGCCGGACACTAGTAGTAACTGAATTCTGTTGCACCACAGTCACTCCGATCAACCATTGCGCTTCACAAAATGATTTGATTTTATTGCATACTTCAAGCTAGCAGGATCAAATTATCATATACCTAGGTACTCATAAGCATAACCTAGTACCTTAGCTTGTACCTGTGTGTAGGTATGTACATGGCAATAGTAAAAAAAAATATGGACATTTGCTCTGACGTCATGCTGCAGTAATCAATCATGGAAAACAAGTTTAAGTAACAATATACATATTGTTTAGGCACATGGAAAATAGAAAAACAATTTATAGGTAATCCTCTTCTACGGTCATCCACATTTTCTTGAAAATGTTCGTTGCCTAAACAGCATGGCAGTTACAAAATGTACCTATTGAGGACAAAAACCATTTGAATGAGTATAGGTATTATTGGATTAATGTCTATCATAAGAATATGTTTCACGTGGTTTCTAAAAGACAAAACGAATTGATAGCAAAAACAAATAATCTGTACAGACGGCAGCAAAAGTCGATCAAAACTTCCGTTTTTTTTTTAATTACCACACACACAATAAATTAGCTATCAGGCCCGTTTTCCCTGTAGGGTCAGGTGCCGTGGGGTGTGGGGTCAGACTTTTAATAATACGTAATATGAGGACAAGAATAAAAAAAAAATGCTTATTTTGAACAAATTCCATAAAATGGCAAGAAGCAACGTTTCAGACTTTTGCTTCTATTTAGATGTTCTGTAAAAGAAACGGTGTTAATCGAGTTTCGTTACTGACCGTGCCATATTTAAATAATGGGATAGGCAAAAATAAAATAGAATTCATCATATCCTTGACATAATTATGTTGAAAACATTGGAAACATATCCAAATCGTATAACTAGTCCATATCTAGATATTCATATCC
Source organism: Polymixis flavicincta (assembly GCA_949987655.1). Classification (NCBI taxonomy): domain Eukaryota; kingdom Metazoa; phylum Arthropoda; class Insecta; order Lepidoptera; family Noctuidae; genus Polymixis; species Polymixis flavicincta. The sequence continues at coordinate 3,121,955 of OX465189.1, read as the reverse complement.
TGCCGTTTGTATCAATCTACCTATGTACCTATGTACTGTTGAATTTTTATATAACGTATTCTAGCCTTTGTCAATAGAAAAATAAAAATATATACGTCTTCAAAAACAGCCTGTATATGATGGCTAATAAATAAGTTCTAGAAAATAATTGACAATAATAAGATAATTCTTGACAATAAAATCTTGAAACCTTTTTACTATCAATAAAATTGTTGCTATTGCTATTATATTTTATTGTTGAAGACTGTAATTTTTATAAAGTTTATTATTTAAGAAAATGTTTAAAAGAAAAACGACAATAATCTTAAAAGTACGACGCATAAGTCTACGTCATTGATATAATAAAAAACCATAAAATAAAAGGGTTTTTATTATATCAATGGTCTACGTTATAGTTTTTATTAATTTTTACATTCGTTATGCTTCAAGCCAAATATTGTTGAATGTTAGAGAAAACGTATTTGGTACTACCTTTTGAAAAATATGTACACATGATTATTAGACTATGACAATAATAATAAATACTTACCTATATTATTAAGTATATTGTTTTAGATGCTTCCAAATGTTAATAATGTATTTACTGTGTCTAAAAAAATCTTATTGCTGTTAATGTTAAAAAAAAATAAGTAGGTATAGTTATCTACGTATTATAGGTACCTAAGATAGGTACCTATTAAATTAATAGACTGTAAATTGTGCATGCCAGCAGAATGTACTTATAGACAAACATAATACATATAGGTACAGTCAACAAAAGATATTTGTAACCAGGGTCGTCGGATATAGTTGAAGCTTAGGAACGATAGATGCTTTCGAATAAAATTTAATTTAATTACAAACAGTTCATTTGTTGTCATTCTTTTGTTCAATCAAAAACAATATTTCAAAAAAAAAAAAACCTTGGCTACAGATACTTGTTTTATCGTTGTTGAAAAAAACATTCTAACACAGACACCAACACGGTTTCTTGCGACTACAATTTTTATAAAAATATCTGTGACATTTCCTTTTACCTAAGTTATATGGAAATGTCGATACGATAATGGTAGTCTTACCTTACGACTTTTCTGTGCAAATGACTTGCACAGGCACGCGTGCGGGATGACATTGTGCAAGTATCCGTAAAGTTTGTGGGCACTACGCGATCACACAGACTTGTGCATATCTGGCACGTCTGAAGTAAGGACTGTTTGATATATGTTACTTATAGATGTTTCGGTTCTGTTACATGATGTATTCTGTTTGTCTAGACTAAGCTAAAATGTAAGCCAATGTTCCCACGAACATAATAAAATCGCAGCAGGATTTTTTTGCCCATCGGATCTTCAGCGCATTGCTTAGCGCCGAGAGTGAGGGCCTCACACTAGCGGTTTGCGAGAGGCTGCGGGGCGGAGCGTGTGCGCAGCGAATGCACCGCGAACACGCCGTGGCTGCACAGCGAACACGTCGCCGGCGCGTGGCAAATTCGCAACGTTTTCGTCGCGTGTTTGTAGCGTTAACGACGTACAATACACTCAGTAACAAAATGGATTCCGACGAGGAGACAGTACTGTTGGCTTTGTTACCTCGAAGACGCCGGAGATGAAAACGAAAGCAAAAAGGAATGGTGTCCACGCTGCTATTCGCGGTGATCTTGTTGCGCGTCCGCAACGAATTCGCGGCGCATGCGTCGCGTGTTAGTTGTGCGCTCGCTCCGCATTGAGGACGCTTGCAATCCGCCAGTATGATAAGGCCCTAACTCAAGCTGGATTCTCAATGCTCGATTCAACACCGAAAGTTGAATCCAGTGCGCTACAAAATCCCACCGCGATTTCATTATGTCCGTGTGCACAGACACCAGCACATCAAGCTACCCCAAACTGTCAAATTATCCCAATTGAACATGAACCATAAACTTATGTGATAAAGTCGAAAATGTATCAAAGAAATTTGACAGTTTGGGGTAGCTTGATGTGCTGGCGTCTGTACATCGGCTAAGTAGATACCAGTTAATAAACTCGTGCAATGTATATTGTCCATATCTAGCAATTAATTTTAAGTAATTTAATAAGATATCTACCTATATTATAAAACACTAGGATTTTATTGAACACTATGCACAAAAACAAAAATAACGCCAATTGATGTTGTTATGCTATTAAAATATAGGTACGGGTAGCTATATGAACCTTTACCTGCCTACTTAAGTACTTATTAGCCCACGCACGAGCGGTTTTCTAACGCAGCAAAAATTAATGTACAATTAAAGTGAGAAATTATCAAACGCGCGTAAACTGCTGTGATTGGTTGAATGATTGATCAACAGCCACTTGCAGCAAGTAACGTGCGCTTGACAATGGTGCCGTTGTTTTGGTCACCATCTAATCTAAAAAAAATAAGAGTAGGTATTGCTATCTCGTACTGACAGAAAAAGACAATTGTCAAACTAACGAGACGGCGTCGCTACGTCTCGATTGCCTTGAATTTGGCGTAGCTTTAAGCATGATGAATTTAGTTCTAGTTCGTCGTAGTTGCGTCGAAGAAAATCAGAGTTCAACTACCTTTGATACCTCTTATTTATTTCCGTCACTTTCTTGTTTCATTAGAAGAAAAAAGATAGCAATTATGAATTAAGTTTAGTTGGTGCAAAACAGAATCATAACCAATTTGTTCCATTAGTTTACCGATAATTTTCGTTCGAAAAACTGGCATGAGTTTTGAATGTTCCACGACCTGTATAATAACTATCGATTAAAAACGAGGCAGCTATTTAATTAAAGTCAATTAATCAATGTAAACTCAATCGTATCAATAAAATACATGAATTCCATTTTGAATTAGAAAAAAAAAACTGTAGATAATATCTAATAATTGTATTACAATTTACTGATGTACCAAAAAATATTGATTGTATTTGAACTGATGTAAGTAGCAAGTCTAAGTTTTTTTTTTTGTTTTTCATAGCGTTTGAATATGAAATCACAAAAAACCTAGTGTATAAAAAATATGTTAAAATAATGTAATGATGACTGTTACTTATTTTAGATTGGATAGAGTAGGTATACACACAAAATAATAGAGAAAAATACTTTAGTTTTTTTTTCGATATTATCATAAATACAAGCAATCATTAAAATATATAGATATGTATATTATGTATAAGTATGTATAAAAAGATAAGAGCTCATTGGGCATCAAAAATTCGCCCTCATCGCTGTCATAAAGATCTTAGAGCACAAAGGTGTTGCTTGGAATGCACAACGAAATTAAAAATGCCAATATTATTTACTTTTTAGGCGAAAAAATAAAATAAAAAAAGATTACATTACACCTACTTATGAAAGCAGGAATTGAATTTATGTAAGTGCAATTTTTTTTTTTTGCCTCATTAGATGTCTACATTTCTTATTTGTTTAGGTATAGGTACCTATGTTTCGTAAAACAAAAAACATATCTAACTACACAATTTGTTTTTTATAGAATCTTATGTTTGATATATCCCTAGTACCGGTATTTAGATTCAAAATGACTTTTATAAGTATAATATCGACCTAAATTATAAATATTACTTACGTGACTTGTAAGAAATGAGAAAATAACTGAAAAAGGTAAGAATAAATCGCTCGTAATATCGTTACAATTACTGTTAACTCATTTTTTATAATAAAATAAAATTGAAGGGTCTGTTTGTAATATCAAAATAACAGATTTTTTCTAAATGCATAAGATAGATATGGTAGTTAAAACCAAAAACCAGTTTTAAAATTTTGTCGCTCTGTTTGTTTGTTCCGACTCATCTCCGAAACGGCTAGACCGATTTTGACTGGACTTTCACTGGTAGATAGCTGAAGAAGTAATATAGGCTTTTGTCCCGGTAGCATGTTTCCTTGGGATCATTTCCGACATCCACGCGATACACGCGGGCGAAGCCACGAGCATAGCTAGTAAAAATATTAATAATATTTCAAAAATCACGATAGAACTCGCGCCATTTTATACCAACTCAAAGTCTTAAATATTTTTTATCGGACCTCTTGCTCGCACTTACGACCCATGTGGAGCAGTGCTAGTGTTGTGCATCATGTTGTTGTTATTGACATGCTTAAATATGCACGACTCTAAATTTCCGTTTGTAATGGCCCTAGTATATAGCCGAGACAGACACAGAGAGCAGTGATGGCCCAGAGACAGCTGTGGTGGCCCGTTACCACAGGGCCACCACAGCTGTCTCTTACGCGACCGCGACTTACGAGTTGTATTTAGGTCGTATGTTCGAACCCAGACAAGTGATAATTTACTTTGTGTAAATTATTTCATCACCACTGCTCTCAAAACGGTGAAGGAAAACATCACGAGGAAACCGGCATGTCCTAGAACTCAACATTCGAAGACATGTAACATCCATCAACACGCGCTGGGCCCGCGTGAAAGATGACGGCCCACTCCCTCTACCAGAGAGGATGCCTGTGTCCCAGCAGTGGGAATATTATAGGCTGATTATGTAATGTCCCCAGTATAATGCTTTACAAATTGTATGTAAAATCACCATCAAAAGAAAGTTTTTTTAAATAAAAAATAATTAATACTAAAGCAAATCGACGTTTTTTACAGAGCTAGGTTCCCATGACTAAAGTTATTTGAAAAAGTTTAGTGTAGATCAATATTATGTACCGACTTTCAATGTTGACAGAACTTTTTCGATGTTATTAAAAAAAATACAGACATTTTTCGAATACTGGATATTAAATTAACGTTTCACGCAGTTCAGGAAAATTAATGTTGATTGATTAGTTGATAATGATTAAAGTTCGTTTTATAAACCGACAGATACTAATTTGACAGCTGTAGGTAATGTCAAACTCCCATCCCCCTACTCCTTTCTTTTCTTTCTATACTAAAACGCACACACACAGTTGAAATGTCAGATTACTATACGGCATTAAAAACGAACTTTACGAGCTTCCGTCTGTAAGTGTATTCAAATCATAACTGTCATTCTTTGACAGTTGTATAAAATGGCTACAGCAAATCAACGTAGTCTGTCAATTTTAACAATTAATTTCCCTGACCGATACCTACACGCAAAACATTAATTTACCTTTATGTTCGTAAATTTTGGATTTACAGGAAAAAAAATACGAAGTTTGTTAGCGAATCGGATAGGTCGGTTAGTTCTAGCTTTGCGATGAGAAGATAAATTCCTATCGCAAATATTGTTGTTTCTGTGTAAGTAAATATGCCTAATAAATAAAGTGTTGATGGTAAAATAAACGTTCTAAAAAATACATTTTGTTTTATTTCAACTATGTTACGAGTAGTGTTGGCCCAGTGACGACGACCGTGACTTAGAAGTTGTTGTTGTTGAACGCGCTTTATTTTGTGTAAATAGGGTATTTTCCAATTTAATAAAAACTATTTTAATTTGAAGATTGAAACGATATTTTTAACAGAAATATAAAGATAAATTTATTTAAATCCATTCTCTCAATTCAAAACAAATTTCGTTTTCGCTGTTTTGAATTAACCGCCAAAACGCTCCTTACGATGATTTTTTAGCACTTGACATCGTGACTCCAGCTATTGTGAACGGCACCGGTACAAATACTTAGTTTGTCGCAGTTTTGAAGTATTTGTGCACAGAGGCACCGTAGGTACAGTCGCCAGCAGGTCAAGCTATCCCAAACTATCAAATTTTCCCAATTGAACATAAACCTTATTCAGTTGCAATAAAGTTGAAAACCTATCAAAGAATTTTGACAGATTGGGGTAGCTTGATGTGCTGCTCTGTACCTACGCCAGTAATTTCACTTGCTATACAATAAAAATCTTGTTAATTAATAACTCGACACTGACTTGTTTACTTACTAACTACTTTGGTTTACACAAAGTTGACGTCACGTGATAAAAAGTCATCGTAACGAGCGTTTTGGCGGTAAATTCAAAACAACGAAAAGTAAATTCGATTGAAATCGTTTTTAATTGAGAAAATGGATTCAAATCAATTTACTTGAATTTTTCTGTTACATATTTCGTCCCAATCTTCAATTTAGAATTAAAATCAAAATATTTTTATTTCTTAAAAACCTGCATGGGCACTTATGAAACGTCAGAAGCTAGGTGCACGGTTCCAAAATGTTGTTTCCTATGGAGAAGAGCCGGCAAGAAACTCCAAGGTTACTCTTTTAAAAATGATTGGCTTTAACAATGTTTTCAGAGATAAAATGTATGGGAGGACAGTGCAGGAATACTTACAATAAATTGTAAAATACCCTATTATTTCATCACCACTGCTCTCAAAACGTGAAAGAAAACATCGTGAGGAAACCGGTATGTTCTAGAACCCAACATTCGAAGACATGTGACATCACCAACCCGCACTGGGCCCGCTTGGTGGATTACGGCCCACTGATTTCTCACCGATTGGCTCGAGTCCCAGCAGTGGGAACATTATAGGCTGATTATGCAAACACTGGCTTGAAAACTTTAAACATAGATAGACACGTTGATAAAGCGCTGCAAGGTTAATAGTGGTGCGTGATCAAAACTGCCGCCATCTTGTTTTTCAATACATTTCAAGTGTAATTTGACAAATGCTTATCAGCAACCCGGTCAATGACGTTCAGGCGCCAACAGATAAAATAAAACATCTTTCTTGCTCTAGGTAGACCCCACGTTGCTCGGAACGGAAGTTATAATCAAAATCAGGTAAGTACTCACGATTTCTTAGATTCCTTAACTTCTTGTCTGCTTCCGCACTTCCTGGTACCTACTGGCTCCAAAACTCCAAGAAGGTCTAGGTACTGTTGCTGATCCTGCTCATTCCCTTTAGCTCTGGTCAGTTCCGCATTCAATAAGTGTTCGGTTTTGACGCCTGCTTGCTTGCAAGACACCTGAAATTTCTGGAATAATATCCGCGCTATCCGGCTCGAGGGACCAAGCCCCAAAGTCCCCCATGGTCACCATAACTTGGTGAGGGTTTAATGTTAGGGATTGAATTAATTGAAGATAAACAAATACGTACTGAATAAATTTTATTTCAACTTCAAAACATACAATTTATTTATATTCAGTAACATTATCAACTAGGTATTTATTGCTATCTAATCGAAATCAACCCAGTCTTTATTTCGTACTGTGGGTAAAAAAATAGTTTTCTTCCTTGTTTCTAATCTGGATACTTAAGGTACATTATACATGAGGTAATATATTTGGATTAATTTTTAACTACTCATTTAAACATCATTTCGATGGATAGAATCTCCTCCTTTTTTGGAGATGGTAAAAGATATGGACAATAACGGAAGTTAAAGGCAACAACAGTTCTTTTGTTATTGTAGCGTGGTAGTATTTTGTTTTCATTAAAATGAGAAACGAAACCCAACATTCACACTTTCATTTAAGGCGAAGGAAATAAAAAAAGTCACATAATATCCTCTTCCTTAGAAGAAATTAATATATAAGATTTCACAAAAATAATTAACAATTTAGAATAAAAAAATAAAAAATAAATTAAGGAAATACTCTAAACCTCTCTCTAAGGGCTGAAACTGCGTTATGCGGGTCTATGTGCGTGGACAAGCGAGGTGGGATCGTAATGATACCAGTCGCGGGGACATTTTATTTACGAGTAGCTGCTGCCCGCGGCTTCGCGGGATCCGCGTGGATGTCGGAAATTATCCCACGGGAACGTGCTACCGCGACTTAAAGTAGCATACCCCGCGACGGACGCCCGCGCTTGGGACCGCGACGGGGCACATTTGTATGAAACCGTGCGGGCGTCCGCTTAACGCAGTTTCAGGCCTAAGAGATGTTTTGTTGGTGATTTTGTTGAATCTTGCTTTGATATTCAACCACTATTATTATTTATATTTGATATTGCAAAGTACAGAGGCCAGCACATCAAGCTACCCCAATCTGTCAAATTTCTTTGATAGATTTTCAACTATATTATGTAAGCATAAGGTTCATGTTCAATTGGGAAAATTTGACAGTTTGGGGAAGCTCGACGTGCTGGCATCTGTACAATTAATTTTCAGTGCACACGTTTTCTTAATAATTTGGACCAAACTATCGAACACAGCTACATAACAATTAAGTTGGTTAAAAAGTAATGGCCGTTATCGTAAAATACATTTAAGACAAGATATGGCAAGACCAGATATAGGCGGCTGTCTAAATTAACACTTTGCTTGACACTTAAACGTCCCCAGACGTAATAACAATAAAACTTCTAATGTCTCATTCATTAGGTATCCTTCAACAAATGAATGCTTAGTTCCTATTAACAAAAATGAATTGTTTTGGTTACAAATGGCAGTATTTTTTATTGGACCAAACTGGGCAAATATACAACCTTATTTTTAGTGTATGCGAAACCCGAAACACGTGTCTAGTATTCTTATGTAAAGAATCTATGTAAAAAAATTCAAAGCTGTATCATGAAAAATCACAAAGTTATAAGCTTGTTATGTTACCTAGTTATCTACACAAACATGGTCACCATAGGCACCATGCGCCGCCCGCGCGTCCAGCGTCTTATTGTGCTCATTGATGATAATTAGGCAGTAGGTACCTAACCGATGGCAATGTTTTGTAAATAAATGGCGTGATAACTTAAAAAAAAATAGGGAAAAAATATAACATGGTGTAAAAACTATTGGAATCGATTCAGTTCCTTATTCTGAACAAACTATATTCAGTTTTCGCACATACTAAAAACAATTTTCTATAGAATCGTAAGCAGCTAATTTTACCTGTGATAGCTACTTCCATGGGGCCCTCCCTTAGGAAAGTAGCTATTACAGGCTACTATGCAAAGCTATGATGTCTTTGCTTCATTATTGGTAAAGATACAAGTCTTAATTTTAACCATTATCAGTCCGTTAATTATAGGAATCGGTCATAAAGCAGGTATTATAAGCTCAAGTTTCACGGACGTTATAAAATCGCGGCGATATTTTTTTGTGTACTTGGACGTCAACGCCCAGCTTAGCGCCGCGAGAGTTGAAAATCGAAGTGTGTTTTTTCTAGAGGTGTGCGTTATTTAACGTAATCGGTTTCAGAAACTGCTTAAGAGACTGATAATCGTGTTACTAGTTTCGTGGTAAAAAATGTAACGATTATTTTACGTACGTAGTTCACAGTTGACATGACACTCCACAACAAACGGCGTACGCGTAAGCGTTTCGTTCAACAGATTATTATTAAAATGATTATACGTACGTTACGTAATACGACTCGAACAACGAGAGTAAAGAGTCTCTTCGGAATTATAAACTGTTACATATTCGTAATTATAGGTAACATAACACACAATTAAAACTTATATTATAATACGTATAGCCTGTAACATTTTAGTACTTAAACATAACATAATACACACGCAAAACCAACCAACGTCCTACTGTAACTAGTTACAAAAATAATCGGTTTTGAAACTACTTAGGTACTCATATCCACGAAACTACGTATAATCGATTACGCCCAAAAGACGTTACGAACCACGTCTACAATAGTTTTTCGACGCGCTGAGACTCATCGAGAGTTGAAAAGAGAGTGTCCGAAAAAATCTTGCCACGATTTTATTACGTCCGTGTGAATGTCGACTAAAAATATGACAAAAATTCTTCAATTTCATAAACTGCCACCGCAAATGATTTTTGGTATGGATCGCTACACACACTTTTACATATTTCAGTTACACATTATTTTTTAATAGCTCATTGGAAGACGGTGAAATCAGCAAAAGTATGAAATTTAACTGTATAGTATAATAACATGACATCACGCCTGTAATCCCCAAAGGATTAGGCAGAGGTGTTCCTAGTGTATCACAGTACACACACATATATCGCTAGTGATGTATATGTCCCATGTCCCATGTAATAGGAGGCGACCTTTTTGCCACCAACCGGAAATAAAGTATAATAAAACAATATGATAAAATATCTACGTAAGTTTCAGCAGTTAAAGGATTAGTTATTTCGCCTCAGAAAGCAACCTTATAACCACAAGAACAAAGTTCCTTCTGAATTTCTGATGCAATATCAGTGGTAAAATAATTGAGACCGGACTGTGACGCTGAGATCTAAAGACCAAACTTTGATTTGATTCAACCCGAGTACTACATCGTTCAATACGAAAATGAACCTTTTGCTCATGTGATCACAGTCGCATAGTCCTTTATGCGACTGTGATCAACCCTTTCATACGAGTATGAACATTAACTTTTAGAAATAAGGTTTATTTTCGTATTCAAAAGCAACTGGAATTAGGTTGAGTACAAAGTTCACGGTATGAATCTCAGCCCGACTGTCGTTTGAGTATTGAGGTGAAACTACAGACGCCAGCACAATCATGGTATCACAAAATGTCAAATTTTCCCAATGGAACATGAACCTTATTCTTTTGTGATAAAGTTGAAAATCTATCAAATAAATTTGTCAGATTGGGGTAGCTTGATGTGCTGGCCTCTGTACATCAAAGTGCTTTATTACAATATTTAACTAAACAGCTCTGAAGACCTGTTATTGACATTTGAATCGAAGAATGTAAAGGAACAAATTGTAGGTATTTCTCCTAGAATAAAATCTGTCTAAAAACGGGCAAATTTCACTTAAACAAACCTTCCTTGGTTACTTATTGCAAGCCTACAGCCCATTATAGCCCTTAATCTTGAAGAAACTTCCTAATATTAATGGTGGGATTGGTTTCTTGTATCTCAAACATTCTTGGACTAAAAAAACTCCAATTTCGTTTTAGTTTTGGTTCATGAACTGCTGATTATATCCGTTAATAAGTTCGTCAGTTTCATCTCACTTTGCAGTATTGAATTAATGTTTCTTTTTTAAAGGGTTTCCGTCAAATATAGCCTGCGAAATTGAAAAATAATTATGATTAAATAATAAAAAATTAATACAGTTCACAATAAAATTTTTTTTGAGAGCTGTTTTGCTGTTTTAAATGTCTAATTTAGTTATTGTTTTTAACGAGCTTCTGCCAGCGGCTTTGCCTGCGTGGCGGTCGTTTTATACATATTAAGATTCCTCTTGAATCACTCTGTCTATTGATAAAAACCGCATTGAAATCCGTTGCGTGGGTTAAAAGATCTAGGCGTACAAACAGGAAAAACGACATTTTTTTATACTTTGTACGGATCGAGTAATTATTTAATCATTATTACCACGTAATTAATCAACATACAACGTATAACAGCACTGCAAAACAGCAAATGTCAAAAAAAAAAAAAAAAACATTTTGAATTTCACGGGCTACATTGAAGGAATCGTCTCAGGTTTAAATAAAAACCTAAACCAGAGTATTCACTATGACCATTAGTCTGATACCAATATAACTTCATGCTCCATTAAAATTATTTTCATTCTAGAATAAATTTTTTAACAAAAATATTGAATTATACTTTGAAGGTAGGAAAGCGTCCAGTCATAATTTTATACTATAAGTACTGTTGACCATAACTGGCCCGGCTGTTTAAGAGGCCGTACACGAAAAGTATCCAATTAGATTAGATTAGATTTTTTTTATTATCTATAACTTGGTGACAAAAATCAATTGTACAATTTTTTGGAACAGAGATGTGAGAGTAATTTATCTCCTGGCTCCCAAACTAGGTTTATTGCCTGTGACTTGGGAGTCAGTTATTTCAAAACTTATGCTAAACATAAACATTCCACTGATGTACGCGATTTTACAGCTAAAATACAGTATTTCTTGGCACGCACAACAGATCGAATAGGAGTCTACGTGCGGAAAAGAGAGTCCCATTATCAGTATTTCTTGGTCGATAAATCAAATTCAAATACTAAAAAAATAGCTCATTCATTTGATATTGATTGCAACGATCTTTCATGTTGTGCATTAAAATTTATAGAAATGCAGTATTTTAACAGGAAAAGTACGTCTTTAAAATCAAGTAAATAACGGAAATCGACAAAATTTCGTATACGGCCTCCTAATCAGCTGTAAAATAGATGCAATAGCTTTGTATTTCACAACCTCACAGGAAAATGGCTTACCACAAAGTGACCGTGCAGGTAGGTTTCTGTAGGACTCTACTTGCGTTAACAACTACAACGGTATGCATAGTCGACCTTGTTATTTGCTTATCAGTTTTGACAACAACTCTTAAGTTTTACGTTTTTTGCAATTCGTGGGTCCGTGTTAGGTTATTAATGCTGACATGATTCGCGACTGAAAGAAATGTGTTATAACAGAATTATATTCATTAGTGATCTTCTCCTGACCCAAATGGCTCATCATCATCATTTCAGCCGAAAAACGTCGACTGCTAGACATGGGCCTCTCGCAAGCTCCTCCACTTCGACCGGTCCTGTGCTCCCCGCATCCAGCGGATTCCTGCGGCCCTCACAAGGTCATTAGTCCCCCTTGGGGGAGGCCAAGTTTACGTCTTCCGGTACGCGGTCGCCACTCCAGAACCTTCCGGCCCCATCGGCCATCTGTTCTGTGACCAATGTGCCCTGCCCACTGCCACTTAAGTTTGGCAATTCTTCAGATTATGTTGGTTGCCTTGGTTTTCCAATGGTTCCCGAATGGCTTTTTAATGAAATTACATCTTTAGACAAATTCTTGATTTGTTACGGTCGCGAATTATATTTTGATCAACAAATTGACATGGACCTGCAAATTGCAACAAAACACAAGTAAATTTGAATTTCGCGAGCTACATTAGCACGTCTTCCTTAAATTTAATCTTCACTAAGAAACTACTTCACTTTCAAACTGTCACATAGAACTTAAGGTTTTATGACGTGCAAATGACATCCAACCTAAAGGTGATAAGCAATTATGAGTTTGACTATACATAAAAGTATTGCTCCATTTTTTTTGTTACAAATTACACATACAAAATTTTGTATTCTTTGCACTATAATGTGAATAATCATAGTCTTCATAAGTAGTTGTAAATAACAAATATTAAGAATCAGACTAAAAACAGACTAACTACATTATTTAAATTTAAACAAATACTAAATTTGTTCACTACTATCAGCGTCGCGTTTCTCAGTCTCCGCTTTCTTCAACTTCTTTGCTTTTATGTCAGCCATTGTCTGTTCAATTGACCGCTGATCTTTTTTATTCTCACTAGGAACCTCTCCATAATTCTTGTTGACATTTGTCTTCTTAGCTGCATCACCACCAGCTTCCTCGCCAATAAGATGAGCATACTTTTGCTTGTAGAAAGTACCACTTAATTCCTCTTTACCTCGCTTACGTTTTCTATTCTTTTCTTCTTCTAAATCAATAGCTGCTTGTTTTCGCTTTTCGAAATGCGCTACGGCCATCTCAGCAGCTTTATCTTCATTCCATACACCACAGGCCCTGCGTACTGTTAGTTCATCTTCTGAAGGACCATTATCTTTGAGATATACAACTGAGTACCGGTCTACACCCTCTTGTCCAAATGAGAATACTTGTAAACCAGCAATCTCGGATACATCCCGTATAATAGATCTATACATTTGTTCCATAGGTTCAAACTGAATGTGTGGTTTTGTGCCATCTTTGATAAAGTTGCTTATTTTCTCTTCCACTCGTTTTCTGAATCTGTTTATCATGTTTCTTTCCTCCTTTTGCCTGTTCTCCATAGCCTCTTTTTGTTTCCGCATGGCATTTTTCTGTGCTTCACTAGCTGTTGGTGGCGATTGCATGGAATTAAGGATTGAATCTAGTAGATCCATGTTTAAATTTCGTTTTCAGACAAGAATGATGTGTATGAAATGATTTCAGGTATGCGACTCTGCCAGTCGTATGGGTAGCGAAAATTGCTGACTAATGGCTCTGTACTTAACTCTTTGAAAGATAATATGTTTAATGCCGTATCTATTTGGGCGCACACTTGGCTTCCAAAAGTTATTGTATGTTCGGCAAACTCTAGCAGCTGTTTTAGTGATGGCTGCAGTGGAGTGCCCTTCACAAGTGCGGAGTTCTCTTCAGAGTTAATTTTGCTGCAGCTATCTCTGAGTGTTTTGTTTTTGTTGCACAGTTTCTGAAATGAGTCTTCTAAAGTGCACCTGGAATTGACCGATTAATCAATTAATATTTACTTACTTTATTCCAAATATGTTAATTTTGATAAACATAAGAACACAAAGTAGAAATTTATATGGTAGGAATGTACATAATCTGACGTCGATTTAGGGGGGTCGAGGGGGGTTGGGGGAAGGGGGGTAGTTAGAAACCCACCGCTCAAAGGAAAAGTTGCGAAACCCAGTTCTCCAGAATTATGATTTTTTAAATTTCCTAACCTAACTTTTGTCGACGTGTCAAGTAACTGCCACTAATTTGGAAGTAGCGCTCGCCGGCCGCTGCCATAGCACCGCTCGCTTCGCTCGCTCGGCTCGCGCGCGGTTGGTCACAGTTCTAACCTAACCTAACCTATTACCTACCTGATGAGCTTTCGCCTTCTAACATAACCGGTCCGAGTCGGATTTGCCACACTCGTCTCTTGTCACTCATATCGACCTACTCTACTCTGTGTCGGTTCTGCCCCGGAAGTGGTTCCGGGAGGTTATAAAAAATGTCTAAAAACCTACTGCCTATCCTTGTTGGTTCTGCTCCGGAAGGGATTTCAAACTGCTTTAAATATTGTAAATTTACTTTAAAATAGTATTAATAGTGGTTAATTGTGGTTATCATATTTTAAACAAAAAATTAAATTAAAAATTTAAAAAACCCCCGACCCCAAAAACTCTAAAAAGTAAAAATAATAATATTTACAGGCCTTTTAAGATGAAGGTAATATTTTGATCAAGGCATTGTAAAGGCGGGGGACGGCTAATGAAAATGCTAGGCCTCTGTTTGGCGTTTTCATCGACCGTCCCCCGACTTGACAATGCCTTGATCAAAATATTACCTTCATCTTAAAAGGCCTGTAAATATTATTATTTTTACTTTTTAGAGTTTTTGGGGTCGGGGGTTTTTTAAATTTTTAATTTAATTTTCATTTCCTGCTTTTTAAACTTAATGTCTCGCTCGCTTAAATCTGCGCATCGTTGCGTATTTTTCCCAAAGTTTGTTACTAATTTATCCTCATTTCTCGTCCTGATCACTATTTATCTATAGTCTATTCATTGAGACCTTTTCAATAAGCCCAAACTCGATAGTTTTGCTGTTTGTTGGTGAGTAACTTGGGCATCCTGGAATTTCCAGGTGTTGCTCCAGCATTTCAAGATTACTTTGTTCGTCTAATATCATTGAAGTAATAGAATACCAAATTTCGAGTTGATCAGACCCGTGGAAGATGCTCAAATCCCTTCATCAACCAGAAAAGAGCTGATAATTTTCAAACGGCTGAACCGATTTTGATAAAACATGTCTAAGAACACTCCCGACTAATACACCTTTCAAACAAAAAAAACAAAATCAAAATCGGTTCATCCGTTCGGGAGCTACCTACGTTGCACTCAGACAGATACACACACACACACACACACACACAGACACGTCAAACTTATAACACCCCGTCGTTTTTGCGTCGGGGGTTAAAAATGCAAACAGTCGCAAGTTTTACAGAACGTAACACGGAACGTTTCAAGGCGATATTCGTTATACTTTCTGTCAAATACTATAAAATATTTCAATTTTCAACTATACATATAATAAATCTGTAAAGGAACTTTTTCTGTACATTTAAAATATTTCGAAAATAATTGCTTGGGGTGGTAAGGGATAATCAACAGATGACATTTTAACCCTTATCAAAATTTTTGTCTGTAGCTCGGTTTTTCAGTTTCTATGTTGAATAGATCAAGTATCACGTCAAAAGAACGAAACTAATATGGTTATCTTTCATACTCAAATATTGTTTATAACTCAGAGTTTATATTAGTCTTTGTTTCATCGCAATCGCTTCGGTCAACCTATCTAAATAATTTATTGTGTTCAAGAAGAATTTATTTACGTAATGTTGAAACACTTAACGACATCTATTGGCGTGAAACGGTACTAACGAATACTTAATATTAACACGTCATTCTCATTTATGTTACTTACTGTGTCTGTGTTATTTCAAAAAGTAATGATACTGATTACTAAAATCGCTTTCCGTTGGTGGTTGATTCTCACGAATCAAAAAAGCTAAAAGAATTTCAAATAAAAAGTTGTGATAATATTAACTGACGTGGTGTTCTGAGTCATATACCTAGAATGCAATGTTAGATAAATATTTATTAGTTTTATCAATCAAATTAATACAAATAGAGGGGAAGAAATCTCATTTTTAATTGTGATAAAAGTCTTAGTAGCGCCATCTAGCATAATGTAGCAAAATTAGAGCGGCTAGAGGAACATCTCCATAGAAATTCTTAATCTCTAGCGTCAGTAACGCCATCTAGGTTTGAATAGCAAACATGCAAAGACAACAACTTGATTTCGCGCGAAATTTGATAATGTTAAATTTAAATGCGTGTTTACAGCATTACTCGATTCAAATAATGGGAGTTTTGGGAGTAAAGAGTTGTAAATACTTATGTGCTAATTTTTGTGATGTTAGTTTTCGAGGTGGGGAGGGGTTCAAGTGAGGTCGGATGGTGAAAGTCAGGAAAAAAAATCCAAAATTGCGACCATAACTACTGGTGGATTTGAGTAAATAGATAGGTTTTCACACGGGCTACTGTAGTTATGTCGATGCTCTTCCGAGCAACATCGCTTACAGAGAAGCATTTTCTTAGTTAAAACAAGTTTAAAAATGTATTTATTTATCCATTTGGCATCTCCAACAAAGGATACATTACCTACACAGGAACAATAGAAATCGCAATAGTAAAATATTGACAATTTTAAAGTCGCTTCTTTAAATATAATTATTTATTGGTCTACAAATAAATGTATGGCTGAACAAAAGAAACACTGAAACATTTTTGATTACAATTTACAATAAAAAGGCATCGCAACTGAGAGTCGCGGAGGATCGCTCTGTTACGTCCATTATCCTCGGGATCGGGCTCTCTCTCTTCCTGCTGCCTGCGTCAGCAGCGGGGAGAGAGGTGGGGGCGCGCGCGGTATGGCACTACGTAGCAACAACATCGTACTTACTATGTTCATAGAAAACCCGTGCTATACAATTAAATAGTTTTTTTTGCCTGGTTTGGTTTTTTTTTCAACAACGCTTTTAATGTGGATAATGACCGACGTTACGGGGCGTAGGTAATGGTAACATTCGCAGCGAGCATGTCTTTACGCCGTGTGCTAAAATCAGTGTTGCTCGCTCGCATGTTTTGCCGTAGGTACTACTGACTGCACGAATACTTGCTTGGTAACATATTAGGTGCATTTTGACCCGTGACGCCGGTCAGTATCCACCTTAACAGCGTGATCTTTCTTCATCGTGATAACGCCATGGTCCCACGGGCCGTTAACTGACAGGTGGCGTCAGGTGTTACTGCACTGCTACCTGTCGAGGCCTATCGCAGTCCGTGCAGAGCATTCCCACTGCTGTGGTTTTATTCAGTGGTCAACGTTTGATAAACAAAGCTTAAAGACACACGCCTGTACGGGCCGAGATAGGCGCCCGCCCCCGCGTGGAATAATGCTTCAGCACACTCAACCAGACGCGCAGTCGATTTATTGAGTAAGTACAGTAAAAGCTCCTTATTCGTGCTTCCTTCATTCGCGTTTTCACTATTCGCGGATTAAAAAAATGCGACCCAATTCCTATATCCGCGGCTAAAGATTTATTTATTTGCGGGTCTAATCGGTACATCGGTACATACATATTAACAAATAACAAAAAGGATTCCAATAGGTATCCAACCCAATATCCTTTGTAAACGCGTCGTCAGATGGACTATAAAAAAGTGAAATAGACCTTATTACAACTTCGCCTAAAGTACATTGTCAAATGATATCGCCGCTGTATTGGTTCGGCCTTTGACATCTACAATAGCCGCCTTCGCCGCGGTCGGTGTTTTTAACCGACTTCAAAAAGAAGGAGGTTATCAATTCGACATGTTTATATTTTTAATGTATGTTCAGGCATAACTCCGTCGTATATAGACGGATTTGCAAAATTTTTTTTTTTTTCGAAAGGGGTTTACTCCGAAATGGTCCCATTGAAATTTCATATAGACAGGGCCCGATCTAGCTATTTAGCCGCTCCGGGCAAAAATAACATTCGCCGCCCTTTGCACTAACACCATCAAAAATGGTATGACCATAATTATGTGATATTCTTTTAACTATATAATATTCACATACGTTAGTCTACTACGGCTTCTGAACAAGTATACAAAAATTCATGAGAGTAGGTATGTTTGTAAGTATACATTTTGCCACCGCTCATTTTTGCCGCTCTGAGCATTTGCCCGGCTTAGATTGGGCCCTGCATATAGATCTGATGATGCGTTTCGGAAACAGACAACGGAACTCTTCAAAAAATTACAGTAAATCAACCGCGACTATTGCTATCACATAAATAAGTATGCATTGTTTTGACCCAAAGGATGATGAAATTTCGAATTGGTGTATGGTAGGTAACAAAAAAGTGAAAAATAAAAACTTTTTTCAAAAAAATAACAACCGACTTCCAAAAAACACTACAAAGTGTCATCGTCACCGACTTCCGAAATTAAAGTTATTTTGCACTTTGTAGTGTTTTTTGGAAGTCGGTTGGTATTTTTTTGAAAAAAGTTTTTTGAGAATGTAAACAAACATAATGAAACCAACCTCATCACCATAAAGTATATTTATATATCATCATCATCATCATTTCAGCTGAAAGACGTCCACTGCTGGACATAGGCCTCCCCCACATTTATAAATGCTGCGACTTAATAGACATTCCATCCTTTGGTACGAGCCGCTTTGGGTGTTTTACCTATTGTTTCATCTTTCCATTTATTGCAAAATGTTGAATTTTTTTTTTTACTTAAAAACGGTTTTCGACGCGAAAAAATCTGTTTAACGCATAGAAATGCTTGATCGTTTACGCCTTGGAGAGTCGCTTGCATCCATATCCCGCTCATACAAGTAATCAATATGGTCAAAAACTTCAATTAAATTGTTTTTTTTTTTGTCACTTAGGAACGTATCCCCTATAATCCCATATAAATTACCATTCCATAGTCACGGTTTCTGTATTCGCGGTAGGTATTTTACGGAACGTATACCTCACGAATAAAGAGCTTTTACTGTACCTACGGCAGGTGCACATTTATTATAAAATGAGCCTCGACCAGCCGCTTTGATCTATATTTATTCTTAAAAATCTGAGTGAGACATCGTCGCAATATCATTATAACCCCTAAAGACGCCTGCAGGCCTAGACAAAACACCTTTCTGTTAACGTTCACGCTAAACTCTACGCCAGAATATATGGGAATGACATTACCGTGTCCTTTCCGCAGGTAATGTCATTCCCATACATTTTGGCGTACCGTTTAGCGTGAACGCCAAGAGTAATGTGTTTTGTCCCTAGGCTCTGGACTGCATTCGAAAGCTGTGGTAGATTCCTACCAGGATAGATCGGAAGATCGGAGGAGGGGTACCTACACCGTCAAAGCGACACATTATTGTTTTCCGACATGCACGCGAACGAAGTCGCGGGCACAGCTAGTTTTCAATAATTTTTTTCTCGATAACTGTTTGTATTCGCAACTTAAAATTTTGTGAGCAGCTTTCTAATAGTACAACCTATCTGTGAAAAAAATATGAACTCTCAACTCGACGTCAGATAAGGTACAACTTAGCCATTTATATTTCTGATGACCACCATATTTGCCATTGATTTTACGTCAATGAGGTAGATGCTCAACTGAATGTCAAAAAGAGCTTTTTCAAAATAGAACATTACCATTATAAATCAAATTAAAATCTCCAACAACGCATTTACACATTTATTAAAAGGTAAACAATAAGTACCACTGCCAATGTCAAATGCTTGAGTAATGGCACATTTCACATAACTATAAAAAAATCTACAAAAGAAGATATAGATGGCTTATCAAATAAATAAGACGCACATCTACGACAAGTACTTAGAACTTACAGTTTACTTCGTATGTCTTGTGCGTCCTCCGAAATTAGGTTATGTATGGAAGCGCACAACTTGCTTTGTAATCCTTCGAATTGCTCCAACGGCGTCCCCGTCACGACAGCCCTACAACGACCAATACCATTACACACAGTCGTAAAATACAAACAATAAACATTTCTATAATTTCACTCACTCCTCTATGTTCTTACAGCGCTTTAACAGTGTATCTATAGACGCAGCGCACTTTTGGCAATCATTCAAACTTGTTTTCGCTGTGGTGTGAAATTCGGCGAAATAAGAAAAGTAGTCAATCAATTGGTTTTGAACTTCCGCTTCCATTATTTGAGATAACATCCATGCCAATATTTTATTTTCCACAATAATCACAAGATGTTTTCATTCGTACGACAAATTGACAATGACAAATAATGACAATGACAACCACCAGAACACTAACGGATGACAACTAATGTCGCGTTCCGAAATTCAACAAAAGTGAAAATATCGTGAACCCGACCAAATTGAATAGTCAAAAAATTTAAGAGCAATCAGATCATTAGTACTGATTTTTATTTTGGTTGGCTTCGCGATTTTATCACTTTTGTTGAATTTCGGAATGCGACATAACATCTTTGACAAGTTGACAACAAATGCGTTTTTGCGGTAAGCTAATTACAGAAGGTAAAATAAAACAATTCCGTCTGACCACCTGTGAGTCTGTGACAGGCTGACAGCCATCTTTGAAAGGCATGTTGTTTATTGTGAATAATAAATAATTAAACAAAAATGTGTTTATTTGAAGTTCAATTGTAACGGTATAAATTTATTTGTTTTAACAATTGTAACGGTATAAATTTATTTGTTTTAAAGAAGTAACATACAGTAAAACAGAAACAGTCGGTTTATTCTGTAAGAAGCTCACTGTGATAACTTAGGTGAAGTGAGCTGCATTCCTCGTAATAATAGTGATTTATGCTATTGACAGCTCACTTCACCTAACCTTTTCACGGTGAGAACTTAACAGAATACCACTGCTGATCGACATAATATAATTATATTGTATTGAGTACATACCTAAAAAGGTACAGCTTATTTCTTAAGAAATCTCTTTCTACAGACCTGCGGAAGGAGAAACGTAAACAATAGTGTGTGAAAACAAGAAGATAAAACTATGATTAGATTTAAATATTTTAAACAAAATATCTGTAGCTATCTTTATAAAAGTTTACAACATCACAAGTTCACAACTAGATAACAAACCGTAAATTTCGGAAAACCGGTAACGTACCGAAGATGTTTTCCTTTTCATTAGTTAATATTATGTATGTTCTAGAATTGAATTGCTTTCCTAAACGTTGTATAGGTTTCTTTAAAATTTTGCTTTAGGTCGGTCCCTTTCGGTTTCGACGGGTGGTCGATTGCACCTGTCAAAACCTAAACCAATAGCAGGCTTTCGTGTGTGACCTCGAAAAACATCAGTCTTGATCTTGATGTGAGGAGAAATGCGTGTCTAAAGTCGTCGCGTTTTATTAAATGAAAACACGTCGGAAATTTCTTAAAATATAAAGTGCTTGCTTATTTTTCACTAATAAAACGAGGCATAAAATGAGTGATAATGGTGTGATCTAATTTGAGCTTATCTTAAGAATATCGTGTTTTTACTTTCGTGAAAATGAATGGCAAACTGCATAGTGAAACCGGCGCTTTCTCATCTGACGACATGCGCGCCGAAATATTGAACCCTTTCGTCCACAAATTGGAGCTAGATAACACGTATGACAAAATAAAGGTACGGACAGGAAGGTTTTAAATTGCGTAACATACTATTAAAGTGAAAGTATTATTTGAAAAAGTTGTAAGTGTTTAAAGATTCTAATACTGAAACATTCTGCGCATGTCTAAATCCAATTATGAAATAGGATAAAAATGTGTTTTGTTGCAAAATTATGTTAACAAAAACAACACTAACATACTTAATTGGTGCAAAAAAATATCATCATCTTATTACATCCATTGTGACTTTATTGTTTTTAATTTATTCAAAAATATTCTAACATTGAATCAGGAACAATTAAATTAGATGGGATTGCCAAATATGTACTCTGGAAAACGTTTGTCTAGAGGGCCTTGTGTCTTGTTTATTGACACTGAATTGAATACAAATAAATCGAGACCCTATTACTGATGTGTTCTTTTATTTTTTAATAACAGTATTTTTGAGTTTTTTGACGAATTGTGACTTAATTGAAGAATAATTAAAGTGAGGTTGGATTATAGGGATAGGGATGTTGCTAAATCCTGTTTCAATTGTTATTTACTGTTGTTTAATAAAACATAGATATTTTTATGGTTTTTGTACTTGCTCTATGTGTGGCACTTCGCTCGGCTAGGATTTGGCCCCGGTCTTATGCTTGACTTGATTTCGCAAAGTTTTACGAGATTTCATTTATGAGTGGATATTTTTTGGCAAGACAGAGGCATGCAATACGAAGGTATTTCGTAAAAAAAATATAATGACTACTGGTACCTATGTAGAACCCGGACAAACAGCATAAGTATAAAAGCGAATGATAAATCCTTACTAATATTTTAAACGCGAAAGTTTTAACTGTGGATGTTTCTTACTCTATCACGCAAAAACAACTGAACGGATTTGGATGAAATTTGGCACACAGATAGATTATAACCTAGATTAACACATAAGATACTTTTTATCCCGGTAATACGTTCCCGCGAGATAATTTCCGGAAGCTAGTAGGTAATATTTTACTAAACACGACTAATTTAATTGAATGTTTGACAGGATTTTCAGAGTTTCGGTCCAATTCAATATTAAAAGTTAATTATATCTTCTAATAAATTAATGCCAAAAACAATAACTTGAAAACTATATTCAAATATAATTCGAAAACTACTTTCTAGCAACACTAGTTGGGGAATAGCAATTACCGCGTACCTATTATAGAAAGTGCATGGTTTAGATTTGAGATTATCGTTTTGAAAAAATAACGGTATTTTATGATCACGACAATACTCGGTATGCACCGATAAGTTCAGTCTTTTGATCAAAAAGATCACGATTTACCTAAGATAAATTCAATTTAGAATTAATTTCTAAAAATATTGTAATTATAGATACCATTTGTAACTGGAACGCGAAGAACACGAGATTTTAATCAGGGCTTCTGTTGCAAAAAGCCGCTACACTTAATACTTGTATGTGAGGGAAAGTCAGCATTTTACATGATGCGCTGCACTGTACCGTTTTGCACAGATAGACATGCATAACACTATAAAGGCTTCTGCAAACAGGCTCGACGTGACGCGAGTAGAATAATTTCTATGAAAACTTCATAGCAGTTGTTCTATCAGGGTCGCGTTGTGCCTGTCGTAGCAGTGGTCACACAAACAGCCGATGAATGTGACATAATTTTCTTCCGATTTCCGTGGCGGTCGCACATTGAACTTTCTTACGTAACACCTACACGTAAACAAATGATTATGACAATAAAAGAGTGCCAGCAATGAGTTGCAATAGCACATAGGCAGGTACATATAATTATAGAGGCACCGTTTAGAGAAAGTAGCTTGATGATATAATTATTTTTGTTGTGTAACTTAAGCTTGGCATGCCTCTACCTGCCTACTTCGTTATTTTCTTATTCGTGTCGTTTGGCATACTTATAATGTTACTAATGATTATTTACAGTGGCCGTATTTTTTTTTTATTATACGACGTCATAATTTCGGGAGTTCTAAATATAAAGTCTTCATAAGAAGTAGAGATGCTCTGAGTACTCGTTTATTACTCTGCATACTCTGCCATTTTGGTAATACCTACTCGTTATCGGCCGAATAACTTGGTTTTGACTGTCGAGGTACTCGAATAGAACCCATAAACCTGGGGCCCAAGTCTGTTATTTTTATAATTTTTTGTCATTCCAACACGATCCCATTGTCATTTTGCTAAAAGTTCGTAATCTGCTAAATTCATAATGGTCGATCATTGGTCGGTCAATGGTCTTGTAATAGAACTGTGTTATAATGGCATTGTCGAATTGCCATTATTATAAAACCCGTTAGTAGAAATGATTTTCGAAAAAATACTACTAAATTTGAACATTTATTCATGCCAGATTTCATTTAATTATATATATTTTTACATATTATTTTAAACATTACAACAAAAGGAGATTGCCACGAAGCAGGTCCCTTTTTTGGTATCGTGTGCCTGATTTTAATAATAACCTAAAAATGTTATTCATTTTTTTGTGTACAGGGTATTTTTTATACAATTTCTTTCACCCTGGGAATAAAGTTAAAATTAATTAATAGTTAAACATTACGTCGACATCCGTTTGATTCAATGTAGTCTGTGGTTTGATTGGTATACAAAAAAAAGTTGCCAGGTATCAAAGAATTACCTAAATAACGAATGCCATCTTTTAATCAATTGAGTAATCGATATCAAAATAAAACTATACCTAATTAAACAATAAAACAATTATTCAATCATTCATTGATCTCAATTTGATCTCAACATTTGACAACTTCAACGCTACTGTGTTAGCATTTTGTTTTACGACGATGACATAGAATGATGTTATCCCTGTCCTTTTATGTGTATTATTATACCATATAGGTAGGTATATCTGAAATGAATAACGATAGGTGTACGCCAAATATGAGTTTATGTAAAGTATTCTTGATGACGAAAACTATTGGATAAATAAACACTGCTCATAGTCGATGCGAGTAAAACCGATGGAACGATGACAATTTTAGGTTGCATAAATCCATAATACATTGATAAATATTAAATGTTCACAAAAGCAATAGACACAAAAACAATAGCCATATTTATTTAGAAAACCCCTTATTAGCTAAAGTAGTTTTTATCGATTGATCTATAACGATTTTTTATGTCAATTTCTAAATTATAACCTAGATTTCTACAACAGAAAAACAATGATATCTCTTGAACCAGGGTGAATAAATGAAAAATGGTTTCTGATTATGAAAATACTACGTTTTTACTATTGTTTAAAATAAAAATCTTTAGGGCACAACAATTTTCCACTGGGACCCAAGACCCAACTTTCCTTACAAATCGGGCAATCTCCTTTTAGCAGATTACCGCCATTCATTCATTTCTTTCAATGGAGTGTCAGTGGCTGACCATTGGAAAGTCGTAATGACACCATTATATTAGTAAATTACCAAACTTGTCAATATCAATAATTATGAAATCAATGATATATAGCATTCTAACACTATTGAAATAGCACACTTGAGGCCCTGCCTCTTTACATTATAAATGTGGATTAGTCTTTGTCAGATAAATCACGTGAAAAAAGAACGAACATATTAAATTCAATAATCAGTATCTCGTGGTAATACATTTTCGCTTAGATATTAGTCTAACTCTATAGCGTTTTGGCATTTGGCACTTTTTGGATCTTCACGCTATTGCGGCGCTGCTGTTGTATATTCCAATTCCTCGTTCGTAGCAATGCCAAAATCTTGCATGGCATTCTTATGTATTTGAACCGTTTCGTACGTTCACAATACCTGCCAATTTATCCGAGTTTCTAGGCAGAGTACTCGGTTTGGTAAACATAATACCGAGTAACACTCGGTACTCAGGTGGCTAAGTAATAATACCCGCACGAATTTATCAATCCGGTTAGGCTACGCTTGCCGCGGTCGGTCTGTGGATGAGTGACCATTTTTACATGCCAAGAGCCGTACTTCTCCTGAATTTCCCTGTGTGGGAAAGCATGTTAAGCCGGTGGTTCCGGTTGTCATTCTTGGATCTTTGACAGTCGTTAAGGGGTCGGCAGATGCCCGAAAGACTGACAACCAGTCTAACCAAGGGGTATCCTATTACCTAGTGCAGTGGAGTACCTATTATATCGTAGTCCTATTGTGGAGGTCAGATAGGTAATCGCTCCATGTAAATATGGTATTCAGCCGCATCTGGTTAGACGGTTTGGAAGAGGCTAGGTAGATGATGGCTCGGTACTCGGTTACTTGGTAAAACTTGTACTCGGCGCATCTCTAATAAGAAGTAAATTAAGTAGGTTCCTCCGGTATTGTCTGACAAAGCTGAAGCTTCAGTACGTTTGTGCATCATCAGAGCAAATTAAGACAGCTCTGAGTCATTCGAGTGAAAGTCAATTATTTATAAAACCCGTGTAACATACTCATTTGGCATTGGCATGCAACGAAAATCGAACACGTGTGTTTTAAAATACGCGCTGCATTATTCATAGCACAAAGAGTTTAATGCCAGTTGTCATAAGCTTACTACTAGAAAATACCTACCTTGTTTATTTTTGAAAATAGCTAAATCATAATCAATGAATGAAGTAAGTCTATAGTTAACTTAAGGTTTGGTTGGTGCATTACTTGAACCAACGCACTATGGGCCAGAACCGTGCGTACCGTCTCAAAAATAGGTTTTCGTAATGTTCTATATTAAATATTGTGTTAATGCACATGTCTAACTGAATGTCCAATGCATATTATACAGCAGTTAAAATATACTATTTCTCATTTTTACTATTAGACTAAGGCTTGCAAGTTGACGCTCAAAGTTATGTCAATTATGTAGAACACAATTTCACCAGTTTACATGGTCACATTTTCATTATTTTCACAGCAAATTTTTAAGTGTGATATATGGTTAGAATGGTTATGAAGTATTCTATTTAAAAAATATTTAAGTGGACCATTATGTGAAAACTGGGGAGGTATATAAATATTTTTTTAGAACCTAATATTTTATCCTTATTAGAAACTTTACATAGACTTTTGGCAGTTAGCAATGTCTGCCCATGTCGTAATTTTGATAGCATCACATAGAGCAGCTAATAAAGAAGTTAGGGCAAAAAAAAAAAATTGCCCGAATCTGCCCCCCTTGAAATGAAACGAAAAATGCCTGATGGGGGGAAAATACAAAATATACCAAAAATGATTTTAGTTGTGATTGATGAGATTTTTGGATATTTAGATTACTTTTTTCTTAAAATTATCTATTTACTTAATCTTTAGGTAAGGTGGGAGTATTGGGTAATGTATTTTTTTTTTATCGTTCGGTCAGATGTGGTTAATGTTTTGTTATCACTGTGTGAATAACATGTTTATCATGTAGTTTATGTATTTCTCTATCGCGGTGAAGGAAAAGGGAGGAAATGGTAGTTAAAGTTGTTATTGTACATTTTATCAGTACTACTAACCACCTTCGTAGATAGTGGTTAGGAACGTGATAATGCACTAGACAATAATATTTTTTCACACGAAATTTCAGTATAAAAGTTATTTATTTACGTTGTCATTTACCAGTACTTTAGTGTGCTTTGACATATTATAGTCTTCACCAACCTCGGTAAAAAAGTAGTAGTTTGAAGTAAAAATAAAATGAGTGAATTTGTTGTGCCTCGGCGAGTATTATGCGAATTTTTCATTGATCATGGAACAAAATCAGAAGATATTCAAAATTACTTAGAAGAACACCACCATTTGTCGTCTGAAAAAAGTGAATTAGTTGTGAACCGTATTCAAAAATGGCTTATAACAGCGTTTAACGATCGGTGGACCAAATCTAACCGAACTAAAGAACGTTTCTTTAATAAAAATACATCGTGGTTAGACGGTGAATTTAAGGTACAATTCGAAGAAGCACCGTTGGATATTACACCTACAACATCTGGAGAACGTGGACGTCCGCCAAAGTCTTATGAAGATCTATCAGAGAAATCGAAAAAAAGGAAGAATATGGAGTTGGTACAAGAATATGGAATCGAGTATATACATAATGCATACGTTCAAGGATTGCGGTCTGAAGGAGAATTCGAAGAAGCAACTGTTGTTACAATGATGCGGAGTTGTGATAGAAATGAAAAAAGGATCATGAAGGAAAAATTATTGCATGAAAGTCGCAATGCAACAGATTTTACGGTGGATGAAGCTTTAAGTATATTTGCAGATTTAGATCTTTCGAAATCACAATACGGATTACTTCGAGCAAGTCTGATTAACAAAAACTTCGACATACTGCCATCATATAATATACTGACAAACGCCAAAAAACTGTGTTATCCTCCACCATCCAGCATTCAAATAACCGATATAAGTGCCAAAGTAAATCTACAAGATTTGCTGGACCACACTTCTGCTCGCATCTTAAAGATTGAAAATGTTTACAACTCAACAAGAAAATCTCTTAAATTGTTTACCAAGTGGGGATGTGATGGGTCATCGGGGCAAAGTGAATATAAACAAGTTTTATCAGGTGAGAATGATTTAGTCTCAGATGCAAACTTATTTATAGCGTCTTTGGTACCAATAAAGCTGACTGACACAGAAACAAATGAGGTAATTTGGCAAAATTCGGCTTGTTCGTCTATTCGTTATTGCCGACCAATCCTGATGGAATTTGCAAAAGAAACCCCCGAGAAAACCCGATCAGTGGTTGGTGATATTCGGGGTCAAATTAATAATTTGCAAACTTCAAAGATACACAAGGAGGAGCAGGTAATTGAAATAAGTCACGACCTATTTCTAACTATGGTGGATGGAAAAGTTACACAAGTTCTAACTGACACAAGTTCTGGAGCTGTTTGTACAGTATGTGGGGCTAAACCAAGCGAAATGAATAATTTGGAGAAGATTGAATCAAAGCCAGATAATATAAATGCTTACGAATACGGTTTGTCTACGTTGCACGCGTGGATCAGGTGCATGGAGTTAATTTTACATATTTCATATAACCTTTCATTTAAAAAATGGGCTGCGAGAACTCCAGAAGATAAAAAAAGTAAAGAAGACAAGAAAAAGCTTGTACAAAGTTTATTTCGAAGCCGAATGGGATTGCACGTTGATAAGCCCCGACAAGGAAGTGGAAACAGCAATGACGGTAATACAGCTCGGCGTTTTTTTGAGAACTACTATTGCGCTTCAGAAATTACAGGAGTTGACGAGGAACTTATTAAAAGGTTCTATGTTATTCTTCAAACTTTGGCATCCGGTATTGCTGTAAATCCAGAAAAATTTGGTGAATATACTCGCACAACCGCACAACTATACGTAACAAAATATATGTGGTATAATATGCCTTCTTCAGTACATAAAATCTTAATACATGGGGAAAGTATAATAAGACATTTTGCTGTTCTGCCCATTGGTAATTTATCTGAGGATGCCCAAGAATCTCGTAATAAAGATTACAAAAAATTCAGATTGCATCACGCTAGAAAATGCTCTAGGTCCGCAACGAATCAAGACGTATTTCATGGTCTTCTATTTACGTCAGATCCTTATATATCAAGTATCAGAAAACCATCAGTCACTATTTCCAAGGAATTGTTAGACGAAGCTAAGAGCCTCTTAGCTATTTAAATAGAAGTAATTACGTACCTACATTAATTGTAAAATATATTTTTAGAGTGGATTTATACCATATTTGTCATTTATTTAAATGTAAGATTTATATGTAATACCTATAAAATAAAAGAAAATAGGTTTGATATCATAAAACTGTAAAATTATAATTCAATAAGTTAAACAAACTATGGTTTAATATTAAAAAAATACATTTTTATTTTTGTTTATTTTTTAAATATTAATAATTAAAGTTTTGACAATAAATGTGTCACTATTGGATTCTATATACTCTGGAGATACTACGTGCCAAATTTCAGCTATTTACTTCAATCAACAAAAAAGTTACAGATTTTTGAGACGGTACGCACCGTTCTGGCCCATAGTGCAACGATGATAAGATATCTGGAAAAGTGCTAAATTAGACAGAATTGCGCCCTAATTTCGGAACACACAAATATTCACATACACACACTAACAGCAGCAATGGCTTTGATTTTGACAGTTCAATAACATTAATTGCGTTATTTACGTTGTTGCTTGAACTTTATTAGAACACAACATAAAGATATTTTTAGAACATAATATTGCTAATACATTGCGTAATTATTTCTGAAAATAAAAAAAACTCGTCAATTACTTGTACAAAACTCAATTAATGTTGTTCAACTCTGCAAATGAGAGGGATTGCCATTCTAAGTGTGTTAGGCAAATGCCCTGCTGGTTAAATAGATATCTACTATTTTAAATAAACCTATAACCTACCTAGGTATAGAAATGTACATTTGATTAATTGATATAACTATGTATTTAGAAGTTATACTATAATAAACCATGACGGTGTAAGCTTATCTTAATATTCCTTTAATAAATAAAATGTGCTGCTTATATGGGAAGACTGCATAGTATGACATAGGGTCATTGCGCCGGTTAGCGACCAGTTAGCTGGGTTGCCCACTTAAGATGAGAAAATAAAAATGATGTCTACGCGCTAAATAGTTTATTTTAATGGGAATTTGTCCCAAATATAATCTAGTTTGGATACAAAACATAAAATAAAATACATTAATACAAAAATATTTATAAAATGCTGAAAAAGTGAAAATATAGCGAAAACGTCGGTTTACGACCATTTTTATCAGTTTACGACCACCAGTGTGCTGGTTTGCGACCGCTATTTTAATATAAAAATATGGCATTAAAATAATTATAATCGGTTTAAAAATATATTTTAATTTTTGCCTCTTATTAAAAACAAATATGGTACATAATCATTTGGTGTATTGTTTTCTTAAATAATAATAATTAACCTTCTTTTCGGATATCATCGAGAGCTTTTTCAGGGCTTCTGCAGTGTACTGGACAGTCTTTTTCTTTTTTTTATTGACTCTGAATTATTTGGGAGCTCCATCTAAAAATAAGTAATATAAAATTAATTAATTGTTGTTTTTATGACTAATTTTGTTTAAACTGAAAACTAATAATATTTAGTTTTCGACAGATTAGGTACAACACATGGTTGCTTGCTAAAATCATTATTAAACGGACATTTCAATAACCAACCAAATTAAAAAAATCAGACGTGGTCGCATACTCAATTAAATTTCATACTTATTTCTGTTAGCGGCCGTTATTTTTCTCATACTAAATGATGGTGGCCGGAAACCAATGTCTTTATTTCGATAATTTTGGTTTACGACCACCTGTTCAGCACCAATTTTGTACGTAAATTAAACAAAGTTCTTTCAAAGAAACTGGTGGTCGCTTACTAAAGAACTACAAAGAAAAACTTTTGCAATGCTACATTCAAAATTGTAACAGTCCTGTATGAAGCATTATGATCATATTAATCAAAACAAAATAATTCGGTTCTCGTCGGTTTGCGACCATGTGGTCGCTATCTAACGTTTTCGTTAAATAAGCATTTCGATTACCGACCACTTGATTTTATCTTAATAATACGTTTTAACATAGAAAAATACAACTAAATAATAACCAAAACTTATCGATTGTACAATTTAACATCTAACTTATATGTAAAACATGAAATAAGTAATAAAACTTACCTTTGAGCGCCGCGCGCCGTGTTATTTTTTTTCCAACTCGCGGTATGTCCACTCACCCCTGAATCAAGACGCACATTGAGCAATTTTTTTTCGGGTCTGGTTTTCGCCATTTGTTTCAATCTGTGTAAATTCTTATTTCATAATTATTTATAAAGCACCTTACATTTATTTTTTCTTTATTTTACCTCTGCAAGTACTATTATCTTGATTTAAAGAAACTTAGTCCGTCAAATGGTCGCCTACTGAAGGTGGTCGCGATACCGGCGAAACGACCCTACATAGTACATAAATCCATTTGATCCATTCGCAATTAGTGTGAATTCGGCCAGAAGGTGCTTAAGCCTGAAATTTTTCAAATAGCGGTAGGTTATATTATTTGTTTTTTACTATTATTTTAGTCATATAATTGCAAACTTAGCATTTATTATTACTTCTCTATTTATTAAGGCAGTGTGTTTTTTTTTAATTGTTTTTGTGCTTACACCTTAGATTATTATTATAATACGTTTAAACGTAAGGATTTGGAATTGGCTTTCTGGTGACAATTGTTTCCTTTTTTATCTGTTTTTATTAGCTGTAAATCCTTCTTGTACTAAATAAATAAACTCACGCCATCTTCCCATGGGGGTAGGTAGAAACTACACAATAATTCCTCTGTCGATTAAAACTGTGGTTGAAAACCGCTTATTATTATTATTTTATCAATAATCTTTGAACATTTGATAAGTCCTAAGACTTAATTTTATTTTATACTAAACATAGGTACCTGACTGGTACAGATTTTTTTTTACAAATTAGGTAACCTTAATACTTAATAGGTAGCTAATGGCTAATTAAAAATTACACATAAGGAGATAACGTTAAATTAATGCATATTATTATTTATGCTTGAGCTATCTAATAATAATAAATAATAAGAGTGACATAATTATTCGCAACAGCGATAAAGCCAATGACAAAGAAAAAAATTGTAGGTAGGTACCTAAGGAACCTTGAGTTCGGAAGACCGATTTGCACTTGGCCGGTTTTTAACAAAAAATGTAAACTCCACAAACATAGAAATACATTTTAAACACAACGTCTAAGTAATAATTCAAAAAGAATTCGAATCTTCTATTCTGACTATTATTTTCGCTTTAGCCTCAATCGTCATGAAGTTAACATTTGATTTATTTCGAAATTACACCAATTTATAAAGTTACAGAAAAAAGAATGTGTATTAAAATTAATCATAAATCAAGTCTATCTCACCATAAAACATGAGGCTTCAGGGGATAGTGCGAATCTTGGGGTTCATTCTAATAATTGAGTTTTGTCAAACCGCCCGCGCCCTGGGGTCGGTGCATTTCAATCATTCATAATGCCATTTGTATTGATAGGAGTTCTGACCAATTTCGTTTGTATCTTCATGTTATTCAACCACAGACTAAGTTTTATCATCTTTTGTTCCAGACGGCAATATTCACAGTAATATTACTGCCTTTCCGCGTCATCGTGATCTGTTACCTCATAGTGACAGCTTGGTTCCTCGCATGTATCGGCCTCTATGGCCTAAGCGAAGAAGACCTCAGAAGAGAGCCTATGACAGGATGGAGAAGGTAAAGTCATTTCTCTTTTTTTGACTAGAATATGCCAATTACAAAGTCTTGAAATGCCAATTATTCTAGTGGTTTAGCTTTTTCTAGGTGAAAAAAAAGAACAAAATACGTATTCAGTCAGTTTTTAGGTTATAATAAGTAGGTATGTATTTTAAGTTAGAAAGTCTTTGCTTGCTTCTTACTTGATATACGGGTTTACCACACCGAAATACTTCTTAAAACTGAAAAGCTTAAAATTATTTTAAGCCTTTTAGTTAGTGTATTTAACCTAGTTAGTCCAAGGTCAGTCTCTTTTGATTGTGATAAATTGGTTTTCAGACTTGTTATCTACTTCCTCTTGTTATTAATATACCTAACTATGCCTACAGTCGATTGTTGCGGAAAGTATCGAATCCAAAATTATTATTTATTATATATATTTTTACCTAGGACAGACTGTCCAGTTAGGTAAGTCCAACTTCGAGAAAGAGGTCAATCGTCGAATCCGACTCGGCTGGGCAGCGTTCGGGAGGCTTCGCAATATCTTCTCGTCCCAAATACCACAGTGTCTCAAGACGAAAGTCTTTGACCAGTGTGTGTTGCCAGTGATGACCTATGGTACAGAGACGTGGTCGCTCACAATGGGCCTTATCAGAAGGCTTAAAGTCACCCAAAGGGCAATGGAGAGGGCTATGCTCGGAGTTTCCCTACGCGATCGAATCAGAAATGAAGAGATCCGCAGGAGAACCAAGATAACTGACATAGCCCGAAGAATTGCCAAACTTAAGTGGCAGTGGGCAGGGCACATTGCTCGCAGAACAGATGGCCGATGGGGCCGAAAGGTTCTGGAGTGGCGACCGCGTACCGGAAGACGTAGAGTAGGAAGGCCTCCCACAAGGTGGACCGATGACCTTGCGAAGACCGCGGGTATCCGCTGGATGTGGGAAGCACAAGACCGGTCGAAGTGGAGGAGCCTGGGGGAGGCCTATGTCCAGCAGTGGACGTCTTTCGGCTGATATGATGATGATGATGATGATATATATTTTGCTGTTTTTGTACTTATATACATAATTTACAAGATTTATTTCCACCGTTAACCACTTATCTGAAGCTCAACAGAGCGTGCCTTATGTAGGTCAGCTGCATAAGTGTTTGGGAATGGTAGAACACTCAGATACACGAAGCTAACTATGCAGACACAAAATGGTACAAGGTGAATTTTAAACAATAGTTGGCGACATGATAAAGGTTTCGTGTTTTTTGGCCGGCTCGTTTTTCACGGTATCCATTTATTTGGCAATCGCCAATGTCAATCAGTTAAATTGATAAACTTCATCGTTAAAACGACACTATCAAAATGTTATGAGACATTAATAATATTTATAACGCTGGGCAAATATGTACTTATCTGTGCAATTTACTTTCTTTGATATGTGTGCCAGAAACGGTGCTCGGTCTCAATGTGAAATGATAGCTTTACGATGTTTCTTGCTAGTCGTGACCTTGATGACGTTGTCAACTCTTCAACAGTCATAAAAGATAGTGCAGAACCAGACACAGATTGTAAAATAAGTTTAGACACAAATAACGACATTGATATTACAAAAGTGAAATCTTAATCAAAATGAAAGATAAATAGCATCGCGTACTTACGTTGCCGATGCATTTTAACGTCGAACAGTATGGGCATACGCTAAACCGGTAATTTCGGTAAAACCGGTTTTTGATGATCACTCAGTCAAACTCTATCACTCATTTATTTTTGAACTTGAACATTATGTTGAGAACTCTTCCTGAGATTTTAGAATGTAATTTTGAGGCAAAGAGCGGACTCATAGAGTTACGTAAAATTAAAATTGAATTAATAAAATAAAATATATAATTAATAAAATTGAATTAATAAAATTTAATTAAAAGTAGGGATGCGGATGTTGTCAGAATATGTGGTACCTACTTATATTAGATCCTGTCATTCTAATTGTCAGGAAATAAATTATAGCCATTTATTTTGAAGAATAAATTAATTGCTTTCAATTAATTACTTAGATCATTAGCCTATTCATTTTGCGTTTGCCCCCAAAACCCCGATGGTTTAAGTTCAAGGCTAGAGTTGTTTGTAAAGTAGGTACTTTCTTAACAAACATTGCATGAGTTCAAGTATTTAGGGAAGTAGGTACCTACCTACGGTAGAGACATAAGCTCATAAGCATAGGTAAATGCGTTACACTTACGCGATGCTGAGAAGAGTTTTTTTCGTGTAATGTTGCAACTTTGAGAAACGACCAATTTCTAATGGTAAGTATAAAATACAAAAAAATACCATGTTTGTAATAATAACATAACGTGTGTATCAATATGTGGGTACTAGAAGAAAATAGCTTTTGAATTTTGCGTAAGTAGGCGTTTTTTGTTGGCGGGAACTGTTAAAACGCATATAAGAGATAAGGCTTGGATTTCTACCTCATTTAAAGCCACCCCGGTACTCACCACCACTATCTGCATGTGGAAGTGGGCACCTTTACCTCTCTAAAAACCGATTCGCAAACCTGTGCAACGCAGCAACGCCTGTTTATTTCTTCAACATCCCTAGGTAAATGTCACATAGGTACCTGTACCATGCTCTCGTGTCTAAAGAGAACCGATCAACCAATAAAGTGTCAAAGTATCGAATCATGGCCGCTCGCTAGAAAGCGCGGGAAAGTAGATAAAGTGGATAAAGGTTATTCTTCTTGATGCAAAATCATCTTGATTCTTGACCTCCTTTGTCGACAGTTTGAGTTTTTTTTTGGTTTTTATTTGACTTATTTCTTGCTTTAAAAGCAAGAAATGTTTTTTAAATTCTGATAATTTATTATTTCGCTTGTTCATTATTTTCGCAATACAATATTATTATCATTTTAATTCTTTGAATCTTACGTAATTCGTTTAAAATATAATAAATTCTAGATGTACAGTCAATGTTCTAGATTTATCTTCTTAGAGACTTAGAACAATGCCATAATACTTACTTGTATGTCAGACATAACCAGCATAATCGTATGCAAATTAAAACAATATAAACAATGTTAATTATTTGGTTTTCAAGGCCTTAAAAGTGTTGAATAATAATTGCTGTCAATTGGATCAATAGGATGACGTCACAGGCAGGTAGGTAGGTAGGTACAGTAAATATCAAAAGC
Source organism: Polymixis flavicincta (assembly GCA_949987655.1). NCBI lineage: Eukaryota > Metazoa > Arthropoda > Insecta > Lepidoptera > Noctuidae > Polymixis > Polymixis flavicincta. The sequence continues at coordinate 3,085,756 of OX465189.1, read as the reverse complement.
ATCTGAATGGGAATAACGATTATTTGTTTATTTATTTATTTGCTCTCGCGTGCATCACACAAGTTTATGTAGATTATTTGACGGGCTCTACGAAACACAATGTTGGTTTGCTGTTGACTTACTTACCCCTTTATTTATAAACGTTGCTTAAAGTTAAGTAATGATTAGCGACTGTTTAACCATACATTTTGACGGTTGAACAACTTTAATCATCGTTTATGAATATATCACCTCTTTGTGACTGATAAGTTGAAAACTAACATAAATTGAGTTAAAACTTACCAAAACACTGCATTGAGGACGAAACACAACAAGAACAGAAAAAAATGATGTATTATAAATACTTGATGATGTTATGGTGGCTATAAAAAAATAGTAATACCTATACAAAATTCAAAGTATTCTTTTATCCTAATAGAATATCATCAATCATTGAAAAGACGAATAATTCGTTCGTACTAAATCCTGTCAAAAGTAATAGAGCAAGCAATTTAAATATTGCTTTCATCTCGATACAGTGAACAAAAAGTGGTAGCAAAAGTGTAATGGGAATTCTTTGTCTAGTCATTGATTGAATATTTAAATGCCGCATGAACCCACGGGGTAACTGTGTAACACACTATCAGTAGGAATCGCTTTCATTTTGACAGTTCAACAACATTCATTGCGTAATTTAGGTATATTGTTGAGCTGACAATTTTTTTGACCACATGAAGCAACGGACGAAAAATATCTCTCAAAATGATCAGATTGTGATGTATAGTGCGTAACGCAATAGGGTATTTTCCAATTAATTAAAAACTATTTTAATTTAAAGATTGGGATGAACGAAATAATGACTGAACAGAAAAATAAAAGTATATGGATTTATATAGGTACATTTACTCAATTAAAAACGATTAAAAATAAAAATAATTTTTCGTTGTTTTCAATTTACCGCCAAAACGCTTCTTGCGATGACTTTTTTATCACGTGACCACACGTGGCGTCAGTTTTGAGTAAGCTAAAGTAGTTGTAAGCAAGATGAATGTCGAGTTTATAATTAACAATATTTTTAATGGATAGAATGTGGCCTAAGTGTTGCATATTTCGTCCAATCTTCAAATTAAAGTAGTTTTTGAAAAATAGGAAAATACCCTATTATGGTGCAGGCTGGTCATACAGGGAACAATTGAAAAATAAAAAGCCTTTGCATTTACTCTTCCCCCAATTCTTTCCAGGAACTCTTTTCTCGTACCACCCAATTCGTACCTACTCAGGTTCTCTCGCTACCTCTTCCTGGGCCGGTTTCAGTGACGCCCGCGCCTTCGGTCTTTAGGCCCCCATTGTGTGAAGACTTTTGTGCAGCGATCATGGTTCACGCGAGTGATGTGACCGGCCTTGGCAGCGCAGTAGGTTCTTGCCATACTCGTAGATACATAACTACATAATCTCACGCTTTTCCCCATGTGCTAGGCTGAAACTACAGAACGCTACTTGCTGTGATCGTTACATACTCCTTTTGCTTTGTTTCCGTTCATACTTATGGTCATGCACCTGACCTTTCCGTAGAACCGAGAAGGAATAGTTACCAATAAGGTGACTAGTCCTTCTCGGGCGTCCCAGCGGTTTATCACTCACAGCTGCCTTGTTAATAATTCTTTGAAAACCTCTAGCTACAGCCCGAACATCATACCTATAAGAATTTAAACAAACATTGTAGGTTTTTAATAAACCTCATTACCGAAGCCGACATCTTTCATCATCTTTCACCTTGATTCATGGCGGCCAAATGTTCGAAGTGAACGTCAGACAATTACATTGTTTTGAGAATACAGCAATAGTTATTAAGACCAAATTGTACGAGTCACGATATGTACATTATTTGTGCAATTCATTTTGTTTTGTCGAAATAAAATATCTTACGAGCTAATTATAGAGTTTGCAAAAGTTGGTAGTTGTGTTGAATTATCATTTAAGTATGCATTGGTTGGAACCGACATCGAGGAGCACATGATTTATAGTAGACCCCTCTCTGTAGAATTTTTTCGGTAGTAAATAAAAAAATCGAATGTTTACTAGAAAAGTGCAATACCAGCGCGGTCAAAATGTATGGAACAGCTAATTTAGTTTTATAACCGGTTGAGTGTATACTAGGGTCTAGAATCATATGCTGAATTCGTGGTTACAGTTTTTGCGTCAATGTCTGTGCCACCCTGTACATAGAGCAGCCTTAACCAACTGCACTACTTATTCACTCACTATAGGTATCACAATGCAGTACCTACCACGATCGAAGGGACTATGTTAACAGTGGTACCTCCGTGCCTGCACAGTCTTTCAATCTTTCATTGTTCTAATTGAAATGTATATTACAGGTGATCAAAAATCCCATAACTAACGTCTTTCTGCAACATGAAATGATGAGATAATTGTCTGTTTAACGGAGAGATACACCCAAATTCCGCAAAATTCTTCATACTATCACAATTCGAAGGATTTTGCAAGAACTTGCGTCACTAGTTTGAAAAATTCGTCTGCTTGACAACGTATCGCAATGAATATTGTTAAATCATTCAATGCATTGCATTGCGCATAGGAATTTTATTGTGAGTGTGTTGTACAACTATCTCGAAGGTCGTAGGATAAAGTCGTTGTCTGCAAAGCATTCGGGAATAGACGGATGTTAGGTGACGTTGAAACTGTTTCGCTTCGCAAGAAAGAAAGCATTATTTTATAGCAACTAACTCAGGATCGAGGCCACCTAAGAAAAATATATGAAACAATATTTACTATAGATGTTATTGCGTACCATACTAACAGCAAGAATGGCTTTAATTTTGACAGTTAAGGTGGCGTAGTATGGCAGAAAAAAAACAAGTTTCACCCGCGCCTCGTTGCCTGCCCCTCTTTTCATACACGACGAAAACAAAACACAATGCCTTCCCACCAGCAGAAACTTTTCGCCCGGCATTTAAACCAAGAATTAAAACAAATTTCACCCCCGCTACCCTTACTTACCCCTCTTATGAAACTGGAAGAAAACAAAACACAATCCCTTCGCGCTGTGTTCCCCGGTTTATATAAAACTGATATTTTATCCTTCTGTCGTATGTATTATGCAAAATAATCAGATGATCAATGAAAGTATTGACCGCTGCCTGTGTGCAATGTTGTTTTTGTCGGTCATTATTGCATCGTTAAGCACAAATATATTTAGTGCTTAACGATTTTTTTACATCATCCTATTTTTTTCAATCGTGTGCAGTTCCCCCCTCTTCTTCTTTTTTAAACTATAGTAGCTAAAAAAAATGTTGATTTTGATTGTTATAATTATTTAGTGAAGGGCAACTCTAAAAGAAAAAATAGTTCAAAGAAATTCTTCCTTCGATATAATCATCTGTTTCGTTTGCATATACTATGCACTAATCTCGAATTCAGAATCTTAGCTGACTACCATGTTTTGGAAATATAAACTCAGAAACGACGTGTCAATGTTGAAATTCAAGTACGCAACCAATTTTATTTAGGACCTTATTACTTCCCAAGTTGAAAAAAAATAATGATTATTGATTTAACACACATTTTTGTCATTTGACATGTGTGTCTAAGCAAACCTTTCGTTTTTATAGTGCAAGTAAAATTTGCTTTGCTTTATTGCTACAAGGATCTTTTGGCGTCTAATTGACATTGTCTGGGGGGCGTTGTTGGTAAACATTTGTGAAATTGTCACATTGTATTGGAAAAACAAGATGGAGGCATTAGTTCCAATTTTACCCGCGCGCCGTAAGATTTCTGTAGCGTTGAAGAATGAACCTCCCCAACAAAAACATAGCAAATAATGCAAAGCAAATAAATAGTTGTCAATGATGATTTGGTACAAGGCTAAAACAGAATTGTCAGCTTAGCCAATAAAAGAATTGGTATGCAAAAAGGTGCCAAGTTATATGGAGCTTAAAGAAAGTCAAAAGTTTGATAGTTCCTTGTTTTAATTTATAAAATTTTGTGTACAATAACAGTACGAAAACGAACTTAATGCCTGAGGCGTTCCCTGCCAATAACTTTTTTGCCGACAAAGCCGAGAATGCTAAAAGATGTGACTCGTAACTCGCGCCCTTCCGTAGCTGTCTATAATAATGTGCTTCACCGAACTTCACACTCCGTACCCTTGGATAGTTGAGTCCGCGAGTAAACAAATTTGGATCCCTACTTAATAACAATAAGATCTCAAATTGCCTATGTTGTAAATTATTGCCGCAAGGAAATTGACCGAAATGCTGAGCAAAAGGGCTAGTTGCTTTATAGTACTTACTACTTCCACGTTGGTATACCAGTCAAAAATCTGTCAAATGAAATGTATGTCATCTTGAGTATAAATATCAACAACACAATTTGTGATAAATAATATTTGTAGTTTACCCTCGGCAATTATTCAGTTTTTCCATTCTTAACGTTTCTAATAATCGTTTCGTAAGTGGTTTTATTCATTTTTTTATATTTTATATTTCACAGTGTATTTTCTACAATGTGATAAATTACGAAAATAAATTATTTCTCAGCGCAGCTGAAAATTCAAGCGCAGTCCTCTCGTCTCAATAGAGTGATGGCAACTGATTTGTGAAACAAAAATCTGCTTGAAGTTCCTGTAACATGCGACGGAAGATGACTTTTTCCTCGAACTAAGAGCGTCGTAAGTGCAAATAGCTTGTAGTCGTAATAAAATAAAAAAGAAACGAATTTCAAAAAACGCCTCCACAAATTTTTTCGCCTTGCCTTGTGATGATACAAGTAATCATCAAATTATCCCATTAGTCATTAGCATATTATGTACAAATTGAAACTACGAGAAAATGAGAGGTAACTTCGTGATGTTTTTTATCGAGAAAATTTCAATGTTTCGTGTTTCTGTTCCACAAAAAATTTGAAAATATCATGTAATTACTCGTAATATTTTTATTTTATACCTAAGTCTTATAAATTTCATGAAAAATCAAATTTAAGATAGGCAAATTTGGTTTATCGCCCTCTTAAACAAACGCAATTAATTTTGTTTAACATACAAATTTTTCGACCATATTTTAATTTTATTTATTGTCACATTGAAACGCCATACAGCAATTACACCAACGGAGAAAAAAAAAATACTTCATGTGCTGCATTGGTGCGCGGTGGACATCGAACGGGCGACACGATGGATCACGCACGCTTACGCAGCGTCAAGTCACTTCACCATAGTAACATAACTCCATTCCATCCATATCGCGTACATTCTTTGCGATTTATTGAGATTCAATGACTCTTTGAAAATATAAACATTAAATTTGAAAAAAAAAAAACGGAAAATTTTGATGTGACAGATTGTCAATGTCAAGTGACGATGTAACGTGCTATGTGATCCATGAAATAATGGATATTCTTAAAAAATATTCAGATTCTGATTAATCGTATGCAATTAGTGTGCTGGCTAAATCTCTAAGGGTGAATTTCAAACATGAAATTAAACACGTTCAGCACATCGAAACCGCGTTCAAATGCTATCAGTGTCAAAATTGCTGTGAAATATACTGACAGCTGTCACAGCTCTTGAACGCGGTTAAGAAGTAGGTACTGACCGCGTTTAGTTTCATTGGTGAAATGCTCACTATGTTGTTTGGGAGTTGACACAGTGAATTTTTGATACAGCTGTTGTACGAGCTGTATCAAAAATTCACTGATTCTTCTCTCCATTTCTTTTTTGTGTTGAATGGACATCAATAGAGTTACAATAATGTTCAAACAATTCCAAAAGTGGGTCAGTAGGTATGTATATAGTAGTAGATTCTACTTTCAAACTTCACCAAACTGGTGTCGTACCTTACTCTAATTGAGTTACGTAAAAGCCTTCAGAAGGAAGAAAACCGTACAGTTTGTTAATCACATAAGGCCTTTTTGACCTTACCCTCGATAAGGTCGCGAAATTGACACTGCCACGGTTTTAACCGGTCGACCTTTATGTAATAAATTATCATTTGCGTATCCGTTATGAACTTATGAATGATTTTATGGTTTTTGGCAATGGCTTATTAGATGATGCGATTACAAATTTTCTTGACTGAAATTTTATACAAAAAAGTAAATAACATTAGTTCGATTTTCTTCTATTAGGTATATCAAATAAGAAAAAAAAAACATAACGATATTGCATACAATTTCAACTCGAACTCATTTATTTTTAATAAACCACTTTTGAATTGTCAAGGTCGGAGACTACTGTCTACTTAAGGAGAAGAACGGGCAAGAAATACCATGGACACTCTTTCAATACAAATTTCGTCCCAATCTTCAAATTGAAATAGTTTTTAAAAAATTGAAAAATACCCTATTGTCCATAATGGTCAGATAAAACTGAGCAAATTGAAGTTGTCTATTCTAAAATGTAGGTGTCTATGGGGAAGAACGGGTAACTGATATAGGTAGGTGTCCAACCACGAGTGAAGGGTTTATTATAAAATTGATGAGACGCGTTTTTTTTTGCAATAATGTAGGTATTCGTCATCGCTACTAGCATTTTCGGCATCGTGATTCATTCATTAATATCATCTTTAGATAACAATAGCCGATAAAGTAATCAAAAGATACAGGTGTGTTTTGATTACCTCTGTATGTATTAGGTACTTATGTATAGGTCTATACCTACATAATATAATAATTAATACATTTTATGTACCTACCTATACACACATTCATATTATTACTCAAATTAATTCAGAATCCTCCCGGTTTCGTTTTTATTTAGTTTCCATTCACACGATTGTGCGTGTGTCCGCGAGCGTAGTTTTTATAGCTGCGGTCAGTTAGGAACAGTGAAGAGCGAACAAAAAAAAAACATAAGCAAAAAAATAATAACGCGACGATTTTTATAGTGCATTGTCTTTTCAAATCTCGGTACTGAACCCAGCCACAAAATAAAGAGAGTACAGAAGGCATGTATGTAGGTACTTCGATTTTCATACCTACGCTCGGCAGTCGCGCTAAGGTTGTCCACTTTGGCATGCACAAAAAACTATCGTGGTGGTGGCACTCGTATTTAGGTCTTTGCCATGATCACAGTTAATCTCAACTCTAATAGTTATGATCGGCGGCGGGCGGCTACGCGGATGGCCCGGCCGGCTCGCCGAGCAGTTCTATCTTAACTATTTATAATGAGGAAGATGAGCGTATTTTTAGCTTATATACTACAATAAATATCTAATATAAATTGTAAAAATACTACAAGGCCACAAAGTCATTTTCGCTTACTCACAACTAACTAGGTATTCTGTTTTACGTTAAAACTCTCACCTCTCTGGTCAACTCAACAACTGGTAGCTTAAAAAAAGCGAATTCACAGTTTAATGTTGAATTTAAACACCCGTCCACTGAACAGTTATAGTAACTTTTTTTGTTGCTAAGTTTTTGCATTTCACAGACGTGTGTCTCAGGGGATGGCACTCGCGCTCGCACTGGTCCCAACCGGTCCGAGATATCATGTTCGTGAGCGGTGTCTATGTGTGCGTTGCTCGAGCGCACTTTGTATGTAGATTGCCTTCTGTACTCTCTGTATTTTGTGACCCAGCATTGAGAATCAAACAAAACGGGGATGCGTTTTGTTTGTGGCAAAAAAAGTGTCATTGGATTTTAAACTCTTGGTGCTAAGCGGGGCGTTGAGGATCCAGGGTGCGATAAAAAATCGCGCAAAAATAGTCTTCCTTTTTTCAGTAGGTACTCATTTAAGTATTTTTAATTTTCTAAAACATTAGCTTTACCCATATTGAAAAGCCTGGACAATTCATGACATGATGGTGAATCTATCAGATTATAATTTGGGGTAGTTTGATGTGCTGGCGTCTGTACATTCACATTAAACCAATTCAATAATTATTCAATTATAAATGTAAGCTTGTCTATGTAAAATGTATTTCGCGTTCACGTTCAGACATCGTCTGTTTTCAAATGTAGATAAATGAATAATCAACACTTTCTATTTCACTAAGTGAGATCGCTACTTTCTCATACGAAGTGATTGTGTTAGCAAGTTATTTTCGTGTTTTTAAAAAGATTCAAAATTCCAAAACAAACGATTTCCGATTCATATTCTAAGGATCTGACATTGCGAAGGCCGCAGGAATCCGCTGGATGTAAGAAGCACAGAACCGCGGGGAATTGCGTAACACTTTTTTTTTTGGGAATGACATCTTTAATGTCAACCTGAGAGGTTGTCGGCTGCTTAACCGGACAATCCTATGACGGCCTCAAAAAATTAAGGTCTCCAGCCAGGACCTCAAATCTTAAAACTAAGTGACTACTCGCTAAGGGGGGTGCCCTTACCGTGTTGTCACTTAGTTTTAGGATTTTGGTGGGTGCAGACCTAGGCTTAGGGCATCGCTGGAAGCTTTCTTCACAGTTCAACAAAATTTATTGCGTTCCTTACGTTGTTGATCAGACACATTTTTGAACATATGAAGCAATGGTTTAGCCATCTGTTTCAAAACGAAACTTATTATGATTAATCGTGAGTTACGCAATTAGGGTGCTGTTCAGTTCAACAAAATTCATTGCGTTATTTACGTTGTTGAGCAGACAATTTTTTGAACTTATAAAGCTATGGACAATAATACCCATCAAAATTATTCAGATTCTTATTGTTGGTGTGTTACGCAATTACGGTGCCGGTCGCAGTAGCGATGTTTGAGGGAGGCCTATGTCCAGCGGGGGACGTCTTTCGCTGAAATGATGATATGATGATCCTAAGGATCCCTTACGTCGATTTGATATTGATAAGAATACGAGCTTCCCAGTCACCCAACAACTGTTGGCACGGTCATTAGAATCGGTGCCACGACGGTTTAAAACAATATAAAACGGTTTATCCTTTTTTCTGCTTATTTATTTCCAACCTATCTTATGTTATGATGCACAATATTTTGTCATAATATTCTGTCTATCAAAAACTTATTTGTACCTAAAAATGCATGTTTTTACTGGGGTTAGGGTAACTTAAGGCTTCTTGAGACAGGCGCGACGCGACATCGCGACGTGACTCTTGTAGAACATTTTCCATTAAGGGTTTATAAAAAAATTAACGAGGAGTAACGTCGCGTTGTCGCGTCGTGCCTGTTTATAGGAGTCGTTACTCTTTTATTAACATGTCCTTCATTTCCACCTCCATAACAATAAGGTTTATTCCACAGCAAACTTCGCTTCTCAATCTTGTCACTAATCCGGTTGGTGGTGGTCGCTGCTGGGTTCCATCGTGTGCGGGTGCGAGGGCGCCATCATGTGCCATCTAACCCACGGGACGCGCCAGTGGTGGTTATCGCGCCACATTCGTCCTTCTTCGACGCCATAGCCATCGTCTGCCTCGACGCACCTAGCGTGGTTGCCAAAGCGGATACTGCGCGGTTGCCGTTCATAGGACGTAGGTCTATAGTCGCATGGTGGTTTATTTGAAACGCTGTTTTTCGCTTGCAGTTTGTAGCATGCTTGCCGCTCGCTAGCTTTTTTTTCTCTTGGTCATTTTTCTCAATGATTTATTCCACAGGTATGATGGACACTTATTCTTTCACCTCGTTTCGGCACACTTGCACCATTCTTCTTATTTTCGGCATAAGTTCACAAATATTTAAGTAGAGCATGAATTAATATGCAGAATCATGAATTAACCTTCACAGTGTTGTTGTGATGGTCACAGTAAATTAGTGCACAATGTGTTTTTTCCTTACCAAGTATTTAGAGAGCTTGTTTGAATCCTAATGAGGAGTAGTAGTGTGAGTATTTTGGTTTATTTCAACTTATATGTCTTGCCTCTTCTACTTATACTATAACTTATACTTGATGAGACTACATACAGGTGTAAAAAGACACATCACAAAGCCGTAAACTACGCATACTGTACGTATAACTAAGTAGCTTTGCGCAATTTTTTTTGCTGGGAACCGATTTTTTTTTTTAAGGTATGAAATAAAGCCATTTTTTATTGCGCGCAATGTAACGCGAACCCAGGCTTGAACGGACACAGTACTGTTGTGTGAGTTAAGCCCCGCCCCTTCGCTCTACGCGGTATGAGCGAAATGAATAAAAAGTTTCCATGATAAATGTACAACCATTTACTTAAATTAAAACTCTTAAAAACACTAGATTTTAGTTGTTTTTAGCCTGTGTGGGCACTTACCTACTGTCCATCGCTGTCATCATCAAAGATCGGTGGCCTCTCGACACTCACGAGCTGTGGTTCAAACTGCCGACCTCCCACGCGGAGACAAACGCGCGCCCTTTTCAGCGTATTTTCATGAACCCGCTCCAGGATTCCTTCTCGCTCTGACAGCTGCTTTAGTTCATCAAAAACTTCAATAATTTTCTGACGCATCTCAACAGCGGTCTCACAGGGACGGTCAAACACCCTATCCTTGACGTAGCCCCACAAAAAGAAATCCAGAGGGGTTAAATCTGGCGATCGTGCAGGCCATGCATGGGGCCCATACCGCCCAATCCAATGGTCGCCGAACAGTTGCGTCAGCTGTTCGCGAACCGGTCTCACAATGTGTGGCGGCGCGCCGTCATGCTGGTACCACACATTTCGCCGCTGGACCAATGGCATGGCTTCCAGCGTGTCGGTCAGGTAACCATTGATCAGTTCGAGGTAGTTAGGTCCGTTCATTCTGGGCGGCAAGAAAACGGGGCCCAGGATCTGGTTTCCCACAATGCCTGCCCACACATTATGTTTCCACCGTGCCTGGAAACCCGTTTCCTGGGTTTGGTTTGGGTTCACGGAGCACCAATAGTGTGAATTACGGCGGTTCCACATACCATTATTTGTAAAGGTACTTTCGTCCGTGAAAATAATGTTGTTCACAAATCCTCGGTCCTGCCTTAACAGCCACCTGCAGTACTGCATACGGCGTGTTGTGTCGCCCGGCACGAGCGCTTGCACGCGGTGAATTTTGTAAGGCCGTTGCCTATCTCTTTTAAGTACTTTGTGCACAGTGGAATGAGACACCACGTACCTGGCGCGATTGCCATGCCGTCTCCGCAATACTTTTGCCGCTGTACGCACTCCCAAACGTGGGTTTTCCCGCATTACAGATAGGATGGCCATTTCTGCCGCCGGTCTTATTTGCCTGCCGCCTCCCTGTGAAACCGGCACGATCGGCTGGTTGTCCAATAACCGTTGCACTGCCCGAGTGAAAATACGTGAATCAGAGGGCTGAAACGCGGTAGGATATTCAGTACCGTAAAGTCGTAGGGCTGCGGCAGCATTTCCTCGGGCCATACCGTAGCAGTACACCATGTTAACGTACTCGCGCGCCGAATAATCGTGAAACGGCATTTTCGCAACTAAAACAACACAAAAGCACTAACAAACAAACAAGTACGCACTCAAACACAGACACTTCGTGTGCCAGCCAATACGCAGTCACAGTCACTGCACAGCAGCACAGTTTCTGCACTTAAAAGTAGGTAATGCTTTTCGGAAAAAATAACACAAGCGCATTCGATAACGTAAGAAACCGAACTAATAATGCCGAAAAATTTGATCAATTTCTTGTTTTGCTGGAGACGTTTTCTGAGGTACCTAGGTGCGCGGTGCGGGAGGGGTGACAGTTACAAGTTGACGAATCACTGAGCTCTCGCATCACGTCACCACACCCCCGCGCGCACCGCGCAGCTACCTCAGGAAACGTCGCGGTAGGCATAAAGGAGCCGCGGCTTTCTTTGATCTATGCGAAGCGCGCGCGATCGGAACGTTAGGTATCTTTATATCATTGCGCTATTAGGATCTACCAAATTATGGAAACGTAAACGGAAGACGTAATACGTCATACGACGCGACGTATACGTCAATCAAATTCTTTTAAGGGCTATCATAAGGTTACCTAAATAATCAATGTTATTTTAATTCTGTGGAACACAGCTAGGTACCTAATTAAGCTGTTTTCAGACCAGCGCGATTTGTCGCGCGACGCGACACGAACAATACAAAACTTCACGGTATAACAATAACCGGTGTCTGAAAACAGCTTAAGATGACGAAATCTAGAAAAAAACTAAAAGACTTCAATTGCAGTTATGTAATTATTACCAGCATACACGTTTATTTACAATGAATAAATATCCACCCTATTGGCAGTAGGTATGGCTTCGTGTGAATAAAGTGAATAAACCTTTATTTTTACCATAAGTAGTAAATAAATACTGCCTCGTTGGTCTAGTGGTTGCAAACGCTACTGCTGAGCATGAGGTCCTGGGTTCGATTCCCGGGTTGGGCAGTGTTATTTGATTTTTCTATCTGAAATTTCTCAGTAGCAGCCCGGAGTCTTGATGTCTGCCCGGTTGATGGCAATAGGCTCGCCCCCTATTACATGGAACTTAAACATAGCTGGCAAAATGTGGGTGCATCTGCTACAGGTACATCTCTGCCGAACCCTTCGGGGAAACAAAGCGTGATGTTATGTTATGTTAGTGAATGAATAGCTCAAACCAAAAAGTGGTTTTGATAGGTAGGTAGGTAATTTGTGCAGTAATAATAAAATTAATTCTTCATTATTTGCTTGAATGTAGGTAGTAAGCACTTAGAATAATAACGCACTAGACTAGCAGTTTACTTTTATTGTAAACGAAACGAATGAGGACCAACTTCGTCAACATTTTTAATTGAATCTGCAAGAAGTTTAGTGATAAGATGTACCTACTTGTAGTACTTACAAGGGCGTGTTCTTCGACATTACAGACAACGGACTTGCCTGCAACTCATAATCAACGTCTTTGAAATCAGAAACTTCAACAAATGTAACTACGAAATGTAGGCACTAACAACCGATCAGCTGTTACAAACACGGGTCGTTGTAACGTTCAAGACCACGTGACACTGATCGTGCGCTTGTTGTCGTACAGTCGTGACGTGCGTGGTAGTGTGCGCTTGATGTTCATTGCGTTTTTGTAACTTCAAATGTGTTATTTGTTAAGAAAAATTGAAAATTTTGGTAATGTTTCTTTGGAAAAAAGTTTAGTAATAACACGTGGAATACATTTACGCAAAAAAAGTAAAAAAAAAAATGCGACTTTGACCTTCAATATCTTCAGAACCAGTGGATTCCCAGGTATGGTCTAGTGGAAAAAAATGATCCAAATAATGGGTAGAATATGTGGCTTCCGGCTTCGGAAAGGGTCTTTTTACACCCGATATATATGTATGAACGCTAGACAAGTAAATGCGAAATAAGGAAGGACATAGTTTTTAGTCTTACTTACATCATTTCAAGGTAGACAGTCGTCACGCGACGGTGCGTGTGTGTTTTATCGAAATTGTTCTATTACCCTCGCGATGCGCTGACGATGTCACGTCGCGCCTGTCTAAGTGAGTCTTAATTTGTGACCTTTTTATTTTATAAGTAATTTGCCGACTTTTACTAAATCTTTATAAAAAATAAAATTACAGTCAACAGGGACATATTCAACTCCCGTAACAGTTTAAGTTCGCAAAAATCTTAGGGACGTGTTTAACTGTATTTTTACTAACTATTAATACTATATTTATCATCAATTTAGCTAGATATACCTTTGGTACCCTTGTATCTAAGGATTAGGGAGACCTTTTGACCTACTACGATAACTTTGTTGATTTTATGTTTACACAGTTTTGAACCGTTTTTTTTTGTAGGCACAACTTCTACTAAATCTTTCTAAACTAAATAAATTATTCTACTCTCATTGATGGAAAGTATCAATTCAATAATGCTTGAAATTTTCATTAATTTCAACTGCAGTGTTCCGTGCACGTACCTACATGACTGCAGTAAGTAGAATTCGTTAAAATGCAATTGAAAACGGTAATTTAAGTAAATTTAATAATATTTTCTTTGGAGTGAAAACGGTTTCGGAACTTTATCTCATACTTTATAACGTTTTGATTTAAAGGCCAGAGGATTTTCGAGACTTCTACTGCTTAAGCACGATATCTGACGTTTCAGCCGAAGTTGCGGACGTTTCCTACTTCGTATCAACTATGGACATATGATAAGTTCGAATCCCGAACTAAAACTGATTGACAGCACGTTTTGACAGTTGTCCTTACACACGATGTGATTTGAACGTTTAAAAAATTGCATTTGTCACTTGTTTTGATGGATGAACTTTCGGGTATCTTCGTTAACAGACCTAAATATCCATTTTACAAATTAGGGTCCAAATAATTCATATCCAATACCTAGATACATGGTAAAATCTAGTAGTAGGCTACGTTCGGCGATCAATGAGGAGACACAATGCGGCAGTGGGGACATAAAAAGCCTCAACGTGACTATTATGTAAATTCTGGTACGGCGCACCCTGAACAGTCTGCAAGCTAGCAACCTGCTGTCTGGCTTATCCTCTATTCAATACATGAACTTTTATTGCGCAAAAGAAAATAGAGGTGTTAACATGTGATAAAATGGAAACAAGAATTGTCTCAACGTGCATATGACATGTCCCGCATGTTCTAGAACCAAAAAATCGAAGCATTTAACATCCACTAACCCGCAGTGGGCCTGCGTGGTGGATAAAAACCACTGTTTAAAAAGAAGAGGTCTGTGTCCCAGCAATCTCTGCGAATTGTGAAGCTAATTAAAAAATTAACAGATACACATGTTGATAAAACAAACAACCCTAGGTGTTGATTTGGCCTAAAATAACCACACAAGACAAAATGTCAACTTTTACCGAAGCCACACTGAACTCACATGGAGCTAGGAGACAAAGTTACTAGAAATTTCTTATCCGTCGGTATAAATAAGTTCACGAATATATAGATGGGAAAAAAATACCAGCCTGTTACTGGCTTCTTTTCATACAGACTAGCCTGAGTATGAGTATCAATGGGAAAGGTACAGGAAAATCGTTACATTGCAAAGCAGGTTACGCCGTTGGTCCTGGCTGTCATTTGTAAGTAATATTTCTGTAACAACTCTCACAACTAGTCGGTACCCAGTAACTGGGTTGTGGAGGTCAGATAGGCAGTCGCTCAATGTAAAATACCGATCCCAACTTAGTTGGGAAAAGGCGAAGCAGATGATGACATTTTTTTTTTAAATATTTAAGGTACCTACACAAATTTCTTTAATAGATTTTCTAATTTATAACATAATCATAAGGTTCATGTTCAATTGGGAAATTTATGACAGTTTGTGGTAGTTTGATGTGCTGGCGTCGGTACTTATATGTATTTAATTGTTCTATAGTGATGTTGGTCCCGAGTCTGCGTAAAATTAGTATTATACAAACTAGGCTAAGAACATTTTATATTTTGTGTAAAAACTGGCTAGACAACGGAAGTATCCAATGTGCAGGTACCTACTTGCTAATTAAGATCTGTGATTTCCGCAGTAGGTACTTTTAACACCTCTCAAAGACAACGCTGCATTGCTAATTGCTGAGAGACAGCGTCATTTAACATTTCAGCTAAAGGACGTCCACTACTGGATATGTACTGCCCCTAAACTCCGCCATTTCGAGCGTTCTGTACTTCCCGCATCCAGCGGATTCCTGCGTTTCCTGTGTTCACCTTGTGGGAGGTCTTCCAACTCTATGGCTTCCGGTACGCGGTCGCTACTCCAGAAACTTTCGGCCTCATCAGCCATCTGTTCTGCGAGCAATGTGCCGAGAGATATGTCATAGGTAAACTATTTCTTATTCTTGGAATCCAATACTGCCTGACTGCGGTCTAGATGACCGTGACCTAATTTTACGGTTCTAAAATGTATCCATCCTTGCTCTCTAATACTCCAAATGTTTCCAATGACCTAATGAAGATCGCAAGAATCTGCTGGAAGTGCAGAAGCACTTATCCGGTTGAAGTGACGACGCTTGGGGGATGCCTATGTCCTGCGGTGAACGTCTTTCGACATGATGATGATGATGTCTCTTGGCACTCTCTAATACACGGAAGTCTCTTGTTTTTTTTCCTACTAAGTCTTCTCTCACGGCGGCGGCACGAACTGTGTGAGAATAGATAGCTCATCAATTTGTGTAGCCTTTTCCCATTATCTTGGTGTCTGCTTCCAGTCTAACCGGATGCAGCTGAGTACCAGTATTTTAAATGGAACGACTGACCTCCACAACCCAGTTACTAGATAATACGATTCCTCTTGGTAAGACGTTCTGTCAGATTTTCGAGCTTCTGTGACAACCTGTAACGACTGTCAAAGATCCATGAATGACGGCCGGGACCAACGGCTTAGCGTGCTTTCCGATGATGGAGGTTTAGGTGGTATGTAAATATGTAAACCCATCCACAAACCAACCGCCTTCGCACGTGTAGCTTAATTTGACCGATCAACGCGTACGGCTGTTTTTACTTAGCCACAAAGGCCTTCGCGTTCCGCTCCCCTCCGCATGAGAATAGCTCATGAGTGGGAAAAACTTGACATTGACAGCACTTTTATGTCGTGATAATAAGGGCGATTTTCGTAGTGTGATAATTGATGTGCGGCTAACTATATTTAAGTATCGTCACTCGTAGTTTGATACTGCGGCCATGGTTTTTTTCAAGTACACACGGCTACACATCAAGCTATACATTTCCAGTTTACGCTGATCTCTCACTATACGGAAATCTTATACAATGCGAGATCAGGTTATACTGGAAATGTATAGCTTGATGTGTAGCCGTGCGTACCTGTGAATCTGTATGTTCTTCTGTAGACGCAACTAGAACTAAAATCAAGCAAAATTTACGAATACTTATCTGAAACTCGCGAGTTTTAATTGAAATTTTTCCTTGTGACTTAAATTAATTTAATATGACGTCAACCTTCATCTTCCTGTTAAAAAAAATGTACACCACCTTAGTTAAAAACTGTTCGTGAAGCTGACGTAAAATGTAAAAAAGTACCTAGTTTCCTCATTTCCTGCGTTCATGATAGATTTTTCCTTAAGTTTTGTGAGTGGTCTTGAATTTTAGTAACAGTCCATGTGTATTTAATGCTTTACATATGGTAAGATACACAGAGATGAAACATCGCGTAAACCGCTTCAATTCATTGCTTCAATCTGTCAAAATCGTGGCGGGTTTTTGACAGATCAAAGCGTACATAAATTCCACGAAGTTTTGTCTCTGTATCTTACCCTATATACAGGCCCTATCTTACTAGGACACCAGTGGTGGCACAATCATGGTTACGCGCTAAAAAGTGTATGGTGTGGTTACGCAACAGATATGACGCCTGGTGAAATCTCCCCATAAGAATCTGTGTATATTTTGCTGGCATTACGACTATGGTTGCGCCACCATGGAGTCTTAGTGAGATGTAAGGCTTACGGCCCTATCTCACTAGATACTATGGTGATAAACAACTTTAAGGCTTCATGGAAATTGTTCTACGAGTGTCGTGTCGCGCCTGTTTGAAGAAGCCTTTACGGTGGTATTTCAAACAATCATACATTTTTGGCAGTGTAACCATAGCCGTGCGACCGTTTCTGCCAGCAAGCGCAGAGGTTTTGCTAAATAGGTTACATAATGCTACAAGCAAGCGAGCAAGTTTATCAAAATGTATCCAAGTCCAGCAATGGGATCATTATTATGGGGAAGGTGGAGAGATACTCAGAGATTACAAGGGCATAAAGATTACGTACTTAACCGACATTAAGTTCTCATCATACTCTCCCTTGGCCTTAAATACATAGACATTACAGTACAACCGCCGACAGCAGTTACTTAGTGTCACATTAGTAACAATTTAAATGTTGGGGTCAATCGTTACACTGATAGTGATGATATTTCTTGCAACGTAGATATGTAAAACTTAATTTTCATAACTGCGTTATATGCGAATATGTTTAATAATAAATTCATGTTTTATTACCTTTTTTTATCATTATCATCATTGTTCAAAGATTTATAAGGGACACATTTGACATTAAATTATAAAAAGGAATAAAGTTCATCACCTTTTATTTAGTTGATGATACACTAAATATCTGACAGATACCTCAATATTACCGTTATTATTATTGTGAGAGCTATCTACACGAGTGAGAGTATCGCGGTGGTAGGTAAACACGTTGTGGCATCAAATTCAATACAAACTGTATGGAGCAATCTCCACATGGCGATGTCATCACCGCGAGAATTTCATGGCATGGCGAGACTTTCTCCACAACTGCGATTCTCTCGCCCGTGGCGGTGGCACCTAACTGTAAGCCTCCATCATCCCACTAGTGGGCAAAGTCCTTTCACCATTATCTTTAATATTAAAGGGCTTTAATCTCTCAAACCCAAAATATGTACCTAATCAATCATTTTGTTCAAGAAATATAGGCCCAAAAATGCAGCACACCCACAACCTAATAAACCAGTAATTAATAATGTTAATTCTTTTATAAGTTATTTTTCATAGTCGTCAGAGCATTAATCTTGTTGACCGCGTGTTCTATAGGTAGGTACTAACATCTTAACACCGTTACTTTACGTCAGTGGAAGCCATAGTGTAGGTATTTGTTTCTCATACTGGTTTCTTTGACTACACTGTGTCAAATGTTTTTTTTTGTCTGTGGTGAGAGTGACGTTGTTGAAGGAATAGGTCAGTTTTTGAAGCATCAACTTGCTAGGTAGACGTAGTTTTAAAGTCTGAAATTGAAAACAGATAAAACACGTAAATAAGAGTGCGTATTTTGCATATTTTTCTGAAAAAAAAAGTTTAAAGAAAGAAAAAAAAAACTGAAACTTTGCTGCTGTTTAATATCATTAAGTTTGTTGCTGGGCTGTACTTGACAACCTCTTCTGATTAACTACCTACTAAAATAACGAAAGATTCAAATAAACTTTTGATGAAACTCGCACAAAGGATGGTTAGGTACCAATAAACAAATAAAGTACAGTCGTAGAAGAATTTTAATATGGCTTAAACTACTTAGAAAATCTGTAGTATACAAGATGCACACTGAGCACACCTACATAAATAGCAAAACCCATGGCCACAATACAATACAAGGTATTAAAAGCCGAAATCATCAAGTTTGATTACGTTTCTGACATTTATGTTGTACAAGGTATTTTTTGGCGCGCGGCCTAAATCGGAACTAACGCCGCAATCTTGTTTTTTCAATAGAATTTCACGATGTTTACACCAACAGCGCCCTCCTGTCAACGTCATTCAAGCTCCAAAAGATCTCTAAAGTTGTGTAGGTACTTTTTTATTAATTCGGATTATAATAAACGATCGCTTTCTATGAAGTAATTTAGTTAGGTTACTTATGTCCTTTCCCAGGGTCCAAAGTAACCCCATGCCAAACTACTTATAATAAATCGAGTAAAACCCTTCAAATAGAATGACAGCGGTACAATTTGTGACACATTTTTAGCAAAAGCTCGCTAAACATAGGTACGTATATTGTAACAAGTGAAATTAAACTTTAAAAAAAACTTCATTATTATTCTCGGAACAAAATTGTGCTTACCGTTATCAACGGAGATTCGATGTAAAGTTGTTAAGTAGGAATAGATATGATTTATAGTCCCTTAATTATATTCCCATTCACATTGTACCTATTTCACTGCAGCTTTGTTTAGCGGTGCATAGAATACACTTTATTTCCAATTTTCATCGATATAGTGCATTGGCACTGATTGGCTCTACATCGATGAAAATTGGAAAGAAAGTGTATTTTGTAGTAAGATGGCTGTGTGATCCAGACGGACAGTCGCACATGACGTAATTGTGAGGTTTCCGTTTTTGCCATTTAGCTACGGAAACCTAAAGAGTAGCGCAAAGTGTCGTTAGTTGGGTTCAAGCTATCAGCAATTCTCCCAGACTGGAGCGGGCCGGGGCTGCGTTGAAGCGGCTCTTGCCCAATCTAGGGGGGCCAAACGCCTCCTGCCGGAGGCTCTACGCGGGGATCGTGCGGTCCATGGCCCTATACGGGGCGCCGGTGTGGGCGCCTACATTGAGGCGCCAACCAGCTCGCAAGCTGAGGGCGTCCCATAGGGTCATGGCGATCAGGATGATCCGAGGATATCGCACGATCTCCGGCGAGGCGGTGGGCCTCCTTGCCGGATTACCGCCATGGGATCTGGAGGCAAAGGTCCTCGCGCAAATGTGGGAGTGGCGCGAGGAGGCCAAACGCCGGGGCGTAACTCCGCTGCCGCGGGAAATCGCGGCACAGCGGACAGAGCTCCGGCGGGATCTCATGGTGACATGGAGAGTGCGATTGTCGCAACCCAGTGCTGGGCACGCCCTGATTGCGGCGGTAAGTCCCCTCTTTGAGGAGTGGCTTGAGAGGCGGCATGGCGTCCTCACCTTCCGCCTGACGCAGGTCCTCACCGGACACGGTTGTTTCGGGAGGTTCCTGTTTCGGATAGGGCGGGAGGAAACGCCCGGGTGTTTCCATTGCGAAGATCGCCCTGAGGACACGGTGGAGCACACGGTGGCGGTCTGCCCGGCTTGGGCGGAGCACCGCCGTGTCCTCGTGGAGGCGATCGGCGGCGGCGATCTCTCGCGTCCGGCCCTGGTCCAGGCCATGGTACGGAGCGAGAGGGCATGGGGAGCCGTCACCTCCTTCAGCGAAGCAGTGATGCTCGCGAAGAGGGAGGCGGCGCACGTGAGGGAAAGGCAGCATATGCGCCCTCGCGACCCCAGCCGCCGCAGGATACGGAGACGCCCTGGGCGTCGGGAATCCCAGGCCGATTTCCGGCCACCGTAGGCATGGGCTTGCGGACGGCGAGTAATGGGTAGCTCGCTGTCCGGTAAGGACCAAGCCCAAGTCGACGGCGCGTTGTGTTCCACGCGCGCCTCAAAGAGATGTCAGCACAAAAAATGATGGGGCCCGCAAGGGCCGATGCCTGCCAGGGGTGCGGGTTTGTTCGAAAGAGACACCACAGCCCCTGGCTTAAGGGCTACTGAAGGAACACGGGTGGGTTTTAGTCAGTAAAAGTCTGACACGCCCTCCTGCTCCACCCAGAGCGGGAGAAGTTATTTGATGATTTCCCACCCAAAAAAAAAAAAAAAAAAAAAAAAAGCTATCAGCAATTAGGCTTCTAGAGAAGTTATCTGCTTCAAAATACGCGTCCTCACCAGAAGTATTGCTTATTGTACCATCGGACTACGAGAGCAACTGAAGAGGGAGTACATGTGTGCCTGCGCACACACTTGTGTAATAGAATATCTCCCGCTGATTAACGACAATTTTTACATGTTGCGGTCGAGGCCCTTGGCTAGTAGGTCATCGGCCATAAACGACTATTGTTTTATTATTTTTATCATGCTGTCTAATTGATTGCCAGTCGAAAGAAATAAAAATATAAAATAAATACATATTTTATGTGTTCGATAAGTTACGATAGTAATTTATTTACTCAAACATGAGCACAATAGGAATGTACAGTCGCCAGCAGGTTAAGCTATCCCAAACTGTAAAATTTTCCCAATTGAACATAAACCTTATTCCTTTGTTATAAAGTTGAAAAACTATCAAAGAAATTTGACAGATTGGGGTAGCTTGATGTGCTGGCCTCTGTACATCAGAAATTGTCAGCATGCAAGAAATGTTAAAAGTACAGAAGCCAGCACATCAACCTACCCCAATCTGTCAAATTTCGTTGATAGTTTCTCAACTTTGCTACAAAATGTAATAAGGTTCATGTTCAATTAGGAAAATTTGACGGTTTGGGATAGCTTGATGTGCTGGCGTCTGTACATAAAAATAAAACCGAACACCACTTTCTTCGATGATTTTCGTCATCCCTGTAAACACTAGTATACTGTTTGGATTATAATCGCTTATAGTTCTTATAGCCACTATCTTGCACTGTGACAAACCCTATACGTGGAATTTGACAGATTATCTAACAAAGTAACTGTATTCTAAGTTTTGTGCTTGTTTAACATGTATGTGCGAACAAACTTTTTAAGCTCTTCAACGCACATATTGAGAACGTATTTTTAAGAGAAAATTTGATTTTTCTCTTTGGTTTCAAGACCCGTAAAGCCGGCACAGAAAGGGAAAATGTTTTATAGATTTTATGCTAAACTGTAAGCACAGCAAAAAAAGACGACTAGAAACGAGCAAAACATTAAATAACAAAGTATTAGCTTGCTTATTGGACATTAGTATGCAAGCTTTAACCAATAAAATGAATAATTTACGGCTAAGGGTAGGCCGCGCTGTGTACACCCTTTGCATGCGTCAAATAAACTACTTAGCTAGTAATTTTTTCTTAGTTTATGAAACTTCATAATATAAACAGTGCTTGAAAAGTTTACACCAACCTTTACCTATGTTGATGACTTTTTCAATACAGGATATAATTTTAACCAGTGCGCAAACTGTAACCATGAATTTAGCAGATCATTCTAGACCCGATAGCCTAGAAATTTTTCGACGGTTATACAAAAAAAAAACTGCTGTTCCATACATTTTGACCGCGTAGTTATTGGACTTTTCTATGCAACAGCAACTTTTGTATAACCGACGAAAATATCGTGCGTTGGGGGTCTAGAATGATATGCTGAATTCATGGTTACAGTTTGCGCAACGGTTAAAAATTTACCCTGTACAACAACGTCATTTTGGAATATTCAATATTAGACTTGCATACATACATGTATATTATGTATACATACATAAACTAACGCCTTTTCCCCATGAGGGTAGGCTAGGAATACACGCTACCCTGCTACGATCCTTACTCACTCATCTCAATATTGTTGTTCTCAAAAAATATACACTCAGTTTAAATGTAGGAAAACTGTTTAAGTGACCTGTCATACCAACTAATCCTAGATATTGACACTATTTGACAGCTCACTTCGGCTAAGTATTCACGGTGAGATTTTTGCTGAATAGATCGGCTCAAGTCGGTCAATGTTCTCATTCTCAGAAATTAGGCCATTTGGAAGCTTGCAATCCATAGTTAATGCAGTGTGCATTGGAAGAGAATACAGTCTGCATTCTTACTCCGAGAGTAAAGACTGTAATTATTCTAGGCGTCTCGATGGAAATCGAGATAGGTTCCGCCCAGAATTTGGCAACCACTTTGACACCTTTAGTAGGTTCCATCTGCTCCTTTAACGCGCATGCAACAGGACACACTGGGCAAGATATTAAGTGCCCTATTGTATGTGGAACATCACCACACTTACACTCCAGGGTGGAGTCGTTTTGTGTAGATATACAGATTCTGAGCAGCTTTCCCTTGCTGCGGCATACCTGGGTGCGGAGTCTATTTAAAGACTTCCAGGTATGCCAAGGCAACTCATGTCCAGGTGGGAGATTTTCAGACTATAATTGATATTTGTCTTTATTATGATTTTACTTTGCTGGACTAAAATGCCAGCTGCAATCGACTTTTATTTGTCAATATAACAGTTAAACGATGGTAAAAGCTGTCATTTTGATCTTAGAAAATAAAAAAAACGAGTCTAGTAACTATGCTCTGTTGTAAAGGATGGCACAAAATGAGATACAGATGCTGAAGTTAACACTTATTAGTCTTATTTCCTGTATTGCCTGATTAATAGGGATGCTTAATGTCAGTTGTCGGCATTTCAATCAATGGTTATTTAATACAGATTCTCCTTCAGTAAAACCAAGTTACTTACTAAAACAGTGGCTCTCATTAAATGGTCTGGCCGCAAACATATGAAGTTTTATTTCTTTCTCTAATTGCTCTACTCTGTCTCTTATTTTATCTTCTGCTATTTAAAAGAGAAAAACATACTTATGTCAGTGTTATGGCGTGACGCGCTCACAATTATACTAAAAAATCCGCAATAACTCGTCAATTCCATAATCAACGGTAACCTGACAAAACGCATCCTAAGCCGAACATGTCACGCAATGTTTGTGATATCGTAAATTCCGGGAGAAAATGGCTGTCTCAAGACTTATAGAACAACATTTGAATTGCTATTATTTTATTTTTATAGGGCCCTGAAGCCGTTAATATGCTTCATCGGGAAAATGTCGTACTTGGCGGGCGGTATGGCGATCACCATCCGTGGGAGGCAGGCTAGCCGAAAGGAGGCGCCTATCCTGGTGGTCGCCCCCCACTCATCATTTTTAGACAGCTGTATTGTCTATGCCACCAAGATGTCTTCGGTCATCGTCAGGAAGGAGAGCATGGACAATTATGTTGGAAGTAGGTGGTCATTTAGTCCGGTGGTGGTTATTTTAAGTGGTCTGGTGATGGGCTTAAGTTCGGTGATGGTTATTTTATATTAGAGTTAGAATTTTTGGGTTTTAATGTCATAGTTGATTGTTATTTGCTTTGTTATTGAATAAAAAAGCTGGGTGTATACCACGGCGGTAAGGCAATGATTCCTTGTGGCCTCGGATTCCGAGGGTCTCGAGTTTGAATGTTAGAGGAGACTAAGTCTAACTGCTGTGGCATAGCTCTGGCCTATTTGGTGATGGTAACGCTGTTTCTTTTCTCTTTACACTGTGCAATTTGCATGTTATTTTTACTCGTAACTTATGGTGGCGTACTGGATTCGAAATCACTAAGATTTCGTAATTTTTTCCTTTTGATTATACGTACGTTATTTCAAGTTATTTTCGCATTTTCTTGGTGTTATTATATTAAACGTGTCTTCTTTTAACATTTCCATGATATTGTCTTCCTTGCATGATAATGAGGTAATTATATAACTTAAACAAATGAGAACAAGTGTCTTCTGTACAAATTCAAAGATAAAACTAAACTGTTTCTCGTAAATCGCATTGCTCCTTTTTTGAAACCGTGAGATCTCCATAGCTTTTCGATAATATAAAAAAATGGGTTGCCATCTTTTGTCTGAGGGATAAAGAGTTTTACCTCTTACAATAGCTACTTATACCAAAGACGTCGAAACTTACCTCCATTGCAGTATCTACAACAAAACACATTACAATTTTGGCAACTACGTGCCAGCGCAAACTGTGAGTCGTTGTAGCTGCGTCCAGATGCCGCAACAAGACGCAGAGATATCGGTAGCATCTTCGTCTTGTTGCGGCACGTTGCCTGGACGTTGAGCTGTCGTTTGCGTCTAGACATAACGACAGACGTCTTGTAGCAGTAATTTACTTTAAGTATTCGAGAGAGTGGGCAGGGCAAATTGTTCACAGAAAAGATGGCCGATAGGGCCGAAAAGTTCTGGAGTGGCGACCGCGTATCGGAAGACGTAATGTTGGAAGGCCTTCAACAAGGTTGACCGATGACCTTGTAAGGGCCGCAGGAGTCCACTGGATGCGGGAAGCACAGAACCGGTCGAAGTGGCGGAGCTTGGGGGCGGCCTATGTCTAGCAGTGGACGTCTTTCGGCCGAAATGATGATGATGATGATTCGACAGAGATAGCTGTTCTGTTCATATTGAGAGTGAACATTGAGCTTCTAGTTGTATTTGCCTCGGTGCTTATCATGCGAACCGCATCCAAAAATCGTCAAGTATGCGCTAGCATGGTGTGTCTAGCATGCGACACCCTTTAGAGTGTTGTGCGACTCTGAAAATTGACGCCAAATGTGCGGGGGCTTTGAACAAAATCTATGAAAATTATCAGCTTTAGCCTGTCGTCTGCGTCCAGTCGCCAAACCAAGTTGTCGGATAGTGTGGGCCATGTCTAACGTTTTAAATCACTACCATCCATGGCTAATGAAGAAAAAACAGCATATATTTCTAGCTATATGACTGTGCTTTGTCATGGGCAGTATATTTTCTCTATACATTGTGTGCTCTCACGTTCGGACCCACAATGGGCGGAATGGATTTTTATTCTCTATTCATGCTAGCTTTTGTTCGAGCTGGCCCCTTTCGATACGGAATGATGTCGCATGCTGGTTCGTTTTAAATTTAAATTGAGATTTAAGAGGCTATTTTAAAACAAAGCTTAGATTGATCACGTCACTTTTATGTTTGTTTTGCCTTCTCTGGGACGGCAAGGCAGATGCTATTCTTTTAAGTTAGTATGGTCTTTTCCAAAAGTATTTGATGAAAATATTATACACGACCTCCACGCGGCCAGTAGTATATAGGGTGATTGGTAATTAGTGATCGACATTTAAACACATGATTGTACTCATCATTATGAACAACTTTTACCATGGGACCAAACTCGAAATCGCGCAAAAAAAGAATCAGGTGTTCCCTACATTTTGACGAGTTATGCGAACATAAATGTAGGGAACAGATGATTTTTTTTTCGCGATATCAGGTTTGGTCCCATAGTAAAAGTTGTTCATAATGATGAGTACAATCATGTGTTTAAATGTCGGTCACTAATTACCAGTCACCCTATATGATCTGTTTGTACTAGTGTAGGTACAATAAAGTGATTAATAAATTACAGAGCTTAAGACAAATCTTTGTGTTACTTTCTGTGTTAGAAGAAAGCGTATGGTCAGCATCTGCTCCGATTTTCCCAACTAAGTTGGTGTCGGCTTCCAGTCTTGCCAAATGTAGCTGAATACCAATATTTTACATGGAAAGACTGCCTGTCTGACCTCCACAATTCAGTTACTGGGTAAAACGATACTCCGTGGTAAGACTCAAGGTACGGTGGGTAGGTACGGTACGGTAAAAGTAAGTGATCATTTGCTTTTGATATATTTATCATGATCTAAATCAATTTGTTCTAAACGATAAGATAAAGTTGACATCATATTTCATGGATGGCAATTCCTTATCTTAGAGAATGTTTAAACAAATGTTATTCAATCAAGCTTAGTAGAAATATTCCAGGCAAAATAAATTTCCATAGAGTAAGACGTCACCATCTCCCTTACACTACCGGCCAACCAGACATACTGCAGGGAACCATCCGCACTTGGTCGATATCCCCACGGTAATGGGTAGCTCGCTGTCCGGTCCTGACCAAGCCCGGGTCGACGGCGCGTTGTGTTCCACGCGCGCCTCAAAGAGATGTCAGCACCAACTGGTGGGGTAAGGCCCGACGCCTGCCAGGGGTGCGGGTTGTTCGAAAGAGATACCGTGGCGCCTGGCACACAGGCAATTGAAGGAACACGGGTGGATTTTAGTCAGTAAAAGTCTGACACGCCCTCCTGCTCCACCCAGAGCGAGAGAAGTTATTTTATGATTTCCGACCTTAAAAAAAACCCTTCGTACTCAGCATTTCTCATAAATACATAACATCACGCCTTGTTTCCTCGAAGGGTTAGCAAGCCACATTTCGCCGGTTATGTTTAAGTCCCATGTAATAGGGGGCGAGCCTATTGCCATCATCCGGGCTGCTACTACGAAATTCCAGATAGAAAACCCAGAAACACTTTGCCCGACCTGGGTGTCGAACCCAAGACTTCATGCTCTGCAGTAGCGCTTGCGACCATTGACAAAGGATGCAGTCCACTGTGTTCCCTTTTAATCCGTCAGTCTTCAAAGTAAGAGAGAACAGCCATCTGCTGGGCTTGGTCGTCCCATCGTATATCTAATCTATCGCTTTCCATCAGGCGTGATCGAGGCTATTAAGCATTAAAAAATAGAACTTGGTTGATAAAAATAACGGGTGAACAATTAAGAAGTTAACAATGATTAACTTCATGACAAATGTAATACTTTCACGATGCTTATGAGTTATAGCAGCGCTCCGCGGTTTAGCCCGCGTAGTTCCCGTTCCCGCGGGAATACGGGGATAAAATATAGCCTATGTCACCCGGGGATTGTGTAGCTTCCCAACAGTGAGAGAATTTTTCAAATCGGTTCAGTAGTTTTGGAGCCTATTCAATGCAAACAAACAATCAAATCTTTCCTCTTTATTAATAGTATAGATATGGATATAGATGATTGATAGTCATTAATAGGTATTAATATAATTATCTTGTGCTGAATGCTTGTACAAAATTATATACTAGTGGTGGTTGTGAGATGCAAATGAGATTTCTTTAATTCAGCCCGTGAAATTCAAACACGTAAATTTTATTTGAAGGAATTCGCAATTTTTTCACGAAACTTGCATCTATTTGCAATATTGCTGTGTTTCTAATTAGATAATAAACCCTAATCATTATCAAAGTTGCCGCGTACGAGTATCATACAACCGCGGCGGCGGGCACATATATCACATCGCAACGTGAAACAGCTCTGCAATTTTGCGGGCTACTTTCACAAACCCTTTATTAGCACCTTTCCGTACTTACTGGATTCGTTGCAAATGTGATACTAACGACTGCTTACAACTCAAAAATCTGCCAAAACAAAACATCGTGCATGTTTTATGTGAGGGGATAATCCGGGCACGTCGGTAAAAATGTGAGTTTTTCAATTCATATGTATCGAAACGGCAGGCTTAGACAAAACACATTTCTGTTAGCGTTCACGCCAAACTGTCCGCAAGTAATGTCATTCCCCTACATTTTGGCATAGCGTTTGGCGTGAACGCTCTAACAGAAATGTGTTTTGTCTCTAGGCCCAGAACTGCTTGGCGGGGGTGTCCTAGTTCAAGATCTATAGATACATGTACATATGAGGAATAGAGTGTAAATTTCCTTCGTCCTCCATAGAGAAGGGGGATCCTCGGACCGGATGGTTGTGACTGGTGGGCTGAGGAGTTGTGAACTGGTGGCTTGTGTGCCCGACGACTTATGTCGTCACATTGATATTTTGCTAGTTGTGCGTCGAACTTTGCTTGCGCAATGCAGGATTTTGCGTGACGTCACAGTGATGCGTAGTTCACATGTGGTGCTGTAGATGACGCCACAGAGCTATGCAGGAGACACTCCTCGCATACATAGCTCGGTAACTAGGACCACCGCTCCTTTTGCAGCTGCTGAAAACAGTCCAGTCAGCTATCTTATGATATATTTAATACATATTTAGGTTTATTTACAAAGGTTGTTTAAAGTTAAGTTATGATTAACATCTACTCGCTGATCCATATTTCTTTTTGACGTTACAACGTTGTGCCATTTCTGTATACTTTATAAACAGTGGAATGTATAAAGGTGTATTTATGTTATCGCCCGTTCTCAAGGCGACCTTAAGCTCCATTTTCCAGTCACTGGATTCCCTTCGATCGAGGACCGATCACCTGAAATCACCTTGTCTGGCTTCAAATAATCTAACCTTAAAAATACCCGCAACCGTTCTTTATCAACTTATTCAGGGGAAGTCGGCCTTAACACAAATATAAATAGGTATAACAAAAACAAATCATCCTAGGATAATTTAGGATTGTCCTTCATTTTTTAACCGATTTAAAAAAGAAGGAGGTTATCAATTCGATATGTTATTTTTTTATGTATGTTCGGGCATAACTCCGTCGTAGGTATATTGACAGATTTGCAAAATTATTTTTTTGTTCGAAAGGGGTTTACTCCGAAATGGTCCTATTGAAATTTCATATAGGTCTGATGATGCGTGAGACAGACAACGGAACTCTTCAAAAAATTACAGCAAATCAACCGGGAATGTTGCTATCGCATAAGTATGCATTGTTTTGACCCCAAGGATGATGAAATTTCGAATTGGTGTGGGGTAGGTAACTAAAAAGTGAAAAATAAAAACTTTTTTCAAAGAACATACATAAAAAAAACATGTCGAATTGATAACCTCTTTTTGAAGTCGGTTAAAAAATTACAACCGACTTCCAAAAAAGTTTTTATTGGAAGTTTATATTAGAAGCTGAATAAGATAGTGCGCACGCGTAAAATAAAACATACGGAAAAACTTTGAACAGAACCATTATTACCATACACACTCACGCACATACCCACGTACATAGTCACTTGCACACACAGTGACTTTACCTTCCAAACTGTACAACTCATTTAAGTGTAATAATTTCCTCTATTATTGAATTTAAAAATAAACTTTAAACACATTAATAAATATTTTTAGATATATTTAGCAAAATTGTAAATGTTGGCAAAAAGAAATCCCTCGATTAGTCTATCTAGTACGCAGTGTGTGCACAGACTGGATCAAAGCCAGCTGCGTGTGCGCCCGCACAGCCAAAACTGGCAATATACTGCGCATCAAGTTCAAAGTTAACGTTTATTATTTGACATCTCAGCAGTAGAAATCATCAAATAACTAAGCAGGCATCGACAGCAAAGGCGTTGTGTTGTGAAAGTGAGCCTGAGTTAAAAACTGTGCAACACCTTGTTGGACTCAAATGTTAGAGACTCTTATATTGAGTTAGGTACTTCTGTAAACAAGACTTCGGATGCACATAACAGTTTAGGAGAACATATGATACCTTTAATAAAATGATTAGGTACATTATTACAAAGTTCAATAGTGATGTTGTACTGTGAACTTTCACTGGCAGTACGAAAGAAAGAAAAAGATTCAATGATGTCCATAACTGCAGATTGCATTCTTTAGAAGATTACTTTCTGGGTGCTAGTCAGACAAGTTTGGGTCACACAGTACACACGATGACATACCAATCAAGCTATACATTTCCAGTTTTAGTTGATCTCGCAATGTAAAAGCTTTTCGTACAATGGGAAGTCAGCTTATACTGGAAATGTATAGCTTGATGTGTCGTCGTGCATAAATCTTTTAATTTTATGGCTCCCACAGATCGGCGCGACGAGACTTTATTACATCAGTTTCCATGAAGTTTTCATAGAAATTGTTCCATGAGGGTCGCATCGCGGCTATCTGCGTAAGCTTTTCATGTTCGTACTTTATCCACTTGTATGTATTGTGTTTGTTTAGTGATGATTGTGGCCCGTCATGCATTTGACATGCGTAGTTTAATCTTTGTACTGTGGTCTAACATGCCTACCTAAATCGAAAGTTTATTTTGTGCTGATTTATAATTATATTGAAGAACGAAGTAGGTACTTGGATTTTCCGAAGATAGCTCCAATCACAAGCCATTGGGGTTCTAATTACTGCGCTTGATAGAATGTTTGTTGATCGCATTTTATTATATCAGGTTGACTCTACTTAATTCTACCTACCTTCTTGTTCCCGCGAATAACATTTTATTTTATGAAACGAATTGAAAAAGTCAAGATGGACGCGATAATTCTGTTTTTGGCCACGCGCCAAAAGAATCTATAACTGCCAAATAAATGAAACGAAACCATGACGTGACATATAAATTTTGAGGACACTTAATAACAAACCATACAGTATGTCAAAATCGACAGCTGTGGAGAGAATCATGTCATTGTTTTTAGTCAAATAGTGATATCCAAAAGAGGTAATATAATAATATTTAATTCGGGTTCTATCGGGCTCTTCTTGAGCCCGGTTGAGTCTATCAGACATATTATCTCTGGTTGTTCTCGATTGGCTAACGGCGAGTACTTGCACAGGCATAACCAAGTAGCCAGAATTATTCATCAGCAACTTGCTTTGCAATATAAACTTGTGGATTCTGAGGTACCGTATTACAAGTATGTGCCCGACTCAGTTCTTGAAAATGACCATGTCACGTTGTACTGGGACCGGTCTATCATTACTGACAGGACTATTGTAGCCAATAAGCCTGATATCCTACTGGTCATAGATCGGTTAGCATGATCCCGCATGACGGGAACCTCGTGAAAGCTGAGAAAGAGAATCAAATTAAATATCTTGACTTAGCACACGAGGTTGTTGACATGTGGAATGTGAACTCGGCCATCATTGTGCCGATTATCATATCAGCCAATGGACTGATGGCCGAAAGCCTCGAACAACATCTCTCGAGGCACTCGTTAGGCGGCTGGATCAAAGGCCTGATTCAGAAGGCAGTACTCCTCGATACGGCACGCATTTTGAGGAGGTTCCTTTCTCTGGAACCCTTCCCACCGGTAGGTTGGACCCTGCTCCCGTTATTGGCGAATCACTATTTTCTATATTTTTAAATGTTTGTTTTATAAAAATATTTAAAAACGTAATATAATATGTAGTAAAATGAATAAACGACAAAATAATAATATCGTTTATTTATAAAAGGGGCATATTTACAAAGTATCATATCGGGTGATTTGGTAATGTATTTATTTCGGAAGCCCGATTCACCCCTAACTATATGGCGATAAAGAATACGAATAAGATAGTGATGAGTCCCTCACTCATGAGGCCCCTCATTTGAGGTACTCGTGATCGCAAATTGAAAGAGTTACTCGACTTTCAATATTGAACCACCTCATTCCTCATCACCCCTCATTTAAAAATTGACATTGACATTAATGACAATAGGAAATCGAGGCAAGCGAGTTCGTGACTCGCGAATGAGGATTGAGTAATTGAGTGAGATCAGTGAGCGAATGAACCGACTCAAAAATTGTATGGAGAATTGAGAATGACTGAGGTGAGGTGTGATCTTGAAGTTTGGACAATACCATGGCAAAGTAAACATTATTTAAAATTATTTCAGCTACGATTAATTATTATGAACTCTAAAAGCATTGATTCGTTTATTTTGGCGGTCTAAAATTTATAAGCGAAAGAAAATGATGTGTGTGAGAGAGTGAGGACGTGAATAATCGGATTATCGGAGAGTCGTGACTCGTGAGTACTCGTGAGTCGTCGTTGCACCCGCCCGCCTCGCTCAATTGGAGCCTCGTTTGAGTTCGGCTCGGCCTCGCGAGTCGTGAGGCGAATACGCCGTCGTACGATTCCTCACCTCAAATGAGGGGTCCCTCGTGAGGACCTCACGAAGCAAATTGAGGGGCTCCCTCATCCTCACATAAAATTGATGAGTTACCCATCACTAGAATAAGAGAATAACGTTTATTTGAACAGTTTGCGAAAAAAAGTCCAAAAGAGGTGATTTGTTGATTTGTTTTGTTGGCCCACATAATTCTATCTTAATTCGTCCCTAATTATAGAAGGAATCCCGTTTATTTGAACACAGTTCGTGAAACACAAATTAGAGTTATGGAATAACAAAATAATAAAGAAGGGAAAACGTCTGTGTCAAAAAGGTTCAGATGCTGTCTGACGCTGGTTTTCTACTGAACCTTTAGGGACAAGGGACGGGAAGTACAAGAAGTACCAGTTTTAACATACCTAATATTTATAGGAAACTATGCGCTTTTTGTGGTTGTTTTTTTTGTCGTTATGATGATGGCATGGATTTTATACGGTTACTTTCAATATTGTAATTGACGAGACCGCGAAACGTAATCATCGTTTCATTGGAAACAATTTCGGTACCTAAACGCCTGTTGTATCGTTACGTGATCTTTGTTGATTATGATGTGCCTTTGGTAATCATGTGGAAAGATGTTCCTTTTTATTTTTGTTGATCAGGTGTACATATAATGATCTATAAAAATCTTTTTTAATTTTTCACTCGGTAGTATTTTTTTAATTTTGCTTTTTTACTATGGTACTTACCAGTAGGTAAGTGGGGTACCACACCAATTCTTAACACCACTACTTGCTATTAAAACAACAGTGAAATAAAGTATTACAACATCATCAAGATACACCAACTGGATTAAATAGGTACGTATTATCGACCCTAACGCAGAAACTACCCAAGCAAAGTTAATACAATTTGTATGGGACCAGCCCTGAACCATACCCTACTATAAAAAAAGAAAGAAATTTATTCAAAATTATCGAACATACATTTTTTTTAAATATAGACGAATTGAGAACCTCCTCATTTTTGACGTCTATTACGTCACTACATTTGCAAGCCACGATTGTAATATTTTCCATCATTATATCTGAACAAATTAAATCAAAACTTGTTACCTTCTAACCAAACGAATACTGTCGTGTAGACAATCAGATATAGAAGCATGTAACTATTACATAACCTTGCGTGTACCTGCGAAGGGAAATAAACCTTTCTTCTTATGAAAGCAAAAAAAAAAGTCTTACGTAATAAGTAATAACGTAACTGACGCTACTTTCACACACGGCTTCACGTTAACAAAAACAATGTTATAACGTTATTATAATACGTTATATTTAGACGTTACGTGAGGCATGCAGGCCTTGATAGGGCTTCCTGACGCCTTTTGCCTAGGCTTAGGTATTAGGTACCTAAGTCTAGAACTAAAGGTTGATTTGACACGACACGGTCTTAACTCTTAATGCCTTTTGTTTCTGAAGGCCTTAAAAGTTGTTTTTTTTTGGTAGAAAGAAAACTAGTTTAAAAATCAGGTACTCGACAGGTTCACCTAGCATCGAAGAATTAAGTTCAAGACCAAAAAATAATAATTAAAAAAATACTTTAATTGGTTTGATATTTTTGGATCTGTTCCAAGACTGCTCTCATAGAGCCTTAACCATTACGGTTACCGTTTCGAAATTTAAGAAGTCCTGACAGGTCAGGGATATTTGCAAAAAAGTCCTGACCTTTTGATTTTAAAAGAAAGACCACTTTCATTTACCAGTTCGCATTATCTTTTTTAAAAGTCCTCTTAGGTTGAGAAGTGACAAATGTTAAGGCCAGATTAAATCCGGACGGGGGGCAAAAAGAAACAGATGGAAACCCTACTCATGATTTTATTGCAATTATTAAATATAGTCAGTAAATATCTTTTACTGGAATAACGTAGCATAGCGAGGAAAAATCTCGCTGCGATATTTTTACGTCTGTGCGATCCTGGTCTTACTAAGATGACGATTATTACCTAGAGAAGTATGAAAGAAGACAACGAACCCAAACAAATTGGAATGATGTGGTCTTGGATTTTTATCCGAAGTTTTAATCCACTGCTTCATAGGTTTGAAAATTCTTCTGCCTTACTACTAAAATAACGCAATGAACGTGGCTGAATTGTCTAAATGAAAGCCATTGACATGGATTGCCATTATATGTGACGCAATGACCCCGGTGGTTGTCCCTCAATGCGGTTCTGTATGACCTTTTAACTGTTTGAGGTTAACAACCGCCTGTTAACTTCGCGTGTCTACTGAGACCTTTTTTTTTCAGTGAAAGAGAGGTTCATTGCCTATGCTAGACTTTCGTGAAAAATACTAATTTATGTGGTGAAGGATGGTTGCGTGTAGCGTCGTAATCAAAATTTTATCGATGGTAAAATATTCTGGTTGAATTGTTTAAAGATAACTGATGGGTTCAAAGACCTGGCGGATTCAAACACGTTTTTAGAAATGAAGACTAGTAAAAAAAGTTAGTAAATTTATGTAGGTACAGATTGATGATTGTGAGCAGTGGTGGGCCAGTGGTATAGCGCCCGACTTACGAGTTGCAGGTTGTGAAGTCGAGACGTCGAACCCAGGTAGGCAAAGTAAAGCTACTTTACACAAAGTAGCTTTACTTATAGATACACATCTATTTATTTTCATCACCACTGCTCTCAAAACGGTGAGGGAAAACATCGTGAGGAACCGGCATGACCTAGAACCAAAAATTCAAAGAAATATGACATCTTAAAACCCGCACTGAGCCTCCGTGGTGTATTATAGCCCACTCCCTCTCACAAGGAGGCCGTGTCCCAGCGGTGGGAAAATTATAGGGTGGTTATGGGGTACAATTTAGTCGATTAATTGCGATCGTTATTATAGCTTGATATGCTGAGTTTTGACGATCAATAAGATCAGTTACTCGTAGCTTTTACTTGACCGCTCCACTTTACGAATCATTGTTGTAATCTGGTAACGATCGGTAAATCAGACGAGGGAATTGTTCGAAAAATATGATGTCGATGCTTATAAATTTACTCGATTTTGTTTGGTCACACGTGTCAATCGTCAAAGGGCCTAAACTGCCCTCACATACCTATTAAAAATGTAATTTGAACAGACCCTTTTTTTTCAGTATTCACTAACGGGCGATAATAAAATTTGGTTTAGAAAATTAATTAATTTTCAACTGTTGGCACTAAGCCGAGCGTCGAAAAGCGAACACTGCGCTTTTTTAGGCATTACACCTAGGTAGATAGTAGGTAGCTCATAAAATAAAAGTACATATAAGAAAAGGTAATCAGGTAAAGAATAACAGACTTTTCAGCCGACTATGAAAAAAAATCTTTACTAATATTGTATACGTGAAAGTTTGTGAGGATGTTTGGATGTTTGTTACTCAATCACACAAAAACGGCTGAAAGGATTTGAATGAAATTTAGCACACAGATAGTTTATAACCTGGAATAACACATTGGATTCTTTTTATTCTGGTAGTACGTTCCTGTGGAATAATTTTCGACCTCGACGCGGGC
Source organism: Polymixis flavicincta (assembly GCA_949987655.1). NCBI lineage: Eukaryota > Metazoa > Arthropoda > Insecta > Lepidoptera > Noctuidae > Polymixis > Polymixis flavicincta. Next base: position 3,049,713 of record OX465189.1, on the reverse strand, counting down.
GAAGCCGCGGGCGGAAGCTAGTGTGTAATAAGTGTTTTGTGCAATGTAACGCTATCGTTCCACCTACGAATTAACTTAACCGTAAGTAATAATCATTTATCGTTGATGCTGTTATTAACACTTGATGTTCTTACTTTTATGTCACATATCACATGCACTCATTTGTGGCTTGGAATCATCTTTACAGCTCACCCTTAAGGACCCTTAAGGAGGATGATGATGAAGGATGCATTAAGGTAGCTCGCATATTTTATTTTTTAAGATTTACATAGGTACGTGTTACGATCGTGATTCATAATTTTGTCCAACATACCTGCAAATTGCAAAAATACCGTAAGAAAATATGAATTTTATGGGCTAACCTAGCGAACATTAAAATTCAGGCTGGAGTCTGCCCCTGGTCTACTCACCAGGTGACTTCCCTGTTAGAAAGATTCACAAACGAGATTCCAGTGGGTCCAGGAGGAGTTTCCAGTGCGTCCGGATCCGGAGGCTATATTACTGTATACTATGTACTGGGATGTCAGACCCATGTAAAAATAACAAAAAAATGCCAAGACCCAGCCTTAAAAATGTTTAACCAAATACGGAAATCAAACAGTCTTAAGGAGGACAAATGGCGGTAGTTTCTCGATAAACCGGAAATTCATCGAGTCATGGATCATTTGCTGTCACCTTTGAGCAGTGCTGACCTTGATTTGTAGGCTGTAGGTGAATTAAGAATGGCCGGATACAAAGAAATCTCATAAAAATCAAACTCGATTTTAAGTCACTCTTAGATTTCATGCTGTGACTGCCATATCGTAATATTGGAAGAACTTTAAAAAAAGATCCTATCGAGAGATAGCCCGCAAAATTCAAATTTTCTTACGTTTTTTTGCGATTTGCAGGTTTGTTAATTAAGGGTACACTAGTCGCGGGCTCGAACTCACTGGTGGACCTGACTAAAAAGCATGCTGTCTCACCAGGCTTCGAGTCCGACAGAGGTAATATCAGTGATGAGCAGTTAGACGATAGTCTACACGCACAACATTATTGAGTGAGCTGCAGGATCAGTTGTAGTAAAATAGGCACGTAAAAAATTAAGAAAAGTCCTTCGGAAGATAGGATTTTCTGAAAAAAAAAACACTGCAAAAATCAATGACCAATTAAGTTTATTGATCTTTTCGATAATTGAGCTTTGTCGGTACCGACTCAGTTTTGGAGATTTTACACTTCTTTTGTTACATAAACATGTCCAAAGTTCCGTAAAATTTTCAAGAAAAACAAATCTTTGTTGGCTCATAACTTTTTATTGGCTTTTTGTTTTAGTATTCTGTTTCCGTACCGACAATATTAAAAATGAGACAAAACCATACCATGTTTAAATTTTGATGTACGTTGTCAAACAGTGGAGTAAAACCCTCCCGAAGTTTGTATGGAAAAAATGTGGACTTGTTTCACCTTAAACGCGATCGTAACAAATATGGCTGCTGATTCTAATGATTATAATTCTATGTCGCCATTTTGTTAGTTGCAAATCATATTTAAATCAAACATACAACCAGCACCCTAATTGCGTAACTCACGATTCATCATAATCTGTATCGTTTTGAAACGGATTGTTAAACCATTGCTTCATATGTTCGAAAAATGTGTCTGTTCGACAACATAAATAACGCAATGGATATTGTTTAACTGTGAAGACGAAACCAATTATGATCAATCGTGAGTTACGCAATTAGGGTGCTGGCACTGACGAGCACCCTAATTGCGTAACTCACGATCAATCATAATCTGTTTCATTTTGACAGTTCAACAATATTCATTGAGTTATTTACGTTATTGAGCAGATACATTTTTCGAACACATGAAGCAATGGATGATCAAAGCATGATCGTGCGTTGCGCAATTACGGTGCTACAGCACTCTAATTGCGCAATGCAATAGCAAAAAACGTAACAAAATTTGAATTTTACAGTCTGTCCTGGCGCTTCCCAGTGATGTTTCAATATTTGGCGGAACGTAAGTGCGCAGTTCAAAAGGCTAATAGATACTCAGCTGTGGGTGGTACAAGGTTGCCAAGTTCATAGCCCAAACTATTCAGATTTTCGGGAGTTTGAGGTGAATGTGGTATAATTAAAGGCACTTTGGCTTTTGACGTGATATTATGGCGTGAGCGCCCTGTGAAAGGGTAGCACGCATGTCCAATACATGCACCTGTACCTATTATGTTCTCGAACCAATGGATAGTCTATCTTACGGTCCAATAGTATAATGAAGTGCAAATATAATTAATTATTATAAACAAACTTAAATTACAATACACAAGATATCACTAAAATATGCACAAGCAAAATAATAAAAAAGGAAAGAGCTCATTGGGCATCAAAAGCTTCGTCTGCATAGCTGTCAAAGTGCCCAAAAGGATGGCAGCATTGCCACGTACACATTACTAATTTATTTCATGAATGGAGTGGAACTCCTTGCCGGATTTAGTGCTCCCAATAATAATGTAGGTGTTACCTTACACATTACTAATTTAAATCATAAAAGGAGTGGAACTCCTTGCCGGATTTAGTGCTCCCAATAATAATGTAGGTGTTACCTTACACATTACTAATTTAAATCATAAAAGGAGTGGAACTCCTTGCCGGATTTAGTGCTCCCAATAATAATGTAGGTGTTACCTTACACATTACTAATTTAAATCATAAAAGGAGTGGAACTCCTCGCCGGATTTAGTGCTCCTAATAATAATGTAGGTGTTACCTTACACATTACTAATTTAAATCATAAAAGGAGTGGAACTCCTTGCCGGATTTAGTGCTCCCAATAATAATGTAGGTGTTACCTGGAATCTGTGACATCACGACTAAAACTTATACACAGGCAAGTTATTTCTTGGAGAGCATGCACTTCCATCACTAAACACCAGGTGAAGCGCGGCCTAACCTTATAAAAATATCTGTGTAACACAGGACATTCGCGGCGGTAAACCATTTATAAGTAATTGCAGTGTAACTTTTACTTCATTGTAATAAAATATAAATTAGAATGATTGAGTGGCTTTGATAAAATTCTCTGCAATTATTCTTCGTACCTTACTTTATCGAATCGTGGATGGTCCTACTTCAGTAATATTTTTTATGTGTGCAACAATGTCTAGACTTACTATCTTAGCTGTAAACTGAGCTAGACCGTGTCCGCTAATTGTTAATAGTACATAATGAGCTCAATTTTCCCGAGCTTTCTCTTGCTTTGCTTTAGTTCACGCTGGCTGCCGCACTGTTGTCAAGTAGCCTATATGTACTAATAACTAATCTTTGCCTATTTTAAACGCTTCATTGGATTTAAGTAAGTATTGTGAGAAAGCTGTGTTTTAACTGGGCGCTTGCTTTTGCCCTGTTTTGTAAGGTGAAAAACTATCATAATTTTACTAAGATTTATAAACGATGTCAGTGTCTTCTCATGAACGCAGTTAATGTTCATCTTAGGGGCTGTGTGTACTAATTTACTTGGACCTAGTGGCCACTAGCCGTGTTCGGCTAGTGGCCACTAGCCGTGTTCGGCTAGTGGCCACTAGGTCGAAGTAAATTATCGCAACTCACCACACTTCGCGCTTACGGCTGGAACCACCAACTGGTCGCACGATGTGCCGTCCGAACTTTGTGTTCTTTATTTAGAACTTGCGCACCTTGGTCCGCTTGCTTGCTCCTGCATACAAGGTTGCGTAATGCGCGTCCCGTACGGTACTCTGACAAAGCGGAGAGCAAATGAGATGTCTTGTATGCAACTACACGTTTTTGCCTTACAATATTCTTCTAGATCATTGTGTCTCTCCGCAACAGTTTTAGATTGAAAGCGAAAAAACACTTTTTGCAAGAGTGGAGCTCTTGCACCTTTTTTTTCGCTTTCTCATTCCTCCGTTTATAGGCCATCTTTTTTTCCTATTTGATCGTTTTGCAGTCGTTTTAGCTTGTCCGAAAACAATGATTATGCGATGTTTCGCTGCAAAGACAGCGGCCCCCAACTCTAAATTACTTCCCCCATTAACTATATATTTACGACTAACGAAACACTAAAGCTGTAATTAATATTTTTTCAGAGCTAATAAACTACACGCAACCCGTGTACGTGTGGCGGGATGACCCTAACTCCAGGCAGAATACCATCAAGGAGATCATTGAAAGAGCTACTTCCAAAGAGGATTGGCCTCAGGTCGGTACTGCTCCAAATATTATGACACTCGCGCCTTTCCTGGAAGTTGCAGAAGGGTGTGATTATCAGGGTAATGCTCCTTCTTCATGTCGCTGGCACGACAGAAATTCAAATTGGCGACCTAAATTATCACGCACTGCTATGCAAAAAGCAATTTTTTTTGTGGAATTTAGGAAATTAATCGCTTTTAGAGGAATTGCTTTATGTGGCGTTTTACTGTCTTTGAACTGACCGGGATGGGACTCACAAACGTTTCAAACGAATCACACAACATAGTGTAGGAGTAGAGCGTGGAAAGCAGTGTTGGCCCACTGGCAAAACCAAAACTTAAGAGTTTAGAAAAGTCCTCGACAGGCGGTTTACTTTGTGTAAATTATTTCATCGCCACTGCTCTCAAAAAGGCGATATGAAAGACATCGAGAAACCGGCATGTCCTAGAACCAAAAATTAGAAGACATGTGACATCTACTAACCCACACTAGGCTCGCGTGGTTGAGAATATGCTTATTCTTCTATACACGCAGTAGAGAAATCATCATTTCAGCCGAAAGATGTCCATTTCTGGACATAGGCCATCCCAATTTGTATTTTTTTGGGCGGTTTTGTCACAATCGCCACACTTGGCAGGCGGGTTGGCGATCACAGCATGGTGATAAAATGCAAAGAGAACGCTGCTGTCCATTATCTAGTAAGTCCCTTAGTCGGTTAATAAAAACTGGCTTCCTTGAATCCACGCAACTTACAACAACATTCCAAAATAATTCAAAAACAGACGATAAAGTATCGTTTCCACGTCATTCGTCGAAATTTTCCAATTTGTATTATGAATCCAGAAATAATATTATGATTCGTAGTTTAGTCATCATGCGTCGATCCTCAAATAGACGTATTCGAGCGCTTGGTTATTATAAACGATTATTTCTGGAACGGGTTATACTTACTTGAAATTTATAAACATTGATAGGAACTACACTACATAAACGAATAGTTTGTAACAATAATTTGATTTAAAATAGTCTCCTTGGATTTTCTTGGACGTTCTGCTGCTACTTCGCAATGGAATGGGCAATTAGCTTCATCTTCCGACCTCTTGACAATTCAAAAGTGCCTGTAAATAGTTTTTGTTTGAGGACGTATTAACTGTACATACTTAATCGGGTGTTACCTAATACCGTTCATCGAGTTTGGGATTGTCACAAAGGTACTATAGATCATTGTCTAAGTCGGCCAGGGAAGTACCTAGGTACTAATTATTTCTGCCACCAAGCACCAGGGGACATTGTCCTGTTTTATTCCAAGTTAGAAGACAAAAAAAATATTGTGTTACTGAATAGTGTAAAATATAAAAGTGCAAACAAACAAGAACGAAGTTTATTCGCCTTAATAGAGACAATAAGAAAAGTGCTATTGGACACATTCTTAGTAAAGACAATTTAATAGTTTAGGTCATAATTAAATTACTTATTAGTCTATCTATAGGGCTAGATTGTAATAAGATTAGGGTCCATCCTATTGGTGAACCCTAGGACAAGGGGAAAAAAAACAAGTAGGGTAACCACCCTTCCGGTCTTTTTTTGTTCGGACTTCGGAATGGAAATTTTAATTCGTAAATAAATGGATACTGAGGCAATAATGGCATTTGTCTTGTGGCTAAGTGGATGGGTGACCATCTTTACATAACAAGACCCCTTTGTGCTTCGGAAAGCGTGTGAGGCTGCTGGTCCCGGCTGTCATTGGTAAATAACATACAGGATAAAATTATAGTTTTAACTGTTCTAACTGTTTTATAGAAAAGTGCGATACTTACGCGGTTTATGTATGGAACAGCTGATTTTTTTTGTATAACCGGTGAATAATTTCTACGCTAGGAGGCGTAGAATGATATGTAGAATAATTCATGGTTACAGTTTGCGCACTGATTAAAAATGTTCCCTGTATATTCATGTATATAATCATGTAGATGATGTAGATTCTGTAAGTCTTTACTGGTCATCAGAAGCCCTAAAGTCTGACAACCAGTCAAATCAAATCAAATCAAAATATTCATATTTTGATTTGATTTGTTAGATTGCGGCCCCATTTTATAGATTTCGCGGATTGCCCTCTTTTGTAAATTGAAAATTTAATCTATGTCAGCTGCCGATCCCCACAGCAGAACCCTATAGGACATAATACTGTGAAAATAAGCAAAGTAAACTAACCTAGCTGTGGCTACATCAGTCAACTGACTTATTTTTTTACTGCGTAAGCAGTCCTACCCCGTAATTGGGTTGTGGACTTTAGAAGTCAGATAGGCACTCGCTTCATGTGAAATACTGGTGTTAAGCTGCATCCGGTTACATTGGAAGCCGACCCCAACATAGTTGGCAAAGCGTGAGGCAGATGAAGACTCGTATGTTTTACGTTTCAGGTCCTCATATTTCCTGAAGGAACTTGCACTAACCGTTCGTGCCTCATCACGTTCAAGCCGGGAGGGTTCTACCCCGGGGTGCCGGTGCAGCCCGTCACCATTCGATACCCGAATGCGAGGGATACCGTCACCTGGACCTGGGAAGGACCTGGAGCGTGAGTGATAAAACTAGTAAATAATACAATAAAATCAATGTTTGTTTCAGAACATAAATACATAATTATTATTAGCAATGAACTTATAGCTGTATCTATTAATAAGCACGTAAAAAACATACACGCGAAAACATCGCGCATCGCTCAGACAGCCTATACGTAGGTACATGTATTATTTGCCTATACAACATTATTTTTAGTATATGCGAAACCTGAGTATAGTTTGTTCAGAACAAGGAACTGAATCGATTCCAATAGTTTTTACACCATGTTATATTTTACCCAAAAAAATTTTTTTTCTAAATTATCACCAGTTAATTACAAAAGAATTGCCATGCGGTTAGGTATCTACTGCCTAATTATTATCAATGAGTACAAACCACTTTGGACGCGCGGGTGGCGCGTGGTGCCTGTGGTGACCATGTTTGTGTAGACAACTAGGTAACATAACAAGCGTATAACTTTGTGATTTTTCATGAAACAGCTTTGAAATTTTGTACATATAGTCTAACGTGATTCTAACACGTGTTTCGGGTTTCGCATATACTAAAAATAAGGTTGTATAACTAAAGCACTGGTAAGGCGAATTTCACCAATGAAACTGAACGCAATCAGGCTCTTTTTAACCGCATTCAAGATCTGTCAGTGTCAATATTCCACAAACATTTTGATAATGGCAGTTTTTTAACGCAGTTTAAATGCTTGGCTGTCTGAGCGAGATGCAAACGCTTTTAGAATGCTGTTGTCACTACCATGCACTCTTATGAGAAGTAACAGCACCTTAATTAAATTTATTGTGTAAGTAAATAGATTTTTTTTAATTTTTAAACTCGGAGAGGTCGTTGAAAAGAGGCTCATTTATTTGAAGGCAAGCATCATTAGGAGTTTGTTGCGCCACTTCTTCTTCCCAGCTAAGGCACTAGGAAGTGTCGAAGGGTGGGCGTTTTTGGGGGACTGTCTTATGTATTTTGACGTTCGAAAAGTGCTGATTCTCAGCCTAATTTGAATAAATATCTTTTGATTTTGAATACTAAAAAAATTAAGAGGATCAATTAAATATTTTAGAGGATTATTAATATCTCCTTTAAACATTTTCAGTCTCAAGCTGCTGTGGTTGACGTTGACTCAAGTGCACAGTTCGTGTGAGATCGAGTTCCTACCAGTGTACTACCCCAGCGAGGAGGAGAAGAGGGACCCCAAGCTTTATGCCAGAAATGTTCGAGATGTCATGGCCAAGTGAGTTCCCAACATAACCACTCACTCAACATGGTCATTTATAATATTATACATGTGAAATAATAATGAAAATAAATTAATAATACTAATAGAAATGACGAAATGTGGCTGCCTCGTTGGCTTAGTGGTCACAAGCGCCATGCTGATCATGAGGTCTTGGGATCGATTCCCAGGTCGTGCAAAAATCAAAAATCAAAATATTTTTATTTCATATAAACCTGCATGGGCACTTATGAAACGTCAGAAGCTAGGTGCACGGTTCCAAAATGTTGTTTCCTATGGAGAAGAGCCGGCAAGAAACTCCACGGTTACTCTTTTAAAAATGATTGGCTTTAACAATGTTTTCAGAGATAAAATGTATGGGAGGACAGTGCAGGCCTGTCAATAAGTACCAGGTACTTAGACGAATACAGAATAGAAAATCGTCTACAAATCTACAGTCTGTAAGGCCTACAACGTTCCCCCATTCACAATATGTAAAATAATCTACATAAATAAAATGAACCTAATTAAACATAGTAACATGATTAACATGACAATCACTAAAAAATAAGTTGATATTAAAATTGATATAAAATGTCAAATAATGACGAGAATATGTCAGCATTGTAAAAATAAAAAGAATAAAAAAGAACATTGAGAGCAGTTAATAGACTTTCACATAGTTATGCTGTTAATGAGGTACCAGGGAAGCCACATGTGCAGAAGGAATTAATGCCATACTTCCCTGTCTTCAACGTAGTCTTTTATCTTATAATATGCTTTTTTGATAAGGACACGTTTGATGTGCGTTTTAAACTTTCCATCGCTAAGTTCTGTAACTGACTTTGGCAACTTGTTATAGAAGCGAATACTGTTTATTAGAAATGATTTGCTAGTTTTAGTCAATCTAAATTTTGGAATCACAATTTCATCTTTACTACGTGTATTCAGATTATGGAAATCGCATCGTTTTTTGAAAAGGCCTAAGTTTTTGCGAACATACAAGATATTTTCTAGGATATAAAGAGACGGCAGAGTTAGAATATCAATTTGGCTGAATTTGCAAAGTGTAATTGGGTTATTCTATCTGGAGTTTCTCCGCAGCAGCCTGGATTTGTGCCCGGTTGATGGCAATAGGCTCGCCTGCTATCCAGGGGCGTACCAATAGAAAATAGCGCCTAGGGCACGCATCACATTTACGCCCCTTCGTAAATTATCTTCACGGTCTACACTGAGTTACAAAGCTAGGTCGCATATCCTTTCTTGACCAATTATAGTCTTCAATAACGAACGTATTAATTTCAACTTGCTAAAAATCGAATGAATTGAATGGAAATAGGCACATTTGGAAATACGCTTTCATCCTCGTATTGCACGATATATTCAAGTAGGTATTCAGATTTCTTAGATATAGGTAACAACAGTATGAGATGGTTTATAGATGTTTATTTATTAATTAGCGACTATTTGCGCCCCCTTCGATAGGCACCCACGGCTCTTGCCCTGCCTGCCCCACCCTAGTTACGCCATTGCTCCTATTACATAGGATTTAAACATAACTGGCGAAATGTGGTTGCACTATAAGGTAGGTTACACCTCTACCCAATCCAACTAGGAAACAAGACGTGATGTTGTGTTATGTGAAATATATGGCTGTGTTGTGCTAAAATATTAAATGTTGCTGCCGTTCAGATCTACATTTCAATTAATTGTACCACTCTCCCCATTAGATTATAAATCGACAAAAGGAGTATTTTTTCGTGCACGGACACTTAATAGTATTGACTGATCTTCGTGTACTTTCAGAGCACTTGGCGTTCCTGTCCTGGACTACACGTACGATGACTGTCGGCTGATAGCGCGCGCGAAGCAGCTCGGCATTCCTTGTGCTGCTTCCACGAGGGAAGTGCACGAGATCCGAGTACAACTGGGGTAAGAGACTTAATACACATGTTTCTATAACTTGATTACATAGTGGCGTGCGGCTGTGGAGTTACACTACCTAATTTAATATGACCCTGAATAAGAAACTTTTACGGTGTTACCCAGTAACTGGGTTGTGGTGGTAAGATAGGCTGTCGCTTACGTAAAATAGTGTTATACAACTGCATCTGGTTAGATTGTAAGCCGACCCAAAAAATAGTTGGGAACAGGCTTGGCTGATGATGTGGATAAGGAACTTCAAAATTTCATAATTGAAGACCCAGCGTTTAAGGCAGTAAGTTGTTTCTCAGTGAATTAATTTAAGATTTTTATTCAGTAGGTTTACCATCGTCAAAAATTACGAACTCTCATAAGATTTTTTTTCCTCTATTTAACCTCTTTAGGAGTTGAATTTTCAAAATATTTTCTTAATTGTTGTGAAATATTGAGTGTTGCAATGTTAAAAATATTTCTTAAGGTTTAGTGTATGACAACACTAACTTCCTTTTCCCTTTTTTCTACAGACGCCACTGTGTTAGCATGTTAATTTTGTGTGTCCTATTTTATATTAATAAAACTAGTGAAATAATACATGGGACTCTTTCACTACGTTCAATAACCTCCATTTACAACAGGTTATGGGCCCAGAACCCGCAGTCACAAAGTATTGTTTTTTTGAGAAGGACATTGGTATTGTAAAAGTTTCGAGGTTATGAAAAAACCGTCTTGGTCGTGGTGACTAGAAGTAGTACGATTAAATATTTACCCAATTTGTGAAGATGGACAGCACACAGCACAGTTTGAGATTAAAAGGCGATGAGAATTGGGCGGTCTGGCGTTTTCAGACGGAAGTTCTTATGAGAGGTAAGGGATTATACGAAATTATTACGGGAGAGCGAGTTAAGCCAGAAGATGCGAAAGCCCTTACAGAATGGAGAAGCCATGATGCAAAAGCTCAGGAGATTATTGTTATGAGGATGGAGCCAGGGCCACTGACACATTTGTTAACCTGTTCAACTGCTAGTTCCATGTGGAGCAAATTGAGGTCAGTCTATGATAAAGAGTCTGTTGTCAGTGTGCACCTACTGCAGCAAAAGTTTTTTCTGCTACAGTTTGAAGACAGTTCCATTTCTGTCTTTCTGTCTAAATTGGAGGATATAAGTAGCAAACTTAAGCAAGCTGGTGAAACTGTGTCAGAGAAGATGACAATCACAAAAATTCTCATGAGTTTGCCAGAACAATACAAACATTTCCGTTCTGCGTGGGAGTCAGTTGCACATGAGAGTCAAAACCTGGGAGAATTGACATCAAGATTGTTATTGGAAGAAGAAAGATTGGGTTCTGAAAATAAGGAAATAGTGGCATTGGCTAGTATAAAGAAATGTTATAGTTGCGGTAAAGAGGGACATATTGCTAAAGTGTGCAGAAATAAAAGCACAGTAAAAGAAACCAGGACGTGCAATTACTGCAAGAAGAGAGGTCACATTATGGAAAATTGTTACAAGCTGAAGAATAGGAAAGGAAACAACACAAACATGAAGGAAAATAAAGATTCAAAGAATAGTGAAGTAAATGCATTTATGTGTTCCAGCAGCAGTGGTATGGAACGCGGTATTTGGTACATGGACACTGGAGCTAGTGAGCATATGTGTTGTGATAAAACCTTATTTGATTCAATAATTGATAAGTCTTGTTCCTCTAAAGTAAAGGTTGGGAATGGCAACCTTTTAGAAGTTTACGGTGTTGGTAATGTAATAGTGTATGCCTGGAATAATTGTAAGTATATAAAAACTGTTTTGTCAAATGTGTTGTACATCCCAGACTTAAAATTCAATTTGTTTTCTGCAGGGTATGTTTTGGACAAGGGTATGCGTTTGGTGTCAAATAGTAATGTTTGCGAATTTATAAATAAACATGGGGAAGTTTGTGCAACAGCAAATAGATCTTGGAAGCTGTATAATTTTCTGTAGAGTTTTAACATTGAGGGAGGGTGTTGTGAAATATTGAGTGTTGCAATGTTAAAAATATTTCTTAAGGTTTAGTGTATGACAACACTAACTTCCTTTTCCCTTTTTTCTACAGACGCCACTGTGTTAGCATGTTAATTTTGTATGTCCTATTTTATATTAATAAAACTAGTGAAATAATACATGGGACTCTTTCATTACGTTCAATAACCTCCATTTACAACATTAATGGTCACCTTCGGTATATACTTATGTAACAAACCCTTATGCAAATTTTAGCGCCCTAGACGGTGCGTTGTCTGAAGCCGCTACCTCGAATCTTGTGGGCAGCGGGGCGGCGGCGGCGCGGGCAACGCTGACCCGTTCTCGAAACCAGCGGGCAGATTGCGCGGCACTATAGAGGCGTAGTGTTGTTCGTGGTTGTGTCGTTGAGATTTTTGTTTTTATTTGCGAACGAAATGTCTGAACAACGGCGACAACATCTTTTTGATTAAAATTTATTCCTAACGCTCGATTTATTGTGGGCAAAAGAAGAAGGAAATTCCGCACGCGCGGTCACCGCTTGACTGGAGTGCACCGCTCGCGCCGCTCGTTGCCCGCCCCCGCGCCGGTGCCGCGCCGGTGCCGCGCCGGTGTTGCCGAGGGCCGGCCCATTTGATTATGACGCATTAGATCCTGCCGCTCCCTCGCCGCCGCCGCCCCGCTGCCCGCAAGATTCGAGTCTTAGTGAATTTATGATTTTTATTAGGCCTTGAATTTCATGTAATGTATGTGTATTTTCGCCTGTGCAGCCTGGAGCGCTCCCAGCTGGAGCTGCACCTGGCGGCGGCGCGCACGCAGGGCGGCGCGCGCTGGCTGGGCGCCGCGGACTTCGCGCGCCGCCTGGGCGTGCCACTGGACACGCGCACGCAGAGGCTCTTCGAGATATTCATGCAGGTTCGCTATACTCTTGTAACAAGTACTAAAAATATTATGGTGCAGTGCAGGTCGAAAATTATCCCACAGGAACGTACCACCGTGATAAAAATATCCTATATGTTAATCCAGGTTATAAACTACATGTGTGTCAAATTCCATCCAAATCCGTTCAGCCGTTTTTGCGTGAATGAAGAAAAAACATCCAAACTTCGTCCCGACAGACGTCCTGTCCGTCCAAAAGTCACTCATAAAAAATCCCTACCCTACCCTACACTATCCTATCCTGCCTACCCTGCCTACCCTACCTACAGAGTTATGACAACCTGGTACTTCGACGGTCAAAACACTTTTAATAATTATGACTGTCAAATAATACACAAATAATTCGCAATCAAATAGTATTGATCAATAGTTAAGACAAAAACTATTCTATCTTTTAAGTTAGACCATATTTTATATGGTTACAAAATTTTATCAAAATCCGTTCAGTAGTTTCGGAGTTTATCGCGAACATACATCGTGACACGATTTTTTTTTATATATAGATATAGATAGGAGTAGGATTACATGTCGTGATGGCCTAGTAGATAACACCCCAGTGTATGTGATATGCCCAAGGTTGTGGGATTAAAGTACCTACAACGTGACTTATTCAATAGGGTATTTTCCAATTTATTAAAAACTATTTTAATTTAAAGATTGGGACGAAATATGTAACAGAAAAATAAAAATAAACTGATTTATAGGTATCCATCAAATCCACTTTTCGTTGTTTTGTATTTACCGCTAAAACGCTCCTTACGATAACTACTTATCACGTGACCACACGTGACGCCAGCTTTGTGTTTTGGTTTTAATTATTGAAGGCTCTCGCCATGCGTACCAAGAAAGAGGGGCAAGATAAGCAGGTGTCCTTCTGAACTGACACCCCCGCTCTTGCCTGTCCCTCATACATTTAGCTGGTAAATCACAATGTACACACAGCTCCACAGAAAACTCATCCCCTACAAAGACATGTCGCCTTTATACTTTATACCTAATTTCTACAGGAAGTTCTGGATTTGAAACCCTGGGTTGTTTTCCCTCCACTTGAGTCGAATGCTGGGTACGCACATGCCTTTGATCTTCTCTTTTAAAATCTTCTCTCTTCTCATAATTGTTGGCATTTTCTCTAATCTAGGCAGGTTGATAGTTCTATGTTGCCGTTACATCATAGGTACACCCCGATACCCAAACATTGCACAATTAGTTACCTTTGTTATTGCTTAGTGATGGATGTTCATGCATCTGGCATGAACTGCGAATCTTTGAATGAAAAAGAAAAACATGGTGTTCGGTATTCTATTAACCATAATTATCTATTTGCAGCGGTCGAGTGGTCTCGTGTACTTCCCTGACTACCTGTTGTGTGCCGCATTCCTGTCGCTGCAAAATGCGCCGCTATCGCAGCTTCTGTCCGTCGCATTCAAGGTATCCTTATTTTTATATTGATTTTGTTACTGTAATTCAGGCACCTGTCCCACCGCCGCCGGCGATTGTCGGGTAGCGAGTAGAGCTGACTGAAAACGAGTTGGCGAGCTACAAGCAGTGAGTGTGCGACGGTGACAAGTGTTACTCGCTTTAATGCGTCTGTACCAAGCATTCCTTCCGCCAAGCGAGCGTCACTGAGCGAGTGACGACTGTTTGTCGCTCTTGTCGTTGTTGCGACAAACAAGTACTCGCTGGCAATGGGATTATAATATAAACTAAGAGGGTTGATTGATGGAGGGAGGTATCGATTATTTTGATGATAATTATTCTTTAAATACATGTTACGATCGCGAATTATATTCTGTTCAACATAAAACTTGACACTTACTTGCAAATTGCAAAAAGTCGAAGTAAATTGCAATTACACGGGCTGACCTGGCGCTTTGCCCTTCAGGTGACAAATTGTGAAGTGACTGTACGTATGGCATGTTTAATTTGCAGCTGTACGACAGCAACCGCACAGGTCGGCTGAGCCTGGCCAACTTCGAGGAGGTGGCGACGCGCTGTCTCGGCCTGTGCCAGGAGGATGCACACAACACCTTCCAACAAGCTGACCTGGACGAGAAGGGCTACTTGACATACGGTAAGTTAATATTCGGTAAGGTTCTGTAATAATAGCCGCGACTCACGAGTTGTATGTCGTAGGTAAAAACCCGGATGGACGCTTTGCTTTGTGTAAATTATTTCATCACCATTGCTCTCAAAACGGTGAAGAAAAACATCGTGAGGAAACCGGCATGTCCTAGAACCAAAAATTCGATGACATGTGACATCTACCGAACCACACTAGGCCCGCGTGGTGGACTAAGGGTCTCTCACTGACAGGAGGCGTGTGTCCCAGCAGGGGAACAGTATAAGCTGATCATGGATCGACCGAAGTTAAAGTTATGTTTGCCTAGTCGGGCCGTGGAACCTCATCTCAACTTTGTTGGGGTCGACGTCCAGTTTAACAGGAAGCTGTAGTATTTTACATGGAGCAATTCCCTATCCAACCGCTACAACGTTAGTTACTGTGTAACACGATGCTCCTTGGCAAGACTGGTTGTCAGACCTTCGGGTTTCTGACTACCTGTCTACTAACTCTCAAAGATCTACGGATGATAGTCACCCATCTATAGACCGATCTCGCCAAGCGTTGCTGTCCTTGAAAATCGACCCGTGCGCCTATTACTATTTAGCCACAACTTTGTTTGTTTTTTGTTCTTAAACAAAATGTGCAACTAACAAAGAATTCTCATAATTTCCAGATGAATTCATATCATACGCGCAGAAGAAAGCTGAGTTTGCGTTTGTATTCGCGTGCGACACGACACATCACAAGCCGAAGACTCAGTGAGGGTCACCAGGTCACATCCCGACAGTCTGCAGCCAGGTGCCCTAGCGACAGGAACCGGTCCAGGCCGCGCCAGGGCAGGATGGAGAGACACGGAGAAATGTCGAGAATGTGATTTTAGAATGTGTATATTCCGTTAAGGCGAAAGCGCCAAGACGACCTGCAAAATTCACATGGTTTTAAATTTTTTGCAATATTTTCATACAGAATTATAATCATAAGAATCATCAATACACTCTCAGTTAAGTATGAAGTATTGATGATTCCAAAGATAATGCTTCCGTACTTAAATACATATATATTCTTGTCGTGAATCATATTTTCCCATGAAAATTGCAAAAAAAAAAAACTGAAGAAAATTCAAATTTTCTTATACTTACTTTTTTCTTATATTTATTGCAAGTTGGATCAACAAAATTCTCAACATATTGAGGCTACTACTGGGCAAAACTCTGTTACAATTAATGCTACAACCATGCTAGAACACTGAAATGGGAATCTGACTTTGCAGTCTTAATTACACTTAGTTAAATATTACGAGTACTCCTCGTTCAAAGACAAACAGAGAATAAACCCAAGTTCCCACTGACGGAATAAAATCACGCCGCGATGTTATTAGGTACGTCCGTGGGAACGTGGACCAATTTTCCAGGCCAATACATGGATATGCCCCATTCCGAAACTAGCAGGGTATAGTAGCAGGGTTTTGAATCTATACAAAGTATTATTTACTCATCTATTTTTACGTTAATGGTCAGTCTTAACATATTTTTTTTTACTGAAAGTGTTATTTCAATAAGCATAAAATATCGCTGCATCACATGATAAATACTCTTAGTATTTAGTGAAATACTTACATAACAACATAATCTAGTAATATTTTATTTATATAATGACGTATGTGCTCACAATGACGTATTCTCAAGATCATGTAGCGTAGCTATTCTGTAGACTGGCTTTATTTATTAAAAAAAAAAAACGGACTCCTAAACCGAGTATATTTTTCTATGTAACAGGTCTATGACTTTTCTATTTGAATCTGAATTCAAATTTGGAATAATCATGACACCAAAAAGACGGCCAGTATGTTGACTTCACAAAGGCATTATAATTTTTTCTTCGACTCATGGTTATTTTGCCTTTTTGGCCCATTAGTATGTACATGGACATTTAGGGCTGATTTTTCAGTAGTCGATAACTTTATCTGAAGAATAAATCTGACAGTTGGCATATTTTCTGTACAAAAGCTGTCAAACCGAAATATTAATTCCTCAGATAAAATTAACCTAACTTTTGAAAAATCAACCCTTCCAGCGGCTCGATTTAGGAGGTATTCAATTGAAAGACACGGAAATAATGCATCGATATTCGGATACGGTCAAATGACGTAGGTATGGGGACCTGAAAATGCAGATAACTGGCATGTGAAATTAAATAAGAATTTTTGTTTGGGTTGAATAACGACCTTAAAGATACTCAAAAAAATAAATGAATACTGCATTTTAAATGTATTTAATTATGTAACAAAGTGTTAGTATTTTTATTCATAAAGCTTTTAATCTTTAGGGTAGTTATTCATCCTTCACAAATGTCTAGTGATAAAATAACTTATTTGTGAATAGCTATAGTCTTACGCCTTATTCCATAGTTATATAGTGATTAAGTCAATTATTGGCCGCGTGTGTTATTTAGAGAATATAATGACACCTAAGAATAAGTACGGTTTCCTATAATACCGGTGGACAGTGGATACTTAAGGCTACGGTCTCATTAAAATTTCTGACGCTATTAACACAGTGCGATGACGTCACGACGGACGACCGACACGTCGCAGGTTCCCAAAACGTTCGTTGCCTCCATCGCACCTGGCGGTTGCGGGAGGCGTGCGAGCGAGACCGCGGCCGTGTGTTTATTACGAACACGGTATTTGACCGTCGCCGGTGACGGACGGCTGCACGATGACATGGCGGTTGGCGTGTGGGCAGATAGGCAGTCTAACAGCCGCAGTGACAATAATCGCAGCAAGATTTGACGTTATTGTGTCAAAAAACGTTCTCTAGGGAAACACACCAACTTGCTTTCATAAATAACATTTCAGTGACGTTATTCGCCGGTAAATTGCAGACGTTATGTGGCGGCTACCGCTCTTACAGGAAACCGTAGCTTAAGCTAAGGGATCTCGCGCACTACGCAGCAACGACAATGACATGTAGCATTACCTACTAGTAGCAATATGGTCGTTTGGTCGTAGGACCGATTGTCCGACTAGTTTTGTTTAATATTGCGCCCAGTCGTGCGACAAGTCTTGGACGGGACAGCGTAGTGCAAGGGGTCCCTTAATGGACGCGTTCCGTTATATATGATGTACCTACAATTTGTTACGGCTATATCGTCGCGATAACGTGAACTTCACGTCGTGCGGTCTCTGTTGTACAGCGAGATGTCAAGCGGTGTGAGAGAGAAAGCGCGCGAAGTTAAATTCGCGGTATCGCGACAATGCAGCCGTAGCATTAGTCAAAGAGATAAGTTTGCAGGAAGAGGTAGAATGTGTAATTCACAAACTCATTAAGTAGATTGTGTAATTTTTCTGTAGACGTTCGCTGAGACGTAATAATATCGCAGCGGTATTTTTTCGCCTACACATCTTGAACAGACGTTCATCTTAGCGCGCAGAGTTGAAAATCGAACAGTAAAATAGAGTGTTCTATTTTCGACGCCCGGAGATGCGTCCTATAAGATTCTCAACCGACCGCGATATTTTTACGTTCGTGTGAACGACGACTAAAGGCTATGTATGACTGGCGTGCTTTCGACCATTGGTAATTATTATTTTATGTCAATTAGAGGCAGTAGGTACATCATACCATCAATTTTAGTTCAAAGACGTTTATAAACAAGGGGAGTTTTTTTAAATCTTGAGCTTTTGTAACAGTTTTATATTTTAGGGAATAGACACAGCAGCGGTCTGCACGGCAAAACACTTTGTTAAATGCTAATGCTACTGCTAGATTGTTGAGATACCGCGAAGTATTCATCGCGCGATCACTCGCACACCGCTCGACGTCTAGCTGTTCAAGACAAGCGAGAACGCGAAATGTACTTCGCGATAACGCGACAATGTAGTATAAGAGTCGCGGGAGTCACGGTCATGCTGCGGCCACATTGTCACGATAAGGCCAACTACACATAGCGCTCTCTTTTATAACAGCGAGACGTCGAGCGGTGTGTGAAAAAGAGGCATCGCGACAACGTTATTTATTACGCATTATAATACGTGTGACAGCAAACTTGCGTAGAGCCGTGGGTGGATACTAAACAATTAGTACGGAAAAGTGTTTTGTGCGTTTCGTGTCTCGCTCCCACGTTTTATGACCGTGACTCCTACGACGATTAATTAGCCCAGAAAGGGCGATTTTTAGAGCGCATTTGATTTTCAACACTCGATATTCAGCCGAGCATTATGAATCTAACACTGTTCGATTTTCAACTCTTGGCGGTGAGCAGTGCGTTGAAAATCAAGTGCGCGAAAAATAATCGCCTGTGCTACCTAGCAGGCGATTACTTTTGAAATTGAGTGAAATTGTGTGTTATCATGAACGCTAAGCCCACCTGGGCTTGCGTTCATGATAACAATTTTGTGCAGTTACTTTTAAGGTACATGTCGATGAAATGCTTAGTTCTGAAATAAGATATAAGTATAATAATGATACAAGAAGGCGATCAAAACGTTTATCTAAAGAGGCATTGTAACGCTACGGCTACAAAGAGGCATTGTAATGCTACGGCTACATTGTCGCAATAACGGGAAGTACACTTCGCGCACTCTCTGATTACAGCGAGACGTCGAGTGGTGTTCGAGAGAGAGAGCGCTACTTGAAGTTCTCGATAACGCGACGATGTAGCTGTAGCATAAGACATACTACATTTTATTCTCGATTGTAAATGTAAGTATGCTTAAACATAGGGTAGGTTAAATACGAATCGTGTGCTTATTTACTCACAAATATTTAGTAAGCCAATAATTGGCCTCTTCAAGCTAAAAAAATAGAAGGCCATTTGTAATATGTGATAATTTTAAGAGCATAGTTTTATCAGTACAAGCTAAAATGACGCTAATGTTAATGCAACTGAGATTATTTCCCAATATACTTATTTTATGCAATTTAAAATTGATGCCTGATTGTTCTTCCTGTAGATTAGTTAATTATTCCATGTTAATAGGTGTGTATTGTTAGAGTATTGCGCGTAAAAGGAATTGTTTTTATTACCTACCTATGAAGTCAAGGATTTTTGTCCTAGTTTTTTTTTGTTTTTTAATAAAACGAAGTTAATAGCGAATATGGTTTAATTCTGCCGTTTTTCTTTTCCCTGTGTTAATTAGGTATATCAATTCGAATAGTGTTAGCACATTTTTAATATAGGTAAGTGTCGCTTACTTTTGCGCTATCTGACTTATGTCATAGCGGGAAATGCCTCGGCGGCAGTTAGGTAGATGTAAATCATTATATTATACAGAAGAATTAAAAGAGGGGCTGATGGCTAAGTATTAGTAGCGGCACGGATCCATCGATCAGGTTAAGCTACGCTTAACGCGGCTGGTCCGTGGATGGGTGACCATCTTACCAAACCAAGACCCCTCCGTGCCTCGGATTGCACGTTAAGCTGTTGGCCCCAGTTGTCATTTGTGGAACTTTGACAGTCGCTACGGGTCGTCAGAAGCCCGAAAGTCTGACAACCAGTCTTACCAAGGGGTATCGCGTTACCCAGTCAATGGGTTGTGGAGGTCAGGTAGGCATTCGCTCCATGTACGAGGGTCATTCAATAAATACTTAGCCTACAAAAAGTAAACGAAAATTTTGGAAAAGTGGCAATTTATTTTTCAACATAGTCCTTTTAGTTCGATACACTTAGCCCAGCGATGCTCCAACTTTTTTAACCCGTCCGAAAAATAGTTTTTGTCAAACTCTGCAAAATAGGCCTCCGTGGCGGCGATGACCTCCTCATTCGATCCATATCTATTCCCGGCGAGTGATTTTTTCAGATTAGGAAACAGAAAGAAGTCACAATGGGCCAAATCTGGAGAATACGGTGGATGGGGCAGCAATTCGTAGCGTAATTCGACCAATTTGGCCATGGCAACGGCAGACGTGTGAACCGATGCGTTGTCGTGGTGAAACAGCACTTTTTTCTTCGCCAGGTGGGGTAGTTTTTTCTTTCATTCGGCGTCGAATCGGCCCAATAAATCGGCATAGTAAAGCCCTGTAATTGTTTTACCCTTCTCGAGGTAATCGATGTAGATCACACCTTGCGAATCCCAGAAAACGGTGGCCATAACTTTTCCGGCAGATTTTACAGTTTTCGCCTTCTTTGGAGCACGTTCCCCGGTCTGGATCCATTGTTTTGATTGCTCCTTGGTCTCTGGTGTGTACCAGTGGATCCAGGTTTCATCGACGGTCACAAAACGACGCAAAAACTCCGCTGGATTCCGCTTAAACAGCGCCAAACACGTCTCCGATGTGGTCTCACGGTTGCGCTTGTTTTCTGGTGTGAGTAAACGCGGCACCCATCGCGCTGACAGCTTTCTCATGCAGAGTTCCTCGTGAAGAATATGATGCACTGTTCCTTCTGAAATGCCTACAGTCTCAGCTAGCTCCCGAACCTTCAATCGGCGATCTGCCAATACGAGATCATGGATTTTTTAAATGTTTTCCTCCGTAGCAGCAGTTTTCGGTGCACCTGGACGTGGTTCATCAAAAACCGACGTACGGCCACGTGCAAACTCGTTGAACCAATTCTTGACGGTGGCCATCGATGGAAAAGAGTCGCCGTACACAGCAACCAAGCGCTCTTTGGTTTCGATGCGCGTTCTCCCTTCCAAAAATAGGAATCGAATCACCGAACGATATTGCTCTTTTTCCATTTTTGTAAAACCGATCGACACGTTCTCTTCCATAAGTTGTCAAATTAAAACAAATGAAGGGATTGGAATGAAAATTTGAAAAAATAATTAAAAAAGAATGTGCTACACTTTGGTAAAACTCTTTTGAAACTACAGCGCCCTCTGGCGATGAGGCTAGGTACTTATTGAATGCACCTCGTAAAATACTGGTGTTCAGTTGCATCCGGGTAGACTCGAAGCCGACCCCAACATGTTGAGAAATGGCTAGGCAGGTGATGAATGAAGAAGAAAAAACAGAGTCTTAAATTCAGAGTTTCAGAGTGATAAACACAAGTAAGTACAGCCAGCACGTCAAGCTACCCCAAGCTGTCAAATTTTTCCAATTGAACATGAATCCTTATATTTATGTAATAAAGCAACAACATCCCCATTTTATATCCAGACCAATCGCTGTCCATGCCAAGGTTGCCTGGAAGAGATCGCGGAAAGCGATAAGGCCGCCCATTGTATATATTGTAGTGTACCTGGTTTTTTTGTAATGTATTTTTTTGTGGTGTACACTATAGTATATATAAATAAATAAATAAATGAAAATCTATCAAAGATATTGGACAGATTGTGGCAGCTTGATATGCTGGCGTCTGTAGAAAGAAAAAATACATGAGATATTTAAACTGATTTTGATTTGACAATCTGAGATTCATCATGGTAGTCCGGTAGTAACGCCTGGGAGAGGCCTTTATCCAGCAGCGGACGTCTGTCGACTGGAATGAAATAGTAATTACTAGGGCTCGGATAAATATGTGCAAAAAATCCCAAAATATGTACACTTATTATCGATCTAAAAAACGGAAATATGGAAAAATATGGACTAAAAAGACAACTAATACCAAACATAAAACACTTATATTCTACTATGATTGTTTTGAAAAATATTAAAAAAATCAACGAAATTAGGTAAATTGCTTGACAACTACCAAACACAGAACACTTTATTCGAATATATTTGTTTGAAAAATATTAAAAAAATCGACGAAACTAAATTGCTTAGCTAAAGTTTAGTCTGCCTCTTTATTCGAGTTGTTGCAGTATACAACAATATGTTTCTTCAAATTTTCAAAATTGAAGCTCTTTCTGTTGCTATCGGTGCGGCGCATCGATAGAAAAATAGCGCACGACTGACGAGTTAATCTACATTCATGTTTGCTGCGCAACGACAATGTATTCCCGCGGCGCTATGAAAGCAAAAATTATGCAGTTTTTACTAGTTGAAGTACTAAAGATAGGAAATATGGAATAATGTGATTAAATTCTAAAAATATGGTCTTAACCCTAAAATATGGAAAAATATGGATTCTAAAAACCTCATTTTCCACCTCATCATCATCATCATCAGCCTATAATGTTCCCACTGCTGGGACACAGGCCTCCTCTCGGTGAGAGGGATTGGGCCATATTCCACGCAGGCCCATTGCGGGTTGGTAGATGTCACATGTCTTCGAATTTTTGGTTCTAGGACATGCCGGTTTCCTCACGATGTTTTCCTTCACCGTTTTGAGAGCAGTGGTGATGAAATAATTTACACAAAGTATAGCGCCTATCTGGGTTCGAACTCACGACCTGCAACTCGTAAGTCGCGGCCGTTACCACTTGGCCACCACTGATCTCGCCATTTTCCACCTCAAACCATCATAATTTATGTAAAAAACCAAATATAAAAAATATGTATTTACATATTTATCCGAGCCCTAGTCATTACCAAGAATCCTAATCTCAGAAAATGTATGCTAACAGCCTATGATAGCAGCTAAAAGGTCGCCAAAGGTCGACCGAACTCCATAACAACAGATGGTCACGGGCAACAGACTGTAGACAGTCAAAATTGGCTTTACCAACTGTACACCCGCGATTAACCAAAAAACTTCTCAGCCTGAGCAGAAATAACCTTAGAATAATAATAGGAACAATTACGGGCCATAACACCCTTAACAAACACCTTTTTAACATAGGCGCCACAGACAGCCCGCTTTGCAGGGGCTGCCTTGACGCCGAGGAATCAGCCGCCCACGTCATCCTGGAATGCGAGGCCGTGGCTTCTCAACGCGAAGAAATCCTCGGAACAGTGAGGTCGCTCCGCGAAGCCTGTGAAGCTCCCAGGAAGCTTCTGTGCTTTTGGGCGGAGCTAGGCTGGCTCTGCTAGCCAGCATCCCCACGCACAACGGACCGAATGGGAGTCTACGTGCGGAAAAGGGAGTCCCATCATCATCATCATCATAGCAGCTAAAAGAGCTTCTTAAGGTGAAACAAGTCCACTTTTTTTCCATACAAACTTCGGGAGGGTTTTACTCCACTATTTGACAATGTACATCAAAACTTAAACATGGTATGGTTTTGTCTGATTATTAATATTGTCGGTACAGAAACAGAATACAAAAATAAAAAGCCAATAAAAAGTTATGAGCCAACAAAGATTCATTTTTCTTGCTAATTTAACCTAACTTTGGGCGTGTTTAAGTAATAAAAGAAGTGTAAAATTCCCAAAACTAAGTCGGTACCGACAAAGTTCAATTATCGATAAGTTCAATAAACTTTATTGGTCCATTGATTTACGCAGTGGTTTTTTCATAAAACCCGATCTTCCGAAGGACTTTTCTTAATTTTTTCGCGAATGTTTTGCTAAAAATGCTCCTGCATCTCACTCAATAACGTTGTGCGTGTAGACTAGCGTCTAACTGCTCATCACTGATACTATCTCTGTCGGATAAAAAGCCTGGTGAGACAGCGTGATTTTTTATGTCGATTGACCTACTACAATGGTAAAGACAGCTCTGCCTTTGGCTTCCTTTAGGTCGGAAGGTGCCGGTGGCTGGTTGAGCATGGTGTGCAGGAAATAAGGTAAGATACTCTGTGTAGGAGCTTCTCTCCACACTGTGTTTGAAGAGTTAAACTCCAGGGCCTAGAGACAAAATACATTTCTGTTAGCGTTCACGCCAAAAGCTACGCCAAAATGTATGGGAATGACACCTGCGGAAAGGACACGACGTAACCTTTCCGCAGGTAGTTACCTACCTCTAAATGTCATTCCCATACATTTTGGCGTAGCGTTTGGCGTGAACGCTAACAGAAATGTATTTTATCCAGGCCTGCAGGTCAGTCAATGATGATAAATTATATTTATTTGTAAGAATACATACATACATAAGTATCTACAGACGCCAGCACCTCAAGCTACCACAATCTGCCAAACTTCTTTGATAGATTTTCATCGTTATTGCATATGCATAAGGTTTATGTTCAATAGTTTCGTCTAAAGGTAATATATAATTGGAAATAAGGCATTCGTTAGACAAAGGAGGATTCTTGAACGAAGTGATACATATAATAACGAAATCATTTCGTGTCAAATCGTTTCTGGTGTTGAGCTATTAAGTGTTTATGCTTAGCTGCTTGTTCTGGGTTTTTCATCATTTCTTTGAGTTGGTCTTGTGTTATATTTCCTTCCCCTTTTGCTGCGAGCTGCACTGTCTGGTCCTTAGCTCCCCTAACTGCTTCATACTCACCCTGTAAGATAAATAGTTTCTCAATGGAGTCGGCAATATCGACACTGCACGCCAAAATCTTCTCATAAATGATAAGGAACCAAATGAAATGTGTTTTCCAAAGAAAATGTTTCATTTGACTGTAAAGAGCTTCCATTTTGCCTAAGATTGCTGCTGAGGCACCGTATAGAACTGCAATTTTGTAACCGATAGTACCGCCATATTTCTTCCTGAATGGTCTAGTTAGGTTAATCTTGTCTTTGGTCATGTAAATGGCTGTCTGCATTAAGTCCAATGTTTTATTAATGACGTATGGATGCCATTCAAACGCTTCGTCTTTTGGGTATTCAATGTATTCACGTCGTGAGTTCTTTGCCGCCATAATTCCATTCTCGTGCTTATTTTTGGCATCTTTTGTGTTCTCAACGTATCCACGTCGTGAGATCTTTGCCGCTATAATTCCACTCTCGTGCTTCTTTTTGGCAAAAGCAACAATTTTCTGGACGTTGTTTACGTCAAGTATGCTGATGTCTAGGTTGTCTCCCGTCAGGTTGTCGCGGTCTTGGCTGGGTTGTCCCAGGATGAAGTCGAAAAGGGCGTTGTTGCTGTAGCTGTCGCCGAGGTACTTGGACAGCAGATCGTCGAGAACGTCGGCGTGTGGCACTGGCTTCCCGGGGGATGCCTTCACACATTGTGACGTTTTTATGACTGAAATATAATTTTCGTTATAGGTGTAACAAAATGAACACAAGAGTTATTTTGACTTGCATGACTTGGTGACTTATTCTATTCCATTCTTGACTTATTCCTATTCAGTTTGAGAGTTTAGAGAAAAGTGATACTCGTATGTATGTATTTAGTGACGAATTCTGGTATATTTCAAAAATAATATAAATAAATAATATAGAAATTGGGTTTTTTTCCAATCCCAAGAATCAATTGTTTCCTAGCCTTTACGGGGTGTTTAAATATGGGAAGGAATACGTCAAATTACAAATCAACCTGTGTATGTACCTACCGTCACCAAAACAGATAATTAACCAGGTTCGTCGGTTAGTTTAGTAAGAAACCGACGGATGTTATCAAGTAAAATTAAATTAAATTCATAGAAAACAAAACAGTTTTTGTTTTTATCAAATTCAATTTCATTCGAAATGGTTTAACTATACCCAACCATAGTTATTTATGTCTTTTGGTGACTGTACCTACTGTTATCCTTATCATATTGTTTGAAGTCACTTACGTGATATTGCAACTAAAGCAAGGAACAGCATTCTTTTATCACAAATCATCAGAAATTAAAATAAATAGTGTTTCTTGAATTAGTAGATAACCACCTAGCTAATACATAAACTATAGTTTTACTAGCGTGGTTCTGTGATTTAAATTTAATGTTTCTACACCTACAGTTTAATTGCAAATTTGTTAATTGCTTTTAATGAAATCCAGTTAAAACCAGCTAAAACTAGTTAAAACAGTGTTTTCAACATTAAAAGATAGTTCAAGTTTAGTAAGAAACCGTTGAATGTTTTCGAAACAATTCGTTTATCAAATTAAATTTCATTCGAAAACATCTACCTACCATTTCTTTCTATACTTCAACTGTATCCGACGACCTTGGTTACTTATCAGTTTTGGTGGCTGTACTTATCTTTGAGCGCTTAGAGGGGCTCGTGGCGGGTAGCCACGAGCCCCTCTAAGCGCAAGACAACCACACTAGTGGATCGATCAAGGCTAAGCTGCGGCCGTGGGTTATTTCGTTGCTGGGTAACCGTCCATTTTATACCTTGCCTACTAGATGCCACGGAAAACACGTTAAGTGGTCAGTCATTCGTAGATTTCGGGTCCTCAGTAGCCCGAAAGTCTGACAACCAGTCTTATCAAGGTAAGGGTATCGTGTTTCCTAGCAACGGGGTTGTGGAGGTCAGATAGGCAGTCGCTCCATGTAAAAACTGGTATTCAGCTGCATCCGGTTAGACTGGAAGCTGACCCCAACATAGATCGAAAAAGGCTAGGGAGATGATTATGTTCTTGAATATTTGGATACCTAGATTTGTAGATGTCTTTTTTTTCACGTTTACAACTTTTACGTAACAAAATAGAAAGTCATTTCATAGCAATCATTTTTTCAAATGATACTTAAGTATGGCTGATTTTTCATCATTCGTATCATTTTCAAACACCATTATTTATTCCGATATTTTTTTTTTTGAGTATAGTCAGTTAACTTTTCTGTTCCACAGCATCTCAATGGATTGTACTTACTTCGCCTTGTTTTCTTCATGATCTCTGTTCAGGATTTGGATTCCGAAGAATTAGGTGCACACAGAAGGCAGCTAAACCTAAATACAACACGTTTTAAACTAGTTAAACATCCTAGAGATCGTGTTCGAAACAAAATACTGTGATCCAAAAAAAAAGATAGCTGACGTGGCTCAAAAGACTGCTCAGCTGGGTAATACATGTTTTCCGCATGCCGGACAAACTGTGGATCCAAATAGCACAGAACTGGTGCCCTGACAGTGAGACGGCAGGCCACGTAGGAGATGGCAGGACAAGTTTGACAGGTTCAGCCGAAAGACGTCCACTGCTGGACATAAGCCTCCCCCAGAAGAGGAGTTTTGTCATAATCGCCACGCTTGGCAGGCAGGTTGGCGATCGCAGTGTGGTGGTAAAATGCATAGAGAACGCTGCTGCCCATTCTCTAGTAATTCCCTTAGTCGCCTTTTACAACACCCACTGGAAGAAATGGGATGGTGCTATTCTTTTACGTCCGGCACCACACTCAACACGTGCTTTAAAACAGAAAATGGTCTACAAATCTACAAGGCCCATGTGATGAGTTTCGTTACATCCTGTAGAAATCAAACGCATTCTGAGATAATATGAATTTATTAAACTTAAGGAATACTATAAGATAACATAACCGACCAAAGTTCCAAAGATCCCACACTAGGATTTCCTGTGTCGTAACGTCCAGTCTCTTCATAAGTAAGGCAAACTTTTACATTTCTTTGGTGAAGTAATTTATTATTTAAAAAAATATTTATGATTGGATACATACGTAAAATGTAAAGAGAAGTTTACTAACTAGGAATAAACGAATTACATAAATATTTTCGTGCAATTTGAGTGAATTTACAAGTTCTGTTAAATGCAGTTAGTTATGTTATGTCATTACAAAAAACCCAAGATACACAATTAGCGTCTCAAATACGTCCGCATAAATAGGAGCGCCCTATTTATGCGGACATTTTTGAGACGATGTGCGCAGGTGTCAAATAGTATAGTGAGTCAGTAAAAAAAAATGTTTTATATCATAACTATAACCACTAATGTGTATAATTGGGGTCAGTTTTGCTTGACACTATGCATCTTGGGTTTTTTGTATGCCAATATGTTAAGTAAATATGTTAAGATTTCTTTTAAGATCGGGTTCCCTACTATTTAATTAACAAAAATAAACCTGTTTGTGGGAGGCTTTTTTTCTAGTACCTTTCAGACCCATCGGCCACTGTTCTGCGAGCAGTGTGCCCTGCCCACTGCCACTTAAGAGCAATTCTGCGGGCTATGTCGTTTGGACCGAGGACCTGGTAAAGGCCGCAGGAATCCACTGCATGCAAGGAACATAGAACCAGTCGAGGTGTTGGTGCTTGGGGGAGGCCTATTTCCAGCAGTGGACGTCTTTCGGTTGGCGATGAAATGATGGTGATGATGAAAACAGTTGAGGTTTAATTGTTAAATTATTATATTTGTTAGACTAATGGATGGTGCACCTGTTTAGTTGTTTGATAAATAAGCAGGTATTTATTTTGCTTGCGTTTGATTAAGCGGATAACGTTAATGTTAGTCTCAGATTAAAAAAACAAAGGCAGATAGATCGCGCGGAACACCCAAGAGTCAAAAAAACGAATACTAAAGCCTCGCATTATTTATGCAATGCGACGCTTTAGTACCTATTTGGTTTTTTGGCTTCACTCTTGATGTTCCGCGCGGTCTATCTGCCTTTGTTTTATAATCTGAGGTTTTAGCATTCGATTCATTATGTACATTTATATGGGAATAAATGTAAGTATCATAAATAAATAATATTACATAATAATCGTTGATAGCCACACTATCGAATTAGGTTTAAAATCTGTAAAGGTATTTATTTATTTATTTATGTATACACAGTAAAATACATAGAAGAGACAGCATAAACAACCAATGAGTAGAAAGGTACTGCTTATTTCTTTAGAAATTTCTTCCAGCAGACCTGCGAAAGGAGAAACGAAAACGAAATGTAGACAATAGTGTGTGAGAACAAGGAGAGAAAATATGAATAGGTGACGTCTTAAACTAAAATATACTTACACATTTATTGCAGAAAATTTACATATACTTAAATAAATACATAATGATAAAATATATAACTATTATATATATGTGCATGTATATGTACAGACGCCAGCACATCAAAGCTACCCCAAACTGTCACATTTTCCCAATTGAATAAGAATCGTATGCTAATGGTATAAAGTTGAAAATCTATCAAAGAAATTTGACAGATTGGGGTAGCTTGATGTGCTGGCGTCTGTACATACACAATTAAGAGGAAAGGTAATGCTCTTTTACTCGACATTTGAATGTGGAAATAGTTTTTAAGTCACGTAATGCTAGGCGGAAGCGAGTTCCACAATCCTACAGCATATACAGAGAAGGAATAAGAATAATAACTAGTTTTATGGGGATGGGATTTTACACAGGTAGTTTGTAAGAGGTAAATAAATAAAGTACCTAAAGATAGAAAATGCAATTATTTGCGGTAAACATGACTAAGAAACAACACATGTATCATGAAGGGCCATACTTCGTTCTGTCCTTTTTTGCTCCTTGAAGTGCTAAAAGCTCCTGTTGGTCTTTCACGAGTTTTTTATATTTTTCTCTTTCCTGGCGTACGTTTGTTATTATTTTGTACTTACCATCAATATTCATTAGAACCCACCAAAGGTAACAAAAGTCTACGTGGAGTCTCGTCACTTTGCCGTGCATGATTATTTGAATATTGGGTACAGGATAAACTTTTGCCTGACGCTTTGAGTAAGAATAAAACCGCAACATTTTTGAATGGATTCTAAGTAACTTACGAAACGTGTATGCAATACGGAAGGCAGTATCCGTGGTGCTGAAATCTTTACGTCTTTGGAGTATCCTTATTTTGTGCCTTGCCATGTACAATACCTGCAGCATGAGATCGAGCACTTTCCTCCTCTGCCATGTGTCAAGGCCCAGCCAATAGTCTCTGTGACCACCTTCGTATTCGATATACTGTTGTCTTCTTGACGCGTTGATATTTATTGGTTCATCTTTTGCAATAATGCCTGTGATTGCATCCATTTTTTTTCTAAATTTGTTCATATTTATTTTTTCTATGTCAACTGATATATTTTTTATCATCACGCCAGGCATGTCTTCATATTCTAACGGTGTTTTTTGTACAAGTGTCGGCAAAACATCACTGAGCTTCGGGAATTCGTCAAAAGCAAGATCTATTTCGTCTACCGGTTCATAAAAGTAAGAATCATTACTGTCTCTTCTTGATATATTTGCGCATCGAGCAAAAGAAAACAAAACTGAAAAAAAAAAAAACTGTTTGTTATTATGGGACGGGAGTTGTTAAACAGATCAGCAGCTTGAGTAACACACTATTAATAAAAAATTGAATAATTTCTGCGGTTATTGCTAATCCATTACTTCATACAGGATAAGTTTTTATCCAGTGCGCAAATTGTAACCATGAATTCAACATATCATTCTAGACCCCCAGCGCAGAACTTTGTCGCCGGTAAAAAAAAACAAAAAAAACCAGCTGCTTCATAGAAAAGTGCAATAACTAAGCGGTCAAAATTCAAAACATTTGTCTGGTCAACTACGTGAATAACGCAATGAATGTTTGCAAATTGTCGAAATGAAAGTGATACCTACTATTAGTGTGTAACACAACTACCGCTGGATATAAATGATTACATTAATGTACACACACTTTTAGACGTCATCGTCAGTCATATTTAAAAACTTTTTAATAAAAAAATTGAACCGCCGAAAAACCGAAAAATAAAAAATAATAAACTAGCTTTGTCCAACCCCAATAACTAAGTTCGGAAGGCGGTGACATACATATAATCAAATACATAACCAAAGTCACCGACTTCCGAACGTATTTATTGGGGTTGGACAAAGCTAGTTTATTATTTTTCGGTTTTTCGGCGGTTCAATTTTTTTATTAAAAAGTTTTTATTTTAGAATTTTTTGTGGCTATAATCTACTAATTACTACATGCTTAATTTTTGATTTAATACACGACTCAGTATTAAAATCTGTGAGTAAACAATCAATCATCCCCTGTTTTTCGAAATTTATATGGGACCAACTTCGAGGTATACCCTTTCCAATAAAAAAAGAATTATCAAAATCGGACTACTCTGGAAAAAGTTATGCGTGGTCATACATAAAAAAAAAAAAAAAAATATATACGCGTCGAATTGAGTAACCTCCTCCGTTTTTTCGTCGGTTCGAAAACTAGCAGCGCTCCGCGGTTTCACCCGCGTAGTTCCCGTGGGAATAGGGTGATTAAATATAGCCTATGTCACCCGAGGATAGTGTAGCTTGGTATAAATAACGTATAAGTCAAATAATGTGAAAGAAACAAAAGACTTTAAAAAATTTAACCCCTTTGAGGGTGAAAAGGGGGATATAGTTTGTTTGAAGAGTTTTCTGTGGAAAAGTAAATAGTATATACATCATCATCATCATCATTTCAGCTGAAAGACGTCCACTGCTGGACATAGGCCTCCCCCAGACTGGGGTTTTATAATATATACATACCTGAGCCAAATTAATATAAACCTGAAACTTGCTGAGATGGTTTTGTGTGAAGGATAGTGATCACATCACTTTATATTGTTGACGTCAGAAGATAAATATTTATCCTACTATTATTATAAATGTGAAAGTTTGTGAAGATGTTTGGATGTCTGTTACTCAATCACGAAAAAACGATTGAGCGGATTTGGATGTTATTTGGCACACAGATAGATTATAACCTAGATTAACACATAGGATACTTTTTATTCCGGTGG
The DNA here is from genome assembly GCA_949987655.1 of Polymixis flavicincta. Lineage (NCBI taxonomy): Eukaryota > Metazoa > Arthropoda > Insecta > Lepidoptera > Noctuidae > Polymixis > Polymixis flavicincta. The sequence continues at coordinate 3,017,500 of OX465189.1, read as the reverse complement.
TACGTAACCGCGGGATAATTTCCGACTTCCACGGGGGCGAAGCCGCGGGCGGAAGCTAGTATTATTATAATATTTATTATTAGGTACTTTCGGAAGTTTGTGGTCCACCTGTATATTTCTCCCCCCCCCCAGTGGGTTCCCGCATTGTCGTTGCGGGGTGCTCAATAGCCGTGGTCACCCTCCCACAGTGAATTGAAGAGGAACCCCAAGGTGGGGCCGCTCGTCAGGGCTTTTGCCTCCAAGCCGACGACGTAGCGGCCAAAAAGTAGGTTGCGGTGAGGTGCATCGCAAATGAGGCGGGCCGCGATGTCGAATGGGAGGCATCGCGGCTGAGGGTTACAGGCTGCGGCGGAGGAGGAGTGCTGGTACTTCTGAGTAGCGCTCTTCCCTTCCGTGGCCTGGACGGGGGCGCCACCGTTTGATGGCGGATGCGGTGGGGCACAGGGGAGGAGGAGTGTCAGTATAGCGTTGGCCGCTCTGCCTATCCATTGCGGCCGAAAAGTGGTAGGCAGCGGGGCCACTATGTTGACCCGTCGCAGGAGGACAGCGGGTGCCAGACACGGGCTCATCTGGGGCCCTTATGCTATTTGGTTCCTGGGGTGGTCACGACGTGCCATGTGTCCTGGTGCGCCGGTGATAGGGGTTATTCCCCTCCGACGAGGGTGACAGACAGCCGCGGCAGGTTCGCGGATGGCTTGCGCGTTTCCGTGTTCCCGCCTCAAGCGGCACTGGAGGACACCGTGGAGTTTTAGTGGGTTACAGTCCCACATAACTGCACTATCTCCCCGTGGTAGCGCAGTAGGCATTTCTCCACGTTAAAAAGAAAAATGCCCGGGTCGCCGGCGCGTTATGTTCCACGCGCGCCGTCAGAGATGTCAGCAACATCTGGTGGGGTCCTCAAGGGCCGATGCCTGCCAGGGGTGCGGGTTGTTCGAAAGAGATACCGTCGGCCCTGGCACAGGCAAATTAGGGAACACGGGTGGGTTTTAGTCAGTTAAAGTCTGACACGCCCTCCTGCTCCACCCAGAGCGGGAGAAGATATTTGAACTTGGATGTTTCTAAAATGGTCAAAATCATCTTTGATTTTCGCATGGTAGGGTGCGGCCTGACACAGAAGGACTTAAGGAACTTTTGAATCAAACATTCTCCGTTTTTTAAATAACTTAATTATAACTTTTAACTATTATACTCTACTAATATACTATGCGCACATTTTGTGTTGATAGCTGTGGTGGCCCGCTTTACCTACCTTGTGTAAATAATTTAAAACAGCATGTCCTACCAACCCGCACTGGGCATGGTGGCACTGGTGCGATGGGCCCGCATAGTGGATTGTAGTCCACTTCCTCTCACAGATAGGAGGCCTGTGTCTGTGTCCCAACAGTGGGAATATTGTAGGCCGATTATATTGCGTGTTGGGTGTGTTGTGGTGTTTCTTTCCTAGCTAACTGGATCATTTTTACCACGGCGAGGTATTCCCATAACCCGACATAGTTTGTGTCGAAAAGAAGGTTCTTTTTTGTTTCGTTAATTAGGCTACTCCATTGTGTAAGAAATAATTATTTGAACTTACAAAACAGAAGAATATGTTTCATGGTTATGGTGACCGGCAGAATAAAAAAAAAGATTTTTTCAATTAAAATTTTCCATTATAAGACTCATTAAGTAGCTAAGTACATAATAATGACTCAAACTGTTACGTAAAGAATTGTTTTTTTATTTGATTATTATTAATATTTACTGCAAATTAATGCGTTATCGATTTATTTGGTGTTGCTAATAATCAGAAGACTCTTGATTCGTTTTCTGTCTGGAGACAGCGCCACCACGCACCGCTAGGATTCGGCCCGAGATTGTGACGGGCCGATGTGCCGAAAATAAACAAGTTTAAACTTAACCACATCCTGGCATGTCGTATCGGCTCCATCTTCCCAGCATTTGCTTTGTCTATCATATATTGTTATATATTGAACCGCTGAGTTCGGTCCCGTTGCACAAAGGATCGCCTTCACGGGGCCGTCTCGTTTGGTTCGATCGAATAATCTAGTCTCTGTGGTGGACAAACGCCCTAACTCCAGATTTCCTCTCGAAGTTTTTTCCTTGACCGATGTCAGAAATGGCTAAGATAAACTCCGAAACACACACTCTACATTTCATTTAACTCAAACCAACAACGGATTCAACCAAAATAACAGTGTTTATTTGTCAAAATGCTTCACCATGCATTTGCAATTGCCTAACTATGGTTTCAAATAATACATATCTAGGTGTTCATGTCAATGAGAGGCTAGATTTGCATCCTATACAGATACTCTATGCTCCCGGCTTCATAAATATTTTTTTTAAGGAGCGCAAATATTCGCTCGATATTGATACAGCTTGACTTGTATATCGTTCCCTGTATGAGTCGGTTATTACTTACTGCATCCCAGGGGCTGGGCTTTCGAAAACCGTGATGCTTATGGTGTAGCGAAGTCATCGGGCTATCCTCAAAGTTATGAATTTCCGTAAAAGGAACTATAGCACAGCCCAGTTGTAGTTCGAAGCCCAAGTACTCACTGTGGGAAAACTCTATGTCCTCCGCACTGTCTGGCGTCGACGACCATTCCGAGATCCCGCTAGATAGAAATCTATCCAATCGACGGATTGGCTTTCCTATCTGTTCAGTGTCGTTTTACGCTTGCTCGACAACATAATCGTGCCCTAAGTTCGCAAATGTACTATCAAGATTCACTAATGCAGTCGCATACTAAGGGCTATATTGCTATGAAGTGGCGGTCCAGGCCGTACCTACAGCTGTGTGTATAAGTGATGTATTAACACAAAACTCACCGCTCCACTCACACACTGGCGTTACTCTTTGTATTTTATACATACCGTCGGCGACGACAGACATGACCTTGGTCGGTTCATACCATTGCTAAAATTTACTTTTATAATTTGAGTTCCGGTAGCGTGCAGCGTATCGTCTTGGATTAAGAAACTCATAGGTCTGGGTTCAAATCTCGCGATGAAGCTTTAATTTTTCTTTTCAACAATCATCTTCATCTGTTTTTTTATTATTCGATTTATTAATATACCAGAATAATAATGTAACATTTTTTTATTATTACTCGTATTGTTATTTAAATAAAGGTTTACCAATAATAAATGATTACAAAATGTTTATTCGTTATAACTTCATGAAGAATGTATAAAAATAACTAATAATAACTTCTTGTTAAAACAGTTTATTTTCTCATAAAGAACAATTTATTGAAGTAAATAAGCTAGTTGGTGAACTATGATAATCAGGCTATTGTATCTTAGTAATATAATAATATTGTGCTGATTACTACTGTGTGTCGGTACTCTAAATAAATCACAATATTCTACAAAAATCTACCCACGAAAAAGTAACAAATGCAGACAAGTTGTCACAATACAATTAAATGACTCAGTAGTACTACTTTTATTCTACTGCGAGTGAGTTCGGTCTAACTCAAACCTCAAAGTTAACAAATCGTATTTAATAGGACTTAAAGAGGTTATAGCTTAAGTGTTCATTTTCATTCCGAAAAGAAGATTGAAACTAAACCTCAAAATAATCCAGATTACGGATAAGACAAAATATTATTTGAATATTACTAAAATAAATAAATATTTGTAATTTATAACTTAATGTTAATGTTTTTTCCATTAACTATGTTTTTTGAGCTGGTTTTCCATGATGCGAACCTTTTGCGTGGAGTGCACGGCGCACGGTTCGTAAAGATGTGTCGAATAATTCGGCAAAATGTCTTGTCGTTTTGAATACACTTGTTTCATATTCGCTGAACGTGTGCCTGTTATAGGAGCTGGGGTCTTCCACTTTGCTTTCCACGGGCAAGGCTACCGCCTTCCTCATATCTTTTCACCCACCGACTCACAGTATTTCACTAAAACAAAAAAGGGGTACTGTTAGGCTACTAAGCAAAATACACACTTTATGTATTACCTACTATTTAGAAACAAAATTATTTAAAAGGGCAATTTCACATAGATATTAAGTTTATTGTTATTTTCATCGTTCTATAATCTAGGAAATAAATTTACATCGAAATTTTATATTTTTATTCTATTTAGACATTATGATATTTATAAAACGTTTTAAAATAACTACAAGGATCAGCAGTTATACTTTAATTAAATAAATGTTTAATAAAATATTTAAATCATAATACTCACACTCAGTCCGGTTTCATCACATAGGTATTTGTGATATAGATATTAAGTCCACTTTTATGCAGCGCAATAATATTCGCTTTCATTTCTATATTTAAATTTGCTTACATTTTAAAATGAATTAGAAGGACGCTAATAGATGAAACACACGTCACTAGCACACAATTATCAACCAACACCGTTCTATAAGTCGCGGTGAATGAGTCGTAAATCATTTAAATTTATTTAGGTTTCTGTGGGTATAATGATAAAGTTTTACGAGTTTAGTGAATAAGAAGAACAGAACAAGAAACTATACTCAAAAGTGATTTTTAAAACAATAAAAAGACTATCACACAGCGAGTGGGATTCGAAACCGCGACTCGCTGCGCTCAAACGCGATAATCAAGTGCAGTAACCGCTCAGCTATCATGCCATTTGCTTTAACGGTTGAATTTAGGAAATACATTCATTCGTAAACGTATGAGAGTGTGTGTGTATATAGTATTATACTCGTGCTTCGTCCTCAAGATTAGTAAGAGAGATATTATTGAACACAATGTAGTAACGCTTAGGTGTTACCACTTCAGCACTATAGTTTAGAGGGTATTTGTTATACCCATTATGGCAACACAATTTATTTCCCTAATGCTTCCCTGCCTGCTTGGACATCCAGTCGGTCGAGCTTCATTCGCTTTTTAGTGCTCAACCACTTCGCACAAAAACAATTATAATATTTACCATTAAAAGTAAAAATGCCAAAACGCGCTAACGAAAATAATATTAAATTCATAGCCAAAAAATTAAGAAAATTAGAAAAAGAAATAGAACGTTCGCGCCGCGATAGAAGTAATGGTTTTCGGATAAGTTCGTCATCATGTTCGAGCCAGTCTTCAAGTTCGTCCTCATGCTCATCGAGGGCTTCTTCACCCGCGCAAGCGCCACCTGAGAACCCAGACAGTAAGTACCCACACATTGCAAATTATTAAGTGGATGTTGGAAATGTAACAACGGTCATATTAGCACCCTGAAAGCAATTGCCCTGATCACTAACGATCACGTTAAATGCAACAGATTAGTCTGCAGGACTGTATCGCCGCATAAATACGTAAATAAAGGGAATACTTATTATATATAAAAACTTGTTGATGACTACCCACCTTTTTTTGCATCAGATTAGTCTGAGGGACTATATCGCTGCCTATAATAATAACCACGGAGTCTTTACTCGTAATTGACCTACCTACTATTATGCTTCAGATTAGTCTGTGGGACTACATTGCCGCATAATTTAAATACTTAAGAATAAGTTAATTGTCGTAGGTACATTAGTTTTATGCATCAGATTAGTCTATGGGACTATATCGCCGCATTTGATATTACCTTATCGTGATTTTACGATAGCTACTTTCGCCGATTTTGCATTCCATGTAGGTATGCATATTCGTTCTGACAAATAGTCTGATTGCTACCCTCTCTTCAGAGACCAGGAAGCAACGACAAACCCCGAAGAGCATGTGGACACGATTATTGTAGACCCGCCAGTGGTGGATGATGATGCATCACCAGTGATAGCCGTGTCTACTCCGGCAGAAGATGTGATCATCCCAAACGACCACGATGACTCCAATACTGAAATCCTGGACATCTTGGGAGCAGATCCGTCAATATCGGTTGAATACGGCCCGGATATAAACAAGGATGTCGCATCCAGATTTGCTCATATTGCAACATCCGGTCTGGACAAAGACGTTCGTAAAGATCTTGTCAATAAGTTTTTAGTGCCAGGAAACTGCACTACGATAGCTTCACCACTCCTCAATGCAGAAATTAAAGCCGCCACAACCGATCAAGTACATAAAAGAGACAAAGCCATAGAATCGAGACAGAAGCATTTGGCTGCAGGGATTTCATCCTTGGGCAAGATTATATCCGATCAGCTTGACGCCAGGGAGAGAAACCATGTCCTTATAAAAAATCTTATGGATGTTGGTCGAATATTATGTGATATTCAACATTCAGAATCTCAAGCTCGGCGTAATTTTGCATTATATTCACTCAAAAAAGAGTTGAAGGACCAGCTGGATACCACAAAGATCGACAAGTTCCTCTTTGGAAATGATCTCGCTGATACCCTCAAAACAGCGAAGGCCGTCTCAAAATCCAGCTCTGAAATGAAAGCAGAAACAACTAAACCTAAAGCTTCGACTTCGGCGAATAAAACGTACAACCACAGGCATTTAAACTGGAAGGCGAGGATCCCGGCTCGCAGGCAGGTGAGGGGTCCACCGCCGCAGCAACCTCCACCTGCTGCTCGGAACGCGCAACCGCACAGGAACTCGTTGCAAGCATTCTCGCAGCGACCCAAGCGGAACCGCCCTCAATAGATCCGGTACGTTACGCGGGCAGACTTGCCCACTTTCATAAACAATGGTCATTACTAACTAAAGACCATACCGTATTGTCGTGGATAAAGGGTTACAAAATTAAGTTTAATCACCCAGTACATCAACGTTGTGTACCAACACCAAATATTTTTTCTGACTCTGAGAAGGCTCAGTTATTAAAAAAAAATTGATAACATGTTATCTGTTGGCGCCATATCCGAAGCCAAACCACGTTCTGATCAATATGTGTCACATGTGTTTCTAGTACCGAAACCAAATGGCAAGATGAGATTTATTCTTAATTTAAAAAACTTAAATACTTTCATTAATTCAGAACATTTTAAATTAGAGGACATACGAACTGCGCTGAAACTTGTATCACGAGACTGTTACATCTCAACATTAGATTTAAAAGATGCATACTTTCTTATCAATATTCATCCCGATTCAAGGAAATACCTTCGGTTCAATATCGATGAAAAGTTATATGAATTTAACGTCCTGCCCTTCGGTATCCGTACGGCTCCATTCATATTTACGAAAATTATGAAACCTGTCATTAAATTGTTACGATCGTGTGGTTTTATATCATCTATTTATTTAGACGATTTCTTCGTTGCTGGATATACCTACCAAGAATGTTTGCAAAACATTGATACCACTCAGACGTTATTACAAGCACTAGGTTTTGTTATTAACGAGGAAAAGAGTAATAAAATACCCTCAAGATCTTGTAAATATTTAGGGTACGTAATAGACACCCATAATTGGGAATTAAGTCTACCCACGGAGAAAAGAATTCGGATCAAAACAGAGCTACAAAATTTTAAAAGATTGAAACGTTGTAAGATTCGGAAATTTGCCCAATTAATAGGTTTGTTAGTGTCTGCCTGCCCTGCCATAGAGTACGGGTGGTTATATACGAAGGAACTTGAACGCTGCAAGTTTCTTAACTTACGAAATAATGATGATTATGAAAGATTCATGACCATACCACAGTCCTTGTTACCAGATATAAACTGGTGGTCTAAGGTCATAGATCATTCCGTACATAGAATTAGGAACGATACTTACGTGTTAGAAATTTACTCTGACGCCTCAACAACGGGGTGGGGTGCCACATGTAATGGGCAAACAGCCAGTGGTAGTTGGTCTAACAACGAGGCTACGCTGCATATAAATAACCTTGAGCTCTTAACAGCCTATTTTGCACTCAAAATATTTGCTATAAATTATGAGAATTGCCAAATATTACTAAGAATCGACAACACCACTGCTGTGAGCTATATAAACCGCATGGGAGGTATCCAATATCCTCACCTTACTAAAATCTCAAAAGATATATGGCAGTGGTGTGAAAACCGTAAAATTATCATATTTGCTTCTTATATTAAATCATCAGAAAATGTTATTGCTGATAGGGAATCCCGACGAACCCATCCAGACATAGAGTGGGTACTGTCTCACACAGGTTATCAAAAAATAATAGATCGTTTATTGGTAGTTCCACAAGTCGATTTATTTGCTACTCGCATTAACAAAAAATGTGAAACATATGTCTCTTGGCACAAAGACCCAGGGGCATTTGCGATTGATGCTTTCACTTTAAATTGGTCCAACCATCTGTTTTATGCTTTCCCACCAGTAGCAATCATTCTTAAGGCTTTAAGGAAAGTTATAGCAGATAATGCTGAAGGTATCATGGTTGTTCCCGATTGGCCTACACAAGCATGCAACCGAAACATCCAAGCTCACGTTACCCTGGTTGCCGGAGTGTTGTCTGGACGGCCATGCAGCAGCGATGCATCCCGGCCTCAGCCTTAGACATCGTGCTCGCTTCGCTGTCGGACAACACTTTCAAACAATACGACGTTTGCCTCAAACGTTGGTATAATTTTTGTTCTACAAATGAAATTGATATGTACCAACCATCCATTCCAATCATTTTAGATTTTCTTACACAGATATTTAATGATGGTGCCCAATACGGGACAATTAATAGCCATAAAGCTGCACTTTCCTTAATTATTGGTGACATTTCTGACGATGATCGAATCATAAGGTTTTGTAAAGGTGTCTATAAATTAAGACCGCCGTTACCGCGGTATAACGTAACATGGGATGCAAATGTCGTTCTAAATTATTTATCTACATTGTTTCCTAACGAAAGCCTAACACTAGAGCAACTTTCGAAGAAGTGTTCTACCCTTCTAGCTCTCGTAACAGCCCATCGGGCACAGACATTGTCTAAAATGTATACTGATCAAATAATCACCTCAAACGATAAAATTATAATAAGAATTAAAGACCTTATTAAAACATCAAAAGTAGGTACAAACCAACCTACTCTTTATTTGCCATTCTATAAAGAGCGACCAGAGTTATGTCCGGCAAGAACTCTCATAGCTTATTTAGATAAGACTTTAAATCTAAGAAATTCTAATCAACTGTTTATTAGCCATCGTAAACCTTTCAATCATGTTACGAGTCAAACTCTTAGTCGTTGGATCAAGTCTACCCTGAAAGATAGTGGAATCGACGTAACAGTGTTTTCCTCCCATAGCACACGACATGCTGCAACATCTATGGCATATAGACAAGGAGTAAACCTTGACGCCATACGAAAGACTGCTGGATGGAGCGGCAATTCCACTACCTTTGCTAAATTCTATAACAGACCAATTATTGACCAAGAGGATAATGTCGCTGTAGCAAGGGCAGTATGTTCCCCTTGTACATTAGGTAAATGATTATGGTTAGTCAATTTAGTGGTACTTACGCAGTTTACATAACTTTCAGTTTTGTTATGTATCTCTCATTGTTTTGTTAGCTATAAATATGTTAATAAGTACAATCATGTATCGATAATCGCTTTTGTGGTATTAAAAGAATATAAAATAAATGTTTCCATGAGATAAAATTTATTTTAATTAATTCCATATTTCCTCCACTCTCTCTCTCTCTCTCTCAACATCTACATTGTGTTCAATAATATCTCTCTTACTAATCTTGAGGACGAAGCACGAGTATAATTAATGATTAAACGAACTTACCTGTAGGTACGTTAAGTTCGATCATAATTATACGAAGTGCTTCGTCCGAAGAGATTAGTAAGTCCCGCCCGCCCTGAATATCCCAGAATTTCCGGAAAATATGTTTAAGTCTCTAAACTAATGAAGCTCGACCGACTGGATGTCCAAGCAGGCAGGGAAGCATTAGGGAAATAAATTGTGTTGCCATAATGGGTATAACAAATACCCTCTAAACTATAGTGCTGAAGTGGTAACACCTAAGCGTTACTACATTGTGTTCAATAATATCTCTCTTACTAATCTCTTCGGACGAAGCACTTCGTATAATTATGATCGAACTTCACGTACCTACAGGTAAGTTCGTTTAATCATTAATTATAGCCTATAGAAATTGCTTATTATAAGAAGGTCGTAAGTTAAAGCGAAGTGTCAATCTATTGCTTTTTGAGATTGGGGCACCATTAGTGAGGGCTACTGTACAATAACCTTTCAATTTATAAACTTACCTTGCTTAAGGGTACACTAGTCGCGGGCTCGAAGTCACTGGTGGGCCTAGCTAAAAAGCACGCTGTGTCACCAGGCTTCGAGTCCGACAGAGGTAGTATCAGTGATGAGCAGTTAGACGCTAGTCTACACGCACAACATTATTGAGTGAGCTGCAGTATCAGTTATAGTAACACAGGCGCAAAAATTAAGAAAAGTCCTTCGGAAGATCGGGTTTTCTGAAAAAACCACTGCATAAATAAATCAATGACCAATTAAGTTTATTGAACTTTTCGATAGTTGAGCTTTGTCGGTACCGACTTGGTTTTCGAGATTTTACACTCGTTTTATTACTTAAATACGCCCAAAGTTAGGTTAAATTAGCAAGAAAAACGAATCTTTGTTGGCTCATAACTTTTTAATGGCTTTTTATTTTAGTATTCTATTTCCGTACAGACAATGTTAATAATGAGACAAAACCATAAAATGTTTATTTTTTATGTACATAGTCAAACAGTGGAGTAAAACCCTCCCGAAGTTTGTATGGAAAAAATGTGGAAAAGTGTCACCTTGAGAACAAGCAGAGCTACTGTCACTCAATTACGACGAAACAGAGCAAATTCTTGCAACTCTTTCGTATCACCAATTGTACACTATGACAGGCACTAAAAAAAAACATTTTACTTACACACACACGCACGAAATCACAACACGCATACATACAACCACCAGGATTTTTTTATTTTTTTTGGAATACATCAGTCAGTTAAAAAAAAAAATCCTTTGTTAATCCTATTGTGGGTGGGTGGTTCTAACCACTTTTTTATGTTATAAACGTGCATTCCCGTTTTTACCACTGCTGCCATCCCTCTGGCAGGACGAACGGGAACTTAATAAATAATATTAAATTTGTACCCGATCGTCCCACTGATATTATTAGTGGGACGAAACGTTCTTGGGACCATGGAATTCCTTTAAAAGGCGTACGAGGGCCCGAAGGTACCCTGCCCGTTAGAAGCTATCAATGAAATGAGGCACTTGAAAAGTCACATTGGCACTTGCCAAGACTTGAACGTACAACCTGGTGCATGATGCCATAACTGCTGTGCTAAACTTTTAAACAAGCTAATAAGGTGCTCATATCCTTTTTCCCTGGGAATGAAGAATTTATGTAAAGACTCTTTACTTTATTTTCTTAATTTATCCAGAATTTGTATCCATTTTCACTGAGAAATATGCATAGACCGTCAGTCTTTTCTGCACGCTACTTGACAGCAATGTGCAGATACTATTTCTATGCCATCTTTTATTTTATAGTTTACAGATATTGAGAATTTTATTTTTCTGGTAAAATACTACCTACATTGCTGGTTAAAATTTGAATTCAGGATTCTAAGACATTTTTCGGCTCACTCGGGCGAAAAGTAGCTCAGATATAAAAAAAATGTTAAGTATGCTTTAGTACTTGTTATTGCACTCCCGCCTCCATTTCCGCATCTTCACCTACGGCTGCGATTCTGCAATCCCGCTGCTAGTGCAATGAATAACTTTGCACACTTGCATAAAATAATGAAAAGAGAAGAAAGAAAAGTTTTTTATTTTGCACAATTAGGATGCACATAATAAATAAAGATATAAGATACCAGAAACCTTGTATACATTGCTTTATACGAGAGTTCTGGGTTTTTATATCTCTCTACTCATGCATTAAAGATTGTCAGTGGTATTAGGTTTAGGTTTTTTCAGCTTTTCAATAATGAATGAGTCGTAGGACGCGTCCGTTTGGAACAGCTCCTTGATCATTTTGGCGGTGTCACGCATGTCCACGTCGAAGTGCACCACACGCTCGTACAGCCGCATCAGTGTATACATGTGCTTATACAGCGTTATTTCCTGATGCCACGCCGTACCCACCATCTTCAACTGTTCAGTTTTTAATCTTCGCATTCTGTTAAACAGGTAACCCAGCTTGTATCTCTTGTCATGTCTTATGGGATCGCGCTGCAATAAAGCTTTTCCTACCTCGTAACGACAGTGCATTGCAAATTGCACCAATATCATCTTGAGTTGGTTTTTTTTTAATTCCTCTATATTTTCTCCACGTTCGGCATCATCAGGGTCTACATAAGGGCTTCTTCTTGTAATGTTATTCACCCTATTCTTGTAGTCTTCAGTAAAGTTTGTATACTTTTCATTAATTATGAAGTAGTCCTGTAAGTCGAAGGTCTGGTTCGTCAGGTTGGTTCGAAGGTACCCGAATACGTCGGCTATCTCTAGGTTCGGTTCATCGAGAGTGTCGTTGTCGTCCGCGGCCGGGTCGGTGTCCGGCGCCGGCCTCGGCACCTTACCGTCGGGATCTTTAAGGAACAGATCCTGCAAGGATCCTATGTTGCCGAATAGCGTATGGTAGACGTCCGATTCCTCCCACATTGGATCACCATTGTTGAACGAGAGATCTGATAAAATAACTTCATTGTTAGCTACGTAGACAACGGTGGGGCTAAAAAGAACTAAGTGTTTTGGGATTCATTTTTGGCGTAACAAAACACTATTTTAAAACTGCATTGCAAATATATTTACTATTATTATTTTACAAAACAAAGCGTTTGAAATAAATAATTGTTTAAAAATGTATAAGCTAACACTCAAATAATAGTAAGGGGAAAAAGCTTTTTCGTATTTTGAATGTATAAAGAAAATCTCTTTGGCCGGCTTGTATCTGACTGGTTTTTAATCCCCGATGAAAAAAAGGGGTGTTATTATAAGTTTAACCTGTGTACCTGTGTGTCTGTCTGTGGCATCATGGTAGCGTTTTTACTATTTCTAGCAGGAAATAAAAATGAAATAACATGTTTATTAAACCCTCGACAAAAACAAGAACCTCTAATAAGTGATACATTATGATTATGTATTAAAAATTAAATTCATTTATTTCGGATTCACCTTATGATAACATCCATAATTTGTTAGTATAATATAAGTATTGACCCTTCTACTTTAATAAGTTGTAGGCTATATTTTCATCAAAGCATCGTCGCGTCGGGGGACGGTCAATAAAAACTCTGAGCACCCGTTATACAGGATACAATTTTAACCAGTGCGCAAACTGTAACCATGAATTCACCATATCATTCTAGCGTAGAAATTTTTCGTTCGTTATACAAATAAAAAGTATCAGCTGTTTCATAGAAAACGACGACGACGACTACGATGTCAAAATGTACGGAACAGCTGATTTTTGACATAAATGTCATTGTAAAGTTATTAAGATCTACATCAGTTATCCGACGTGCCTATACTGAAAGGGTCAATTTCTACAATCCTCGCCGGGTTGAAGTATTCAAGTGAGAAGTGGGCAGACGTTGTTGTAAGCCCGCACAACCGTTCCTCTCTTCGTCTTCAACTGCACTACCCGTGTGGTCCCGTCGCAGCCAGGGAAGACCTTGATGACACGGCCCAGTGGCCAAACCAAGGGCGGTTGGCCTTTCTCTTTGATGAGAACCAGTGCTCCCACTGAAAGTTGACCTGTTGCCGGACTGTTTAGAGGTTTTTTTTTTGTCGGGGGTTTTAAATTATAAAGTTAACCTTTATTTTAAAATAAAAGAAAAATTATAAGTAAAAACCAATTCAAGTTATTTTTCAAATGTCTGTCTGCCAAAATTAATGAATGGGTTTTTGACTAAATAGGGAAACATGCGACACGTGTCCTGAAAGAAATATAGAGCGTTTATGAACTCAAGGGTACACTTTTCGCGGGCTCGAACTCACTGGTGGGCCTGGCTAAAAATCACGCTGTCTCACCAGGCTTCGTATCCGACAGAGATAGTATCAGTGATGAGCAGTTAGACGCTAGTCTACACGCACAACGTTATTGAGTGAGATGCAGGAGCATTTATAGCAAAAAATTCGCGAAAAAATTAAGAAAAGTCCTTCGGAAGATCGGGTTTTATGAAAAAACCACGGCATAAATCAATTACCAATAAAGTTTATTGAACTTAGCGATAGTTGAACTTTGTCGGTACGGACTTGGTTTTGGAGATTTTACACTTCTTTTATTACTTAAACACGCCCAAATATAGGTTAAATTAGCAAGCAAAACGAATCTTTGTTGGCTCATAACTTTTTAATGGCTTTTTATTTTAGTATTCTGTCGCCGTACTGACAATATTAATAATGAGACAAAACCATACCATATTTAATTTTTGATGTACATAGTCAAACAGTGGAGTAAAACCCTCCCGAAGTTTGTATGGAAAAAATGTGGACAAGTGTCACCTTAACGAAGTCAGTAAGAGTAGTACAAAGTTGGTTCATGCGTATTCAGTATGGGAATTTAGATGTCAAAGAGGCTCGCTCAGGTCGCCCTGATATGGATAAACTAGATGCCATTTTTAAAAAGTGGAGATTTTTTTACAAGATTATAGTTGTAACTCATATTGAAGGGTTTGCCACAAAATAGTTTTGACCCATTTGTATCTTTTTGGGTTCACAAAGAGCTCCAAATTTTGTGCCACACGAGCTCACTGAAGGAAACCTAATCATCGTGTACTTGTAACGGCACCACAAAAAAAAAAAAAACTTCGCATCAAATATCAAGAAACGCAAAAAGAGAAGTGGCGCCATCTACAATGCCACAGGCGAACTATTCTAAGAAATTCTACATCGGGCAGTCAGAGTTTACCACAACACTCGAACATATTATACAAAAATCCCGACATACCCGTGTCTGGTCGGAGGATCCTCTGTTACCAACGGTATGAGTGAACTTTACACCCTGTTCCTCATACCCCTATATACTCATTAGCGAAACTCAATTGAAACCTAATGAAACCGATCTGTTTTTTGAAAATATTGAGTGGTGAAAAAAAAAAAATTCACAGATTTTTTTTTTTCACTTACTCCACTTATCACTTACGACAGCAACAATAAAAAGATAAGATCTCATTGGGCATCAAAATTCTTCGTACGTATCGCTGTCAATGGCTGGTCAATAAGTTGATAGCATTGCCACGTTGGATGGTAATGCTTATTCTTTGGGTTAAAAATAGGCTAGCCTTCTGGTCACGATAAAAAAATTAAAGTAAGTACCCACTTATTGCATAAATAAAATACTCACAAAACAATGTTATAGAAATTTTGAACACAAGCATTCCGTCAGGTTTTTTATTACAAAACAGACTGTATAAGCAATAGGCTCATTAAATTCAAATTACTTGAATAACCCATAAAAAATTGTATAATTTACGATGCATTGGTATTGCAATACCTACAAAATATGTCAATTAAAGTATACGCTTCGAGAATCATCGACAGTCTTCGGAAATTACGAACGAACGACGATGAGTACCTACTTAGATCAAATCATCACGCTTGAGATGGTATTACTAATATAACAAAAGTGGCAAAATTAGGTGTGAGCTCCCCTGTCCAGTCCAGTGTCTTTAAAATGTCCCCCGCAACGCTTTGGAGAACAGTTTTGAGGATATCAGCCGGAGATCAGTTGGATGGGATCTGCAGCCTGATTGCGTAACATAATATATAGTATTAATTTATCCGTACTAATATGATAAACGCGTAAGTTTGTATGTAGGTACGGATTTATGGATGTTTGTTACTCTTTTACGCAAAAACTACTGAATGGATTTGGTTGAAATTTGGCACACATATTACACTTTCTATCTCGGTAGTACGTTCCTGCGGGATAATTTCCGACTTCCACGCATGCGAAACCGCGGGCGGAAGCTAGTTGTTAGATTTGCTCTTTAACAAAGTTTATTTATTTTGCAACATAACGCTATGAATGTTGTGGAACTGTCAAATGAAAGCGATTCTCACTGATAGTGTGCTACGCCATTATCCATCTGGATAGTCCTAGTCATCGTGACGTGGTGCTAATCAAATCAGTTCAATATCGTTGTAGAGAAGCCAAAACTGCCCATATTTCGATGGAGTCAAAGCCTTTCTCATAGTCAACAAATACCATACACAGCGGCTGATTGTACTCTTCAGTTTTCCACAGGATTTGCCAAATAGTAGGTGGATGGATGTGGTCTATGGTAGTGAAGCCCTTTCGAAAACCGGCCTGTTCTGTTATAAATATGAATACCTATATAATACTAGTAATCAACCGATATAGCCCGAAGAATTGCCAAACTTAAGTGGGCAGGGCACATTGCTCAAAGAACAGATGGCCGATGGGGCCGGAAGGTTCTGGAGTGGCGTCCGCGTACTGGAAGGCGTAAAGTTACAATATTATTACTTACGAGTGAACCTTCCGTGGTCCACTTGGAAATCCCTGAACTGTCTCCAAACCCAAGTGAGAAGTTGTTTACACTTTTTATGTTATTTTACTCTTTCCTTCTGTCTGTGCTAAATAAATGTATTTTCTTGCTTTCTATTTTCTTTATGTCAAACCTCGTAAAGTGGGGCTACCACGTCGGGACGGCAGAAGGGTGTTGTTGATGTGGAGCTGTGACGCAAACTATATGCTCCGCCTTATATCTTGCCCGCTGTGTCCCAGAATATGCAGCCAAGGTGACGTCTGCGCTGCAAACGATAACGCCGTGGAAGTGGTGAAGTTTTGGGTCAACATAATTTAATAACTGTCATGCTAGCGACACAAAGAAGAAGAACATTTGGACTCGTAGGTACCTACGTGTAAAATTTTACAAGTGATGGTTTTGAGGTGAAACAAAATAAAAAAGGTAAAATAAACAATGAAATTACGTTTGTCATAATTATGCCTCGTTGATCTAGTGGTTTGATTCCCAGATGGGACAAAGTGTTATCGGGTTTTCTATTTGAAATTTCTCCGTAGTCTGAATTTGTGCCCGGTTGATGGCAATAGGCTCGCCCTCTATTACATGAGACTTAAACAAAACTAGAGAAATGTAGGCGTACTAAACTTGCGTGCTGTTAAAATAACGGAAAGAAAACACACAAAAAAGATCAAGTTAAAGTTTCTATTATTACGTTTTTAATTATTTTTCGAATTAATCACAGTAAATAGACAGACATTTAATATAATTGTCAAAAATCCACGAATTACAGCCGAGACCAACAGCTTAACGTGCTCTCCGAGGCGCGGTAAGTAAGTAGGTACCTATGGTTGAAATAAAAACTAGCCCGTTTGTCAGACTGTTGAGCAAGGGGTCTTGAGTTTGATCCTCAGGTCGAGCAGTATTAATTTCTTAGTAGCAAGTCGGAATCCATGTTTCGATATTAAATTAGGCTCGGTCCTCAGCCTCGTAATATACACATTTAGTTTGTATTCGAAAGAGGTAGACAGAACTCGTCCTCTTAGTAACACAAAAACGTATAACGATTTTGTTTTATTTTGAGAAAACAGATAAAAATCGCGCCACACGATACAATGATGAGAATACAATGGCTACCTTTCAAAGCTGTCGTCAAAATCAAAATCAAAATATTTTATTTCATATAAACCTGCATGGGCACTTATGAAACGACAGAAGCTAGGTGCACGGTTCCAAATTGTTGTTTCCTATGGAGAAGAGCCGGCAAGAAACTCACGGTTACTCTTTTAAGGACCGTCAGCTCTCATTTTAGAAATAAAGCGTCATCGAGATAGGTACGTGTCTTTGTAAATAAATAGAGCCTGTTATTTTGAGCTAGGTGGTATAATTGAACCGTGGTGGCTTAGTGGTAACGGTCGCGACTTACAAGTTCTAGGTCGTCAGTTCGAACTCAGACATGCTGTAAATTATTTCATCACTACTACTCTCAAAACGGTGAAGAAAAACCTCGTGAGGAAATCGGCATGTCGTAGAACCAAAAATTCGAAGTCATGTGAAATCTACCAAGCAACACTGGGCTCGCGTGGTGGATAACGGCCCACTCGCTCTCATCGAAAGGAGGCCTGTGTACCAGCAGTGGGAACATTATAGGCTGATTATGCTGGTATAGTTAACTCAAAATAGATCAAAGTCGAGCTACCCACGTTTTTGTGTTACTAAGGGGACGAACTGTACCTACTCCTTCTGAGAATAAAAGCTTAATGTAAAAAAATTACAATATTATACAGCAAAATGTGATATGTCAACGTAACACCCACTCTCATAACGGTTGGAGGCGCTGCACACGAAGTTGTGGACGAGTACGTTTACATGACAAACTGTCCAGTTAGGTAGGTCCAACTTCGAGAAAGAGGTTAATCGTCGAATCCGACTCGGCTGGGCAGCGTTCGGGAAGGTTCGTAAGATCTTCTCGTCCCACATCGTTTCAAGTTTCAAGACGAAAGTCTTTTATCAGTGCGTGTTGCCAGTGATGACATTTATGGAACCGAAACGTGGCCGCTCACAATGGGCCTCATAAGAGAAGGCTTAACGTCATCCAAAGGGCAATAGAAAGTGCTATGCTTAGAGTTTCCCTGCGTGATCGAATCAAGAATGAAGAGATCCACAGGAAGACAAGGTAACCGACATAACCCGAAGAATTGCCACCAAACTTAAGTGGCAGTGGGCAGGGCACATTGCTCGCAGAACAGATGGCCGATTGGCCCGAAGAGTTCTCGAGTGGCAACCGCGTACCGGAAGACGTAAAGTTGGATGGCCTCCCTCAAGGTAGACCAATGAACTTGTGAGGGCCGCAGGAGTCCGCTGGATGCGGGAAGCACAGAACCGGTCAAAGTACCGGAGCGTGGGGGAGGCCTATGTCCAGCAGTGGACGTGTTTCGGCTGAAATGATGATGATGATGATGAAAATGTTTTATTAGATCAAGCCACGTGGAGGCCAAAAATTATCCCGCGGGAACGTGTAGTACGTTCCCGCGGGATAAAAGTATCATATGAGTTAATCCAGATATAATCTATCTGTGTGCCCAATTTCATTCAAATCTGTTGGGCCGTTTATGTTGGATTGAGTAACAGGACTAACCAAACATATAAACTTTCAGATTTACAGACGTAGTGTAGCTATATTCACGCCGAAAGAGTAGCGACACATACGCCGAAAGAGTAGCAATACATACGCCGACAGTGTAGCGATACACACGCCGTTAGTATAGGGATAGACATGCCGAAAGTACGTTGACAAAAGTCTGGCTTACGATTGAAATTACCAGCAACACATCAGGCCGAAATTATGTGGAGTTTTGATGTAACCATACATTTCAGCGTCGCGTTAGTCCACGTAGGCACAGACGTAAAAATATCGCGGTTGGAGTTTTTCACACACTGCCAGATGTTCAACACATTACTTACCTGCAGGAGACCGTCGGTAGTTTAAAATATAACAGTGAGTTGTTACGACGCGCTGGGATTCACTCTGTTGGATTTTGGATGCTCGATTCAACACCGAGATACGAAAATCTAATGCGCAATTAAATACCGCCGCAATATTTTTACGTCCTTGGTAACGTGGGGAGTTTTCGCTGCACATAATCTTGTTCTTATTCAATAAACAACTTCTGAAATATCGCGGTTCTATTCATAGTATAGTTTTTGAAAACTTCTTTCGCAATCTTATCATTCTCCAGAATTAAATCCCCCAAAATCTCGAGGTTAAACCAAAGGTTCAATTGCCTCTCGTTTACAGACAAGAAGTCGTTAAAAGGAAGCCTGTAGAGGACTCTTTCTATAGCCAAAACGCAACCTCTGTATGCTCTAAAAGAAAATTTACCTAATGTCTTGGCAACATTATCTGCTTTGTTGATCATGAAGCCCATTTTGTAAAGTGAAGAGTTTCTGTATTTCGCCCTATACATTTGCATGATAACCATTTTGTTTCGGGTCATGTATATCGCTTGCTTCATAAGTTCGTACATCCGATTTCGGACATAGAACTTATCTATGGTATAACCTGGCTTCTTCGGCGGCCTCCAACCTAGTTCCCGGCGGCCATCCTGATCGAGGATTAATTTGGGGTTCCCGTCCTCAATTTTAAGTTCCATGATTTCATCTGTGGGATCCATA
Organism: Polymixis flavicincta; assembly: GCA_949987655.1. Classification (NCBI taxonomy): domain Eukaryota; kingdom Metazoa; phylum Arthropoda; class Insecta; order Lepidoptera; family Noctuidae; genus Polymixis; species Polymixis flavicincta. The sequence continues at coordinate 2,997,484 of OX465189.1, read as the reverse complement.
GCCCTGAGCATAATGTCTAATTGTTCTTGGTTAGTCAACACAAGCCCTTTGTATTTCTTTTGTTTGTCAATTTGTTCCCAGATCGTACTGGGCTCAAATTTTCTCAAATAGCTTTCAAATGTCGGTTTCTTTTTTTTGGGGCCTTTGCTATTTTCTTGTCTTCTATTCATAATGAAATCACCACCATCCAGGCTATCCGAGTTAACTTTAATTTTGAGATTGTGTTGCGTCGGCTCCTCGACTGTTTGCGTGTGACTTGTAAGTGTTAAAACTAAGAGGATGTCTGTAAAGAGAATAAGTAGGAAAATAAAATAGGTACAGATGACGAATATTACTGTACACATTTTGACACACTGTATAATATTTATTATATTATGAAGAAGTCCTTTAGGTATGTACTACAACACACAAGACGGAGCAGGGAAGCCAACTTTGAAGTTGCTGCTCGCATCGCATAAAAAAAAAATTTTTTTGTCCGCGGCCTCACCCGCAAGGATGTCGGAAATTATCTCAAGGGGACGACTGGAACAAAAAGTATTCCATATCCTAACCTAGGTCATCTCACAGGTTTCCTTTCATCCAAATTCGTTCAGCCATTAACGAATGAAAATGTAACAGAGAGAGTTAATTCCGCATTTTGAAATAAAGTTTTGCTCGCGACTTCGGCTGCATTGACTTAAGAATTGAGATACGAAATTGTACAGACGCCAGCACATCAAGCTACCCCAAACTGTTAAATTTTCCCAATTGATTATGAACCATAAGCTTATGGAATATAGATGAAAATCTATCAAAGAAATTTGACAGATTGGGGTAGCTTGATGTGCTGGCGTCTGTACATCACATTACATACATTTTTATCTGCCAGTAAGTATTAATTTTGGGCACTCTGAAATCCGCAAATCCGAACCCGTTCTGCCATTTTTGCGTGATTGATTAACAAACATCCATACATCTAAACATCCAAACTTTCACATTCATAATATTAGTCGGATTAATATCATACACGGAATGGTCTTCCAGCGGGGCTAAAAGTATTAAAGTCAGATAAAATAATTGTTAAGAAAACTGACTACTAACATAAATTGTTCGGACATTCAAATCACAACTGTCTTTCTTTGACAGTTATAACACGGAAAATTTAAGTAGGGAGTCAATTTGCTTAAAAACAATTTCCCTGAATGTACCCAAAAGAGATAAGTAACCAGGGTCGTCGGATATGGTTGAAAGAGAATTACTCAGTTCATTAGGGTGATCTGGTTAAGCGTGGACAAGATCTTAATAATAAGTGTATCTATTCTTCAACGTGACGTTTGGTTCAACATGAGATGGAGATTCAGTGCCCGAGGGTAGGGCCGGGTCATCATGAGGAAAGGTATTAGAAAAACAAACGTTCGAAGCAGCGAGTGAACAAAATAACATCCACAGTGCACGAAAGAAATGCGATAGTTTTTTCTTAGATGTGTGACATCCCTAACGTCAAGTGAAAATGTAAATGACATTTGGGATGTTATTCAACTTGACGATAAGGATGTTCGTTATGTATCGACACTCAAGTGGGTCGGTCAGTACAACGGGATTTGATTGATTTTCACATCGATCGTTCAACAATATCCAATCCATTACTGTAAATTGATAAAGGTAGTGAGTATGGGATCAAAAATCGTATTACTCTACAATCGTACTGTAAAATCCTAGTGGCCAGATCTATGTCTAAAAAAATGAAAATTTCAGGAAAACTACTAGGTATCAAGGCGGCCGTTATTTTACACTAATGTCTTTGGCAGAATTGTTCGGCCAAAACCGGAACTCTTTGCCAGAGAAAGAAATTTAAGGCAGAAATCATTAATTTTATGCGATTTTATATCAATACCAGGCTTAAAATAATCCATTGCGAAGCAGAATATCGATACAAATCAACCGGATTGATCATCTCTTTAAGCGACATAGTAGGAGTTGCCAGGAGAAAATTAATAATCTGACAATAACCGATTTATAGAACCGATATTCTAATCTAAAACAAAATTTATGTTAAAATACTACTAAAGTATTTTATTACCTATTTTATTTTAAAAGTATAATCTTCTCGTGCGGTATTGATCGGTAATCGGTTTGCATGCAAACACTTTTTTTTTAAATCGATTACAGAAGGAAATTGATGTTTTATTTCCGCCTGCTAGTAGCACAGCGTTAAGAGCGTTTGTTCTGAAAGTTGGCAACGTCGCAAATAGCTGTCAAATATTTACGTGAAATTACGTGTTTTGATTAATTTGGCAATATTACTGCATGAAAATATGAAATATCGCTAACTAACTATCTAAAATATGAATAATGATTTGCAATTATAACACTGAATTCGATATTGTAACCGTTTTAGGTGTAAAAAAGGCATTTGGAAAGTTTCCAAGTTCTTTTTTTACATCTAAAACTAAATATTCGATGTTAAAACATTAATTATTGCATTTCATAATCTGTATTTTAGATAGTTAGTTAGCGATGTTTCATATTTTCATGCAGTAATATTGCCAAATTAATCAAAATACGTAATTTCACGGGGTTTCAATTTTTGAGGGTGGGAAATCATCAAATAACTTCTCCCGCTCTGGGTGGAGCAGGAGGGCGTGTCAGAATTTTACTGACTAAAACCCCACGCGTGTTCCCTCAGTAGCCTGTGTGCCAGGGGCCACGATATCTCTTTCGAACAACCCGCACCTCTGGCAGGAATCGGCCCTTGCGTGCCCATCAGTTTGTGCCGACATCTCTTTGAGGCGCGCCTGGAACACAACGCGCCGTTGACTCGGGCTTGGTCCGTCTTACCGGACAGCGTGCTAATACCCATTACTCGCCTGCCGCAAGCCTGCGCCTACTGTGGCCGGGAATCAGCCTGGGTTTTCCGACGCCCAAGGCGTCTCCTGCGGAGGCTAGGGCCGTGGGGGCGCATATACTGCCTCTCCCTCACGTGCGCCGCCTCCCTCTTCGCGAGCAACACTACTCCGCAGAATGAAGCGACGGCTACTCATGCACTCTCGCTCCGTACCATGGCCTGGACCAGGGCCGGACGCGAGAGATCCACGCTTAGCCGAAAATGGTGATGCCCTTTAGCTAAATAAAGGGAATCACCATTTGATGAAACCGTAACCCGTATGATGTTTTCGAATTAAATTAAATTTAGATAATTTAATAAAGATAGAAAACAAACAGATAATTTAAATTAACACTCGAAAACATCCATCGGTTTCATAATAAACTTCAACTAAAATTATCGACGACCCTGGTTACTTATCTCTTTTGGTGACTGTACTTTTGTTGCGTTGACTCTACTGTTGACTCGGAAAATATAATGGATATCTTACCTCCGATATAAATGTACATTACGGCTAACCAAACTATTCAAATTTCATTAAATCTATGATCACTAAAATACCTACTCGATATACTTACAACATAAAACTATAATTACATTGAAGTTTTAATTAAAATGGTAATTCAGTTCCCATTACCGTTACGTACAATTTTTACGTACAATCCAACCAAAAGAAATAAGTAACCAGGATCGTCGGACATAGGTAGTTGAAGTTTATTAAGAAACCGTTGAATATTATCGAAATGTTCGAAAGGAATTATATTAAATTAATACAAGACAAACAGTTCATTTATCAAATAAAATTACGTTCGAAAACATTAATTGGTTTCCTACTAAATTTCAACTATATACGACGAACCTGGTTACTTATCTCATTTGGTGACTGTAGGTATCTACCAATATTTAATCACAGGTAGGTTCATTTCAAAAGATGTGTTTAGGGCCCTGGTAATTTTAAATGTACTCATCGTATGGTCGTTATGAGCGATAATAGTTCTTACTGCAATCCGATACGGGTTAAAATCTGTTGTAATAAATTCTAATTATAAATGAGCAAGCATTGTCGTAAAAGTGCAAAAAAAAAATCGTATTAAATTAGATATTAACTATTTAACAAAATATTAATCCATCACTAGATGCAGTTTGGCATTTGGCATATTATGGTATATTTTTAATTATAATAATATTTTTATTGAAGTGATAAACTGGTTTTAAAGATTATTAAGAGGCGACTTTGCACAGTGCCAGGTTGTAAGTATGTTGAACAAAATATGATACGCCACTGACTTTTTCATCAATAATAGCCATTCAGCAGAATCCATGAAATTTCTTATTTTCACATAGAACATCCTATGACACTCGACAATACTATAGCTTTCGATCAATTAAAGAATAATTTTGAAATCGAATCACCAGCTCCAAAGATTACCCCCTTCCTAAGAACTCACAAATTTAACCTCTTTATAATATTATTATACGTACAAGTAGATGTATTCATTGACTGTACTTCGATCAACAATTAGTATGTATTGCTCTAAAATGTCCCGTGTCCGCACCAGTTAAGTCCTCATGAATTATTTGAATAGAAAGAAAACTTGGTCAAACATGGTCTAAGCCCGTCGATATGCCCTGTCTCTGTCGCAACAACAAGCTTCGTGGTATGCGCTGTCTTTGTCTGGCACGCCCGGAAAATGTCAAAGATTATTTGGAGCGGCGTGTTTTATACCTACCCCAGTAGTCCAAAAATAGGTACCAAGTCAAGAAATGTATTTGTCGAAGTTTGTAAGTAAATAATATTTACTACTTAGATATTTAACGTATCTAAAATTGTGATCTATTTTTAATAAAAATCAAATAGGTTCACAAAAAAAAAAACAAGTAAAACTGCCATACCTCTTGTTGTGACAAAAAGGTTCTAAATAAGTCATTTTAGTAACAATGAACTCATTACTTATAATTAATCAATGATTTACGAGTACTACTTAAATAAAAGCCTCAAGCTGCTACTGAAAAAACCGGATAATACTTTTCCCGACCTGGGAATCAAAGTTATGACTTCATACTCAGTAGTAGCGCTTGCGACCAGAAGACCAACGAGCCAGTCAAGGTTTTATTCTGAATTCTAAATGGCATCCCTGATTCTGAATTCAAAAATAGTTTTTCGACGAATTTCCACTAATTTACACACACTACAGAAGTGTATGTAAATTAGTAGAAATTATACTTAAGTAAGTAAATTTTCTGTAGCAAAAATCAGGTACAAGAATCTGTTTCATTATTTTAATTAAAAAAAAAAAACATCCAAGGAACATTATTAAAAATACATATTCTGCGGTAATAATATTCGTTCTAATTATGGAAAATGCTCCCTCTGCAAAAATCATGGCCATAATCTTTGACCCGTAGTACCGAAGCGTAGGGGTTTCCTACCCCTCTAGCCAGTGTAACAAGGCGCGATCGAATGACGCAACGTGTCGCGTCGTCCGCAAAAATAAACACGAAAAAAATGTAGACGAAATATATTAAAGTATCTAAATCAAGCGGCTAGAGGCCCTACACACTCGTATAACGGATTTAGACGCCATTTAGTGTATTTTGTTTTTTATTTTTATTTTTTATTCTGAGAACATTAACAAAAGTTTTTTTTTTTTTGTGGCCGTGTTGTTACCTGTGTAAATAGTTGGAGTACAATTTTACTTGGCGAACCTTGTGTAAGGCTTTCAAATTTACTGCAGGTGAGTGGACGACTACCTTCATATACCTGTATTACGCTCTTCTCACGCTTATTAAATTCCCTTACAGTGGCCGAGACAAATATTCGTAATTAAATCTGTAACTCTCACAATTCGTGCTGAATATTATTCTGCGGAAATAATGAGAAATTATACTATAGTATGGTAGTGATTTTTTTTATCCTTTATTAAGGAGCTTTGTCACAATACTGACTATGTCGCTCCATCATAGCCAAATTTTGAATTTCACATTATTCTATGTGATTGTAATATATTTTGTACGTAGTTCCGAGGGTACTTAATTGAAAATGTAGACTTATTTATTTTCCTGTAGTCTTTCTAAAAAACACAGGAAGAGGCACAACTCGAGGCTCATAAGAAACTGACTAGTTAATTATGAATGAAACAATATTGATTGCTTGCGCTACAAACGTTTTCTCCATAAATAAATGAATTAATATGAAACGCATAATACTAACATCTAAAGTCTTTTTTTTTTTTTTTAATCTTTATTTATTTACAGGGTTTTTTCTATAAAGAATATGTCACCCCGATTATCAAATACAATGAGTAGAAAAAAAACTAGCCTACCCGTAACCTTATACCCATAATAATAATATGATACAGTGTTCTGGCCTCATCCGACAATGGTGAAGCCAGAACGCTATTAAAGAAACCTACACTAAAATCATTGTCAAACGCTTGACGTCTTTGGACTGCAATACGACCACACTCAGTCAAGATGTGATGAACATCTTCTATGACTCCACAGACAGAACAATTAGGTGACTCAACTTTCCGCATCATAAATCCAAAACTATTGAGAGGAACGTGTCCGGATCGGAGTCTCAAAGCCATTACAATTTCTTGCCTATTCATCCTACCCTCGCTGAACCAAAGCATACGTGGAAGAGATGGTTGAATCGTCCTATACCAAATGCCCTTCGTTAAGGATCTCTTATCAAAATATTCTGACCAAGATTGAATACATCTTTCTCTTACTAGGGGTAAAACCTCCGTATGCCATGGAGGACAAGTATACAATTCTCCATCAGATGCAGCTTCCTTGGCCAAACGGTCAACCATCTCATTACCATATAGTCCAACGTGAGAAGGAATCCATTGCAATACAACTATTTTATGTTTGGCAATAAGTTCGGTGATGGTTTTTAAGATACTATACGCCAGTGGAAGTCCTCTGAACGGTGAAGTACCTGTACATCTCATCAAATGAAGGAGGGCACTTTTTGAGTCAGTGAAAATGACAAACCGATCACCGTCCAAAGACTTGATATAGGCCAAAGTTTCATCGATAGCGATTAACTCCAAATGCATGATTGAAACCTTTGATAAAATACGGAATTTAAAAAAAGTACCAATTTGCGAGTCAAAAAAGGCTGCGCCACAATAGTTCCCATGTCTAGAACCGTCCGTATACACACAGTAAAAGTCTGAATAATGTGCATTAAGAGATTTACAACATATTGATCTTAAATTATCTACAGAATAACATTGCTTAGGTTTATCAACCGAATCTACACTAGGTTTTATAATACGTGATAAGTCCATATTGTTGACCCAAGTATCCATGGAGAACATGCCAATTTTACTACTGCAGTACATTTGCTCTTGTTTTAAAACGTCGTGAGACATAACTAACAGTGGTTTTTTCTTATGTCTCCAATAAAGATTATTATTACAAAGACCATGAAGATTCTCCAATAATCCGACTAAAGGAAAGTCGTAACACTTAGATTTTAAGTAAAACTTACCAGCTAAATATTGGCGGCGAATAAAAAGAGGAGGCAATATCAATTCGGATTCCATCACGTGAATCGGAGTGCTTTTGATAAATCCCCCTATTAATCGCAGGCAAATGTTTTGTAATCTATCCAGTTTTGTTAAATGTGTATCGGCACTATTGTCCATTAAAAAGCTACCAAAGTCAATGCGACTACGAATAAGAGAAATATATAACCGTCTTAAATGGTTGGGATGAACACCCCACCCGGGTCCTACTAAAACCTTAAAAATAATGATCAGTTTAAGTACTCGCTCACGAACCTCATTTATATGTTTCTTCCATCGGAGACCCCTATCTAGCCATAATCCTAAATACTTCACATGGTCTACTACGTCTAGCAAAGTACCGTTTAAACGGATATCTATAACTGGTCTACGAAAACCTCTATTAAACAAACAAATTTTAGTTTTAGCGGGAGAAATTTCCAAACCTACGAGTGTTAACATGCTGTTGATTAGATCAAGAGCAGACTGGATCTTGTATTCGCCCTCACTAACAGAAGAACACTGCGTATATATAGCAAAATCATCCGCATACTGGGATATGGAAATATTGCCTTGCAAACGTTTACAAATATCCGACGTTATTACATTAAATAAAAGCGGCGATAATGGATCACCCTGGGCTAAACCATTACCCGTATATCTGCTAATACAGTCATTACCAGCTCTTAGTTTGAGCACCCTTCTATGGAGAAAATTCCATAAATATCGACAGATGCGTGACCCGACTTGAAGGCTATCCAAAACGTTTATTAAAACCGTATTATCAACATTATTATACGCACTATTTATATCTAAGAAACAACCCATAGTAGAACAACCCTCGGAAAAACCAGTTTGAATTGTGGAAATTAAGCAACTTAGGCCATCTAAACACGACCTACCTCTTCGGAAACCTACTGTGTTCGCAGAAAATTTGTTATTTTTTTCAAGAAACCATTCCAATCTTCGAAATAAAACGTAATGGAAAATTTTGCATAAGCACGACAACAGGGATATAGGTCGGAGTGAAGCAACGTCACTAGGGTCACGACCAGGTTTTGGAATAGGTACGATAAAAATGTCGCGCCACTGAGAGGGAACAAAACTGAGGTCGAAAAACTTATTATATAACGTTAGCAAAACAGATTTTCCCACATCAGGCAAATTCTTAATCATAGAATAAGATATGTCATCGCATCCTGGAGATGTATCCTTAGATTTGATACATTTATCTAGCTCCTGAATAGAGATCTCACATTCTAATATCGGGTTACTATGGTGAACCGTAGGGGTCGACGGAGAAACATAGTCTGGTGTTAAGGAATATAAAAGATTTGTGGCACTTTGAGCGTCCACATAATGTCTAGGCGAACGGTAACCTTTCAGCCATCTCATTTTGCGCCACATTTCACTTGACGACGTAGTATGATCGACTTCAGAACAAATATTTTGCCAGTTTACGCCCCTAGCCTGTCGGATTAATTTCTGCGATGTACTTATCCTATTGTTGAGAGTATCGAGATTTTGGGGAGTGGGATTACGCCTAAATTTGGATAATGCTAGCCTACGACGAGCTACAGCATGTGACAGTTCTGAAGACCAATACGGCTTTGGAGTAAAATCTGAAGAAGGGTTTTGGTTAAATTTAAACATCGGAATGAATTTGTTAGCAGCGTCATTTAAAATATCCATAAATAAATCATACGCTTTTTGAAGGTCACTAGGCAAACGTAAGTGGCAAAATATTTGTTCTAGATATGTTTTATATGAACTCCAGTCTGCTTTTCCAAAATTCCTTTTAATAATTGCGGGTAGGTGTGACGTACATAACGTTGAGATTTTAATCATTAAATGGTCACTGCCAAGATTTTCATTTAAAACGGTCCAATCAATATTAAGCGCAATATCTGTAGAAACCAATGAAATATCTGGGGAAGTCTGTTGCATCTTGTTTTCAACTAAACGTACTCGCGTATGTGTTCCATCGTTCAAAGAAAAAAAATGACTGTCTATAAGCGAGTCGTAAATAAGATTGCCTCTGTGGTCATTTTTATAAGACCAACTGACGTGATGGGCGTTAAAATCTCCTAAAATTAAAGTTTTGGAGGGCCATAGTGAAAACAGACTGTCCCAGTCCTGTTGAGTGGTTACGATTCTAGAAGGACAATAGACAGCAACAATATTTTCGAACGGATCACAGTTATATAATTGTACGCATACTACCTCGATACCTTTATTATTCACGTGAACGCGCCTCTGCTGCGCTTTAACGGATTTGTGTATTATGATAGCTACACCGCCGTATGAGTCATCCCGGTCCGCGCGATAAATATCGTAACCACTAACTTTAAAATTACTATCTGGTTCGAGCCACGTCTCACTAAGGGTAGCAATATGAACTTTATCCTGGCATAATATTTCATGAAACGGTGCTAACTTAGGCCTAATACTTTGGGCATTCCACTGTAAGATGTTTAATTTAATTGATCTGTTAGCCATCGGAACTAATAAAAAAATTAAATAATGTTTTTATGAACGGCCACTCTGAAACAACACTCACTGACACTAAAGTTAACCATTCTAGGCACAATTGGTAGACACACCTTATCTTAAAAATTAAGCTAGTCTTTTTGAGGTAAATAACTTCCTTTATTCTGGACCACAATTCATTGAACGATGGACATTCATCGTTACCCTCTCCATTATCAGGTGATTCATGCAAGTCTTTATCGTCTGTGTCTGAATTCCAAAACATCCAGTCTTCTTTTGGTGGCTTGTTTTTTTTTTCCGGCGACTGTATTTTAGTTTTTGGAGGGTCATGCTTAACCGAAGAAGGAGTCTGCTCTTTGTGTACATTAGCCTTAGTTTGGATAATTTCAGCAAAAGTCTGATGGAAGGAAGCTCCCGAATTCATTTTCCTAACTTGTGACGGGTCGTTTTCAAAAGTTGTAAATGAAGCAGGATTTTTCGAGACTACTGGAGCTTGAACGACAATTTCGGGGGAGCCGGAATTTTCGGGAGGAACATAACACTCCAGGGCTTTCCTGTATGTGCAACCAAACTCAGCCATAATCTCCCTTAGTCTTCTCTCCTTCTTGTACATAGGGCAAGTCCTACTAAGTGATATGTGGTTTCCATTGCAGTTGACACAGGTAAACAACAATGTGTCGCAATTTTCATGGTTACCACTACACTTCGGGCAAATTACGTTTTTCATGGGGCACATTTTCCGCATGTGGCCTAACCTCCAACATTGGGAACATTGGGATACCTGGTGTATGTATGGCAAAACTTTTATATTAATATCGCATACACGAACTGATGAAGGTAGATGATCACCATCAAAACATAATCGAAGAGTTTCGCTAGGACACCAACCACCTTCATCCCTGTTGCGACGGTCTAGCCTCTTCAATGATAAAAGCTTGGCGGGGGCCGGACATGAAATATTTTCTAGAATCTCCTCATCCGTAAATTCTAGATCTACATCCTTGATTAGGCCATAGCAAATAGACAGCTGCATGGCCTTCTGGAACCTCCATCCTTTCTCTAAAAGTTTCTCGCACATTAATAGATTTTGCGCCGCCGATTCACATTCAAATTGAACCCGTATTTTAAAAGGACTTAAGTATTTGACTTGGCTAATTTTTGTAATGTTATTTTCTTTTAAAATACGTGCCATAGCAAACTGTTTCGGAAGACGTTCCTTGGAAGAAACATAGACTTCATACTTTTCTTCTTTAAGTGAGTTTTTGCTACCGTGACATATCTTTTTTTTAATCCCCTTAACCTCTGTCCAACCCTCTTCGTCTTCAGTACTATCCTCTCTTTCTCGCTTTTCCGCTCTTAACTGCTCCTCTTTATTTTTGTCATCATCATCTACAGCATCCATGTCTGACGAATCGTTCAGCAAACTCTGTATGTCATTTTTAAATACGGGCGTAACACAGCGCGGTGAAGCGCTTACGTTATCGGCCATAGCATAACCACATAAGGCACACGGTACCGCCGCGCAGCCAGTAGGTCCGGCGCACACCTATAACGCGTGATAGTGCGTAAACAACGATTCGCGCAGTGGGGATAGCAATCCGATACGCGACAAAAACACAACCAGCCCGCACGAGTGCCGGTACGGTTATGATCTAAAGTCTTAAACCATTAAAGATATTTTTATGAAAAATTAAGCACTCTAAATCGCTTACTTTACACTATGCCTATAGCCTTTCTTTGGAGCAAGCAAAAATGGTACGGTTAGTTGCGATTGCAAATTATAGGAATCATATCTTGATATTATTCCTATAACTTGAGGTTAATCAATAATTTAACTGCGGGTTTATTACTTAAGTTCATCATCAGCATCATCGTTTCAGCCGAAAGACGTCCACTGCTGGACATAGGCCTCCCCCAAAAGGCAGGTCTTGCCATAATCGCCACGCTTGCAAGACGGGTTGGCGATCGCAGTATGGTGGTAAAATGCATAGAGAACGCTGCTGCCCATTCTCTAGTAAGTCCCTTAGTCGCCTTCTACGACACCCACGGTAAGAAATGGGATGGTGCTATTCTTTTACGTCCGGCACCACACGGAACTTTTACTTATCTTTTAAATTTTATTTTACTATTAATTGTTTCCTTTAAACATAGCACCTGCCATATTATCTTTTCACCACCGATGGTTGACTTGTAGAGAATGTCTAAGACAGTAAGTCCGCCTTCGTACCGTGCGAGAAGGTTTAAAAATACATATTTATTTATTTATTTATAGTAAAACATCTAAAATTGGTAGTTTTCAGAAGACTTGGATTAACTTGTAATGTAAACGTTAAAAATCATGTTCATAGGATTGTAACGACAGGCAATGTAATTCTAAAATTAAATAGTAAATCAGTTTTTTAACAGCATAATAAATAGCCCTTTGATATTCTAAATAGATTTAACAGATGACTTGCCTAAGCGATTCGCGGGAAGGTATTAGGTTTTTTCGTCTCGACATTACCTAGAGTAATTTTCGTTAGAAATGGTTAACGACGGCACGGTTGACGCAATGTTTAAGCGATTGACAACTGCGCTGCGTGTCGCGGGATCCATCCCCGCTCGGAACAAATATTTGTATGACCTACAAGTAGTTGTTCCGGGTCTGGCTGTTTGTGTATGTGAGTTTAAATGTGTGTAAACGCACCCACAATACAGGAGAAATTCCTAGTATGGGGCATGGTTTAAAGAAAAAAAACTAAACTATTTAGGTTCCCATTTTGTCTAAGTTACTTATAAATGTGTAGTTAAGTTTAAAATTACTTAGGTGACAAGTTACAACAGCTATGAGAAATAGGAATAGGAAATTATCATGAACCCTGAAAACCACAGCTTAGTATAAAGAATATTTTCTGTCTAAATACAGAGCGTTTTTAACCGACTTTGACAAGGAGGCGGTTCTCAATTCAGTTGTAGTTTTTTATATTATTTTTGTGTTTTTTACATCAGAGCTCCGTCATTTATAGGTAGGTTCCTACTTACTGAGGCGTCATATATAAATTTGGTAATTTTCTGGCTAGTGGTTTTTGAGCAAGCTTCAATAATACGTATATTAGCCTCTTAATGTATGTTGATGATGTCATAAGAACATTTGGTCACTGTTATATTACTTAGCAAGTGAAGGTATGTGAATTTGTTTGTGGCAACCACAGTTAAATGGTGGAAAATAATATTTATTAACCCTTAGCCTCCTGACGTGTTTTTCAGTTACTCTACCACCTGACATCGGTCCTGGAGACCGTTTGCGTATTTTAAATGTCTAATAAACATTGTTAAATGTCTAATAAACTTTTGTTTAATGTATTTTATACATTAAATAAAAGTCACATCTGTATTACCATTACATTTTTATACGTTCGAGTTTTTTTATACTGTTTTTTGTTAGAAAATTATTCGGGATTTTACGTTTGTTTTCCTTCAAATTCGCACTAGTGTCAGTTGCTTTTCTTTTAGTTCATTCATAAGCTCCTATAAAAATCACCTATAAAAATCACCTATAAAAATCAAAAATATGCGGTTTAACCAAACTAACGTAACTACCTGACGTCGGTCTCATGGACCGCATGCGAAATATAAATTACCTATAATGTTTGATGCGCGCACATTTGAGAGCTGCCGAGAGCACAGGGCATACTTGTGTGTGAGGGGAAAAAGAACATAGACACACAATAGCGTCATGTGCATAGTAACGGAGTAATTTGAAAAACAAAATCGCCAGAGTCTCTGAGACCGGCGTCAGGTGGTTAAGGGTTACAAAAAAACAACAGGGCTACAAATAAAAAACCCACTACACTACACACTACAACTAACTCTTATTTCAGAAGTCGGAGGCTAAAAAACGAATACACAAAACCGAAAACACAGAATTTCGTCATTGAAGTCATTTTTCACATTGTAGTGGTTTTTTTTTTGGAAGTCGGTTATGAGTTATGGCACCATAATATCAAATTCTGGTGATTTTCATGACGGCCGACATTTTGTAATGGAACAGCTTTCCAACCCCAGCTTTACTTGCTAAATATTAATATACTATACTTAATCTTTCGGTTGGTGTCGACACAAGAGAAAAGAAGATTAACCAGAAAGAGTGGTTAAATTTTAAATTAAAAGCATTCGTTTTATTAATATATTTCTACAAGAGTTAATTTTTTCTTGAATGTTTGCCCTCTTCAAGAACCCGTAACTTAGAGGTAGGGGATGTAGACAATCAGATTTATATCTTCCTGACGTTATATTATCTTTTATGGACAATTTTTTTAGTAATCAGCGGTAACGGTGAAAGGTGACATCGGTGACGGTGACTAATAGGAATAATTATTTCGTCAAAATTATGGCTTTGGCAATTTCTGCCTTTTTACTAGCGATCATTAAGCCCCATAAAGAATAGAGGACTGATATCTTCTATTTATATTTAAATCTATGTATAGTATAAACAAAGTTTCTTCGTAAGACATTACGCAGTAGGAGTCATAAGGAAACGAAAACTATTTATTTATGACTTAAATCTTAAATGCACATAAATGTAACATAAATAATATACATACTAAGGACTTGCCACCAACGCGGGACGATTCATTGGGTTAAACTACATTTGCTGCGGTTGGTCCGAAGATGGGTGACCATTTTTACAAATCAAGACCCCTCCCTCACCCAGTTATTGAGTAATACGATACCCTTTGGTAAGACTGGTTGTCAGACTTTCGGGCTTCTGACGACCCGTAACGACTGTCAAAGATCCACAAATGACAACTGGGACCAACGGCTTCTTGCTATGTAAAGATGGTCACCCATCCACGGACCAACCGCGGCAAGCGTAGCTTAACCTGGTCGATCGACCCGTGCAGCTATTGTTATTTAGCCACAAGCCCCTTATAATATAATATATAATCCTATTCCTACTAATTAATATTTTAATGTGAAAGTTTAACACGCAAAAACGGCTGAACGGATTTGGATGAAATTTGGCACACAGATAGTTCATAGCATGGATTAGCACATAGAATTCTTTTTATCCTGGTAGTACGTTCTCGTGAGATAAAATCCGACCTCCACGCCGTCGAAGTCGCTGGCAAAACATAGTTGGTTGTATAGTACATTAATATGAAACATATAGAGGTGGTAGGGACAGAGACACGCAACCTTTTACCATGAATTCAGTACATTATCCTGAACGCCCCTGCGTTAAAATTTTGCGTCGGTAAAAAAAATGCTGTTCCATCATTTGGGCGCGTAGGTATCTATGGCAATTTTAAACACAGGGACAACAGATTTTTATTTTTTATAACTGAAGTAAAGTTCTACCATTGGGGGTTTTGGACCATGTGCTGAATTTACGGTTACAGTTTGTGCGTTGATGTCCCTGAAACCCTGTA